>WAAB01015079.1:21131-68993 GCA_013389865.1 Piaya cayana | reverse complement strand
AAAGAAAGAAAGAAAGAAATCTCACCCTATCTGTTACTCATGTGCTTGTGAGAGAAAGAAGAAAAGGAGTATAAAGCCAAAGCAAAGTCTTTGTTCAAAGTCAGAGGGGGGTTTGGAGATGCAGGTCTGAATTCCCCTGAATACTGTGGGAATTTGGATATATTCCTTAAATTTGCAATTTCATCTCTTTTCTAACATAAACAGGCAATCAATGTACTCTAAATAACATTAACAATGTGACACAAACTCAAATAGCTCAAGAAATGCAAAATTATGGTAATTAATTATGACCTTGATACTCTCTGCCCTTTAATCACACCATCCAGCCTCCTCCCTCTACCTAAACCAGGAGTTAAGATCTGAGTCACCCATTACTTTGAAAGTCTTCAATTTAAACCTCCTCCTGTTTGCGACATGTTTTCACATCTCTGGAACATCATGGTTCAAACGTCCCAGGACTCATTCCAAAAGTCAGGGGTCCTCAGTATGCAGACCCCACTCTCACTGGTTCAGACATCTCAGTACGATGATGTGAACAAGCAAACCATTAAAAGTATGCACTTGCTTTTATTTCTGCAGTCACAACATCAGCCCTGAGGTTTGAATCGGATCAGATGTGTCAGTGTGTCAGCTCTCAGAGATCCCTCTGTACCCCTGAAGGATCTTATCTTGTACTTAATTCCACATGCATACACATGCTTTGCTGCAAACTTCGTAAAAAGCAGAGTACTCAAAAACCTGAAGGCACTGGTAGAATTTAGGCACCTTATGCACATTGGATTAAATCCCCTTCAATGTATATAGATACATTACGATACAGACTTAATGCCATGATCACTTTTCTTTTTTTTTTATATGACTTGCACACCACTTAGTAGATCAGAGGAAGAATGCTTATTTAATGATAAGCCTCGATATTTTGTTTTTCTCTTGTACTGTGCATGACCTTATGCTTCCTTCACTTCCCACAATTCAGAATTGTACCTTCTGCAGGTCATATTTTTTAGCTGTGCCTCCACTGAAGCAGAGCTCCTACATGTAGCAGTTTCCTGAAATTTGCTGTAGTGCTGCAGACTTCCTCGCCCCTACCCCAAACTTACTCCTCCATCTCCAAACTTTTAAAGTCCGGTGCCTTCCCACTCCCCTTTTCCAAATGATTTTATTTCATCACCCAATCAGTCATAATTTCCACTGTGGAAGCCCAACCACTCTTCTTCTCACCACCATCTGGTCATGTACTAAAGCAAAAGCTTCTAAAATTCCACTTGCACTAACTCCATAAACCTCATTACACTCTTACGATTTACTGGAAATGTGAGCAGAAATCCTCATTATCCATCCCTACAGAGCTATGTAATGTGCTAATCCTATCAAAACTGCTTTTAGACACAGACCTAGAATCCTGAAGGAAGCAAAAACTTGCAGCCATGGCCATTGATCCTGAGGGACAACCTTATAGCATTCTTCCCAGCTTGATAGATGTTTTGCAAGTGTTCAGGTAGAGTGCCTGTTGTATTGACATCAGTCCCAGTAACAGCAGAAAAAAAGTAAGCATTACTTTGCCCAAGCAAGGTTAGAGCAACCTGTTCTTACATTTATGCAATGCAGAACATTTTGTGTCTGAGAAAAATCATATAATATTTATCTTGTTTAGCTTTGCAGAATCTTTTCAGACTCACAAACAGGCCTTTTGGTGTTCTGTGTTATTGGAAATTTCCCAAACACTGATAAAACCCCCTCCATTGATTTAATACATTTATCAGTTTTTTCTCAGTCTGTGTTAAATCTGTGTTTGTCTAATGTCCTCACAGATATTTTCCACTTATTAAAATCAATTAATCTGCTACTTTGAATATAAAGGCACACTTATGGTGAATGCTAGCATACATTGTCTTCTAATGCCGAAGCCTTTCCATTGTGCTCAACAGTAGAGTGGCAAATCAAACTGATAATTAACATGCCTTCATCAAACCATTTCCAAAGTTGTCTTCTAAAAAAGATCTAGGAGAAATATGTATCTTTCTATTTCCTGCCAGGATAAAGTATGCATCTAGGAACTTTATTGTATTCTCTTCTTAGGTATAAATAGACTCCTCATAAGTGGCATGTGCACTACTCACTTTTTCCTGGCTTTGCAGCAGGTGAATTTAGACTTCTTAGGTAGAATGTTTACTCTTGTAATTTTATGTTAGTCACTTAAAATTGTTAGTTCTCTGTTTATCTTTAGATCTGACAACATTTCCGCCTTTATTACTTATTTCAACTGTAAATATGTGAGTTGTCATTGTCTTGTATAATATTTTATTTTTCCCACTATGACAAATTACTATTTTACTCTAAGCACATTGCTGCTGATCTAACAAAATCCAGATTTCTAGGACCATTACTCTTCAGACTTTTGAGTGCCTGTGGCCTTAATAGGTTTTCTTCTACTTGTGTCCATGCTACCAGTCAGACTGAAGCCATGCCAAGATTTGCTTGTGGTTACCAAAGGCGTGGTATTAGTAATGTCATGGAAGTGACACAAATGGCTGCTTTGCTTTCAAGTGTACTCAGATAAGCAGATTATAGCATGTTCTGTGTGTTTTAGCCCAGTTCCCATTTTTAACTACAGAAATGCTTGGGTATGTTGAAAACATGAGATCAGTTTTTTTACTTTTGAGAGAATTATCCTGCCTCCTATTCAGCAGGCTCTCTGTTAACACACTGTACTTGTTTCTTCTGTCTGACTTTATTTTTCCCTCTCTCCCCTTCTGGCTTTCAGCTTGTCTTTTTCCTTCCTTTTGATTTTGTGCTCAAACCTTTTACTTTTTTTCCCTGTGAAAGCAGGCCTGGCCTTTCCCCCCTTTTTAGCTTAAAGCTTAGTCTTTTTCTTCCCTTTGGCACTAGGCATAACCTTCTGTTTCTCTGTTCTTTATGTTGTTTGACTTTCTCTCCCTGACTTCCCACAACTTCTAATTCAGGTTTTTCCCGGGGGAGAGTTGTTTAAAAGGCTGTCTTTCTTGAAGAGATAGGCCATCATCTCCTGTATCACCATGTCTGTCAGATGCTCTGTGCAGCTCTGGTGACAGACCTTGCTAGCCTGTCTTTCTCACTGACCTATCTTGCAGCTACTTTTGCAACAGCAGAGCCTTGGCTGCAGCTATGACAGCTCCTCGGGAAGAGAGGAAGGAGCCTGGTTCTTTCCCCACACGCTGATCCTCACACATCCAGGTTATCCTACCTATGCATTTGATGGCAATAAACACCCAGTTTCTCAGTGCCCCATGAAGGTCCTTCTGATCAGTTTAGCCATTTCTATCTCACAGCCTGTAGGATACCTTAGGGTATTTATTAATTATCTCTTCCTCTTACTAAGAAATGTGGTGGTTTCATGCAAAACAAAATGACCATTTGTTGTATATCAGCAAAGTTAGAGCCTTTCAGAGACATTATGGAAAATGTTAAAGCTGTTGTCCTTGAAAAATAGTATTTGTTCCTTTGCAATTTGTTTTTTCAATTACATTCCTCTGTACCCCATAACTTTAAAACAAGTCTCTCCCTCTACCTCTGCTGTGGAAGAGAAGGCTTGCTGCCTAGAATCTGGGTGACACCTTCACCTGCTTGGTGCAGCTTTACAGCCCTGACCTTGAGCCCTGTCAGCCTGGTGTTTCCACCCAGCAGTGTCTTCTTCTCTTTTGGAGGTCTCTTCACCCTGACTGACCATCCTCTGCCCGTCTTTTTTTAGAGGAACACCCTGACAGCTCTATCCAGAGACTTGGCGCACTCTCTAACCTCTCCTCCTTTAATTTTTGGCTGGGTAGCATGGCCAGTTATGGGTCATCTCCTGTGTTTTGCATGAGGGGAAGTAACTCATTGCTCAGCTGTACAGAAAGTTTCACTTGTTCTTTTCTCATCTCTTCCCCCTTCTTTCTGTCTCCCCTGGAGCAGATCTATGCAGCTCTTTCACTGCAGCTTGACAAAAGGACATCAGCCTGAAGCTGAGGGGTACATTTATGAAGGGTAATGCAACCAGAGCATGCTGTATGTAATAAAGGAAGTAGAAATAATGCAGAAAAGTGCAGATTTCATCAAGGGCTCTGATCCTGAATGCTGATTCAAGAGAAGTGATGAAAACTAGTGCTCATTACAGACTAATGGTCAGACATGGGGCCATAGCTGTGTTGAAGGGAAGTTGCACCAGAAAAAAAAAATGTCTGGCTGGAATTACAATGTACAAAGGAATGGAAAAACACTTACTAGTCTGTGAGAACTAATGCTATGCAAATTAATTCAATTCAGCATTAACTTCATGCAGATCCATCTGCATAGCATGTTGCAGGCATTTTAGAGGTGGTGTAGCTGTTCCAGATTGCTGAATGAGAACTCATAACTTTAGAACTGTTGACCAAAGTCAGGATTTCAATGTTGCTGGCCTCACTGGTGTCCTTATGCTGCTCTTGTTCTTCCAGCCTTGGAATCACAGTATCCTGCAAGGGCTCTGCATGGCCTGTGTCTTCACTGAGTCTTTTCTGCACCTCTCTTGGGGACATTTAATTCAATATCTTGAGTTTGGTGTGTCTATAAAAATTCCCTTCACAGATACAAACTTCTTCCATGTGATTTTGCGTGGTCTGTGCCAAAATAGATTGTCAGTGCAAGCCTCAGCCCATTTCTCCCCTGAGCATATAATTTTTCACATGCAAATAGAGCTGCTTGTGTTTATTTAAAAATATATTTTATAATTATTTTTACCTTATTTCCCTTCCCCCCCACCCACCTCAAAATAGAAAGCAATCAAAAAGAAAGCAGCCAGTCAGGAAAATGTTTAATTGAGTGTAATAATATTCTTACCGGTATCAGAATAGAGCCTGCACAAAAACTTTGAAGCACCAGCAGTTCTACAGAATAGATTGACAATTGTCTCAATCTTCATTCACCTTATGTGCATGGCTGTCAGTATCTGAGAAGCACCAGTTTAGTTCAGTGGGAAGTGAGCAAGGAATCAATGCCAAAATTTTCTAGTTTAGGGAAAAATATGAGAAATAATATCACTTCACATAAATGTCATTCACTCTGCTGTGCTGCTTAAATTCAGTATCTAAATAAGAAAGAAAAAAAACTTCCAACCGTTCATGAGATACAGTTGAGCTATCTTGTACAAAGGAGTCAGAAAGGGAAGGTCAATAGAGTTACTGCCTCCATCATGAGCCTGCCTTAAGTTACATTCACTAAAACAGCCCTTCAGCAGGTTGAATAAATGAACAAAGGCAGCCCAAACCATTCTTTATCACTATTTGCCTCCATTTACAAAGACGTTCTGGAGCCATTTCCACTGATGAAATGAAAAAGTTGGAAGTTGGACCATCATCATCTACTCCACTGACATTCTCCCAGGCAAAAGGAGGGTCAGCATCAGTTTTCCCGGAGACACCCAAAAGCCTGACAGCCCTCTCAGCTCTGCCTAGAAAATGCATACCTTGCAGACCACAGTCACACCAAAGGTAATACCACCCCAGTAGAAGCCCCTTCATCTTAATCTTCTGAGGTCACATCAAGGCACACCAAAGTCCCCAGTCTGAACTCACTCTATAATATGCAACTGTAAATCAAGAGGAACTCCCCTGCCATGAACTTTTCTTACAAGATGCATTAGGTCCCAGCTGCCTGCTCAGCTTAATGCAGTCCAGACATCTGATATGTGTTTTACATGAGAAGAATACTGCATCTGATGCATCTAAACTAAAAATTGCTGAGAGTAAACTTACAGGTTACATGAAGGAAAAATATCAAAACTAAATAGCTTCTGTGAAATAGCTGAGAAAATTTGTCAAGAGTTCTCATTGAGAGCAAAATGGTCTGCAAAGTTGAAGCAAACTGTAGGGACCCACACTGTGCTCCACATGAAGGGAAAACATGCAAAGCTGTGCTTTGTATTGTCCCTTCCAAGGCCTCAAAAAGAACTCAGAAAATAACTTTGTTCTTCAAAACCAAGAGAAAGCAAAAAACTTTATGTGTTTTGAGTATTTCATGAATGGTAGATAAAATTATCATGCAAAATATACCATGAACACAGGTTTGTAAGGACTTCTTCACCTTTTTTTTTTTCTTGTAATGATGACAAATCAATGTTGCTGTAGTAGGATTATTATAACAGCTGTTCTAGGTAAAATTACCAAAATGCAAGGTGCTTTTAGCAACCATCACTTGTGAATTGTGGCTCTTTTACCACGGCTGTGGGAAAGAAAACAGAAAAAAAAAAGGGTTCAAAGCTTCCTCATGTTAGCTGCGTGCAAAACATGACAGAACAGCTGTAGAAAACTACCTGAATTTAATCTCAGTCATTTTGCACACCATTGCTTGTATTTTGTGTTTTTTGTTTGTTTTGTTTGTGGGGTTTTTAAATGTCGCATATGATACAGGCCCTGACAGTGTGGGTTGTTGGACATGATAATATGAAAACAATGGGGAAGAAAGAGTATTACTGAGTTTGAATAAGACTTGTGAAAGCTGAGCCTTTATGAAATGGCAAATCATCTTTAATTGACATCTGTAAGGGTTCTAAAGTAAAGCTTAGGGCAGCCTTATTTATGAGTTACAGCAATATCTGACTGAGCAATCAAGTCTTTACATAATTCAACATAACTCACTCTTAGTCAGATGCATGACAAGCTACGTGCTAGAAGTGTGTAACAGTAAAAAGAATAGAAACGTATTCCAAAACTGTCTGTCCTCTGCGCACTTTAACTCTTGTGGCCAGCCAGATTTCACCTAGACTGCCTACTAACTACTGGTAAACCAGAGAATCTCCCAGTTTAAAGCCATTTAAAGAGTGGAACAAGAGTGAAATAATTCATACTCCATGTACCATAAAACTAACAAAGAGATCATGAAAACACTCCATTCATTGCAGCTGGCATCCTTTTTATCAGGTAGGTTGTATAAGCAAATACGATGCTGAGCTGTCAAGTCTGCTGTCATGGCTAATCCAGAATCAATGTGGTTTAGTATATTTTAGTACACATTCATTTCAAGGTACAGCACACAGTTAAGAAATGCACTTGTGGCGCCAGCGTCTGATTATGGCAAGACAGGCTGACCACTGGGAAATTGCTGAGCTAACAGGGAAAGGAGCTGGGCTGAGCAGTGCCAGAGCCAAGTTTGCAGACAGTAACTGCACCAGCACACCTTGTAATGACAGATCTGCAGTGCTCTGTGCTCAGGATGCTCCTCGGAGAGATGGTGTGTTTTCTTAAGGAAAAGGGAGTGCGTGTTTTCAAGGGTCTGTTTATGACTCCTCTTTTCTATCCTATTTTTAAATTCCCTGGCGTGTCTATGTGGGTTGTCTGCGTGTGTAAATTGTCCTTCTAACTTTCTATCTTGCTACAACTCTTTGGGTGATTTCTTTATCTCTCCATCTCTCTATCTTCTCCCCTCTACATTCCTTCCCAGCCCTAANATTCCAAAGAACTAAAAAAAAAAAAAATAAAAAAAAAAAAAAAAAAAAAAAAAAAAAAAAAAAAAAAAAAAAAGCAAGCCTAACCACAATGTTAAACAAATAAAATTAATACAAAAAATCAGCTTCATACTTAGTGGTCAACTGACTACCAAAATTCTCTTCAGAGTGACCGTTATGCAAGGCAGGTATAAATCAAACACCTCAAAAATAGTGACATTTTGGTCACAGTATGCAGTCTATTAGTCTGTGGGGGAGGAGGGGTTGTGGGTCAAAATTGTCTTTCAGCCTCTTGTGAATGTTTTTCTCTGCACACAAATGTTCACTCCCCCCTCCTTTGCAGTTTCAATCAGCCTGCTTATTCAGGGTAAGAAAAAAAAAGAGAGAGTACAAGAGTTGTTAAAAAGAAAAAGAATTTGGAGAGGGTGTCAGAGGATAACCATGACAACTTAGGGAGAAATAATAAAGAAAAGAAACCCAAACCCTGAGAATCTGGTGTTTATCTCTGAAACCTGAAAAAAACCCAACAACTGAAATGAACAGCTCTCTGCTCTGGGGACCTGGTCTGAGTAAGACACAACACATTTGTAGAGACATGAGGCCCTATGTGTATGACAAAGTTTGGCAATAATAAAGGTGGTATAATTTAACTATAGAAAGCTTTGTTAGAGAGAGGGCAGAGATGTAAATATGTCCCGGAAACCTTGAACAGAAATCTTTGCCTAGTTTTCTGCTCATGTGGTAACCAAGAGGAATATTTTACACACAGTGCAGAAGTGTGAAAAACAACAATTAATCCTGGCTCATCTATTTGGATATTGTTTCTCCAAACAATAAGAGGCTTTGAGGCTGGGTTTGTTTTCCTGCATGATTCAAAAGGTTCTGCTAGAATAGGTGCACTGCAGCCAGAGCCACATTTAAGTTGACTATGAGATGCTTGCCCCCCCTCCTTATAGGGTGGTGCCTTTCTCATTCCACTTACACTATTAAAACACTTTTCTCAAAAATTCCCTTTTGTTGTTTGTTTTGTTGTCACCTGCATTGCTATGGTGACATTCCTGAGCATACCATCACCTCATTTTGAATCAATATATTCTCTCAGCATGGATGAAGCCATTGGTGATCCAGGAGTATTAAAGAAAGAATAAAAGTACTACAGATTAAGACCTTGTAAAACTTAATTCTCCATACCTGTAAAGAAACTTGTCAGAGCAGCCTGGCTCACAAAGTGCAGTGCAATAACAGGGACATCCTGTTTACCAATTGTCCCCAGGATATGTGGCCTCTAACAGGACAATTATCTCATTTGTGGCTTATTTCTTCATCAGAATTAATTTCTGTAAATCAGAATGCACTTTACCTAAAACAGTTGTTGAGAGGACAGGACATCAGTGTCGGTATGGCATTTTGTAACTGGGAGGCACTGAAAGGACAATGTCCCATCTGTGTCACTTCCCTCTGGGTGATTTAAGGAAGGTCAGGATCAAAAATATGCTACTTTATGTCTCTGTTTGTCAAGGGAAGCCAAACTCACAGAACATCATTTATAAATCTTTGCGATCTCTGTGTGAAAGATGCTCAACAAGAGCTTGTTAACAGAAATGAGCTTTGGGAAAGTTAGATTATTGAACTAGGGCTGTGCAAAATTCACACTGAATTTGATACATGCAAATTTTGTCTTCATTTTTGGTGCAAAAAGGGTTGAACAAACCTCAAATGCAACTGAAACAACTTCATGTCACCATCACCCACATCTTTAGGTTTCTTAGTCTCCTTCAGAAGTTTCTTCTGCAAGAGTAGTTCCTCTGTTTGCCCCCAGCCTCCCCTGTTTGATCCTTTTCCGAACTTGTGCTCTCTGTCTATTAAAGATTTTCTTCTCATACGCAGTTAAATTCTTTATAATTACAAGATTTTCAGAATCTTAATAGGTCATTGAGGTGCAGGTTTTTAAAAGTATTTAGTTGTTTTTCTTTTATTGGAATTTAGCTACTTTAAAGGGTAATTTAACATGCATCCAGACCATAGTGCATAACTCTACAAGCTTCAACAGCACCAAGACATCTAATTTCAAATAGTATGTTACATAGAGATCATTCTAATGGACTACAGAGTCCTCTGATTCATACAAATTCCTTGCTTATTCTCAAATTTCTAGGCTAGATTTTTTACACCTCTCCTTTGCTGACTATTCTGAGTTTTATTTTAAACAAGGATTTTATTTTTAATAATGGAAATCTTAGTTATTTAAATTGAAAGTCACAATCTCTTTATTTTTCACAACAGATGCTCTGTGAATTGTATGAACTTGTGAATTTCAAAGCTTCTCAGAAGAATTCAGATGCACAGTTAAAACTTGTAAAGTTTAACAGAATAGAAGTGAAAATATCCCTGAGTCTTGATATCTATTTGCTCCAAACCTTACTTAGGTAAAAAATGCAGGGCATCTTTTTCTCCATGTGTTTTCAAAGCTATAATGTTTCATTGGTAGTGCAAACATAAGTCACTGATGTTATATAAAGAATGTAACCTCAAGACGGTATCTTGAAAGCCCTATCCAGAATATAAAATGAAATGAAATCCCACTACTTTCAGGGGACATCAATTAATGTGATGTGCTGTAGGAACAACAGTTTACAACCCAGTTAAACCTCAAGGTCTGACCCAGAAGCTGTTGCTGGGAATAGCACAGCAAGGTCTGGTATTTTCTCGTGCATAGCCCATGCCCCTCCTAACACCTTCTGTGCACTGAAGTTCATCCCTTTCTTGAGCCAGTTCAGTTGTGTTGAAGTGTTTTCTTAATTAAACAGATGTCATCTATTTTTATGTGCACTTTTCTTCATTTATGTACTATGTTTTCTTGAAGCAACATGGTGTTGCTCCTGTGGCCCCTTCTGCTTCTAAAACTGTATTGTACTTCTCTAGGAAGAGATTTTAGGTTTTTGTGTTCACTTCCAGCCTCAGCAGGGACTGCAAATGCCATCTCTCTTTGCAGGATCTCAGAGTAAGCAGGAAACTGGATAGGGAGAGACGTAGTGAAGCAGTGGTGCAGGGTACGAGTCAATGTGGGACTGCTGTTTTCCTAAAACCCAGCTTCAGCAAGAAATGGGGCTCCTGCAACCTGTTTTTTAAGCCCTGTGTTGTCACCTTTAATACATAAATTGCTGAATTGACCCCCACTGAATCTTTTCATTTACTCCCTTTTTGGTTTATTATTTCTGCAGTGGATCTTACTCTTAATTTTTTGCTGGCTGCTGTGAAGTCTGTCTGAATTCCTGTGTCTGCAGGCTCACTTTCTGCTTGCTGCAGGAAAAGCTATTGCCACTGCCATGCACACAGCTGCCACGGTGACAAATACCATGAGGACCACATCTCCTGTTACACCAAGCCTTAGAAGGGATGCACTGGAACAAATGCTGTGTGCGACTGTCAGATTCTCAGATGTGTCACATATTTCTTCAGAGCTCGGGGCTGTTGCAACAGCTGTTTGTAAACACTGCAAACGCAGCATTAGACTAGGGGAGGATAATTTTTTTTTACTTCTGGCTTCCTGAACTATCCTTAAAAATGCTGTAAATACACTGGCATTTCTGCTGTTGTTCGAAATAGCAACTAGTACTGGTTTTCAGCTGCGCAGGCCAGTGGGCAGGCTCCATCCCCACGTCCTCCTCTGTCGGGTGACTCATCAGTAAGTCTGAGAATGTGCATCAGGCTGTGACTCCAGCAGGAAAACACAGCAAACAAACAGCTAGAGGAGCATTTGGGAGCTTGAGGGGATTTGATCGTATTCTATCTGATGCTAAAAATGAAATTAAAAAATATATTGCTAAAAATGTTGAGATGCATTCCAGTGGGGTATGCTAGGCAGTGAAAGACAAGCTACCTCTGATTCACAGAGGTTCATTTGGTAAAGTATAAGCATGTGAACAGGGCTCAAGTGATGTAATTTAAAAATTACATTGGCAATAGTGTTGAAGAGGCATACATTAACTCACAGTCCTGTGCTAGTTGTTCTGCAGTTTGCAGTCTTCTCCTTTAGTCTCCGGGAAGTAAAAACTATGCAAAATTGGATCCCCAAAGTGTCAGAAGGTGAGCATGGGCTTATTTCAGAAACACTCTTTTCCCACTGTGTAAATGAAGGAGCACAAGCAGGAATCAGAAATGCCCCCTTTTCCTCTTCCCAGACATGCTTTGACTTATGTAAAATGGTGTTGATTTTTAATACATACCTGAAACAGGCTTAAGAGACAGTCCTCTGGTTTTATGTTTGAAAGAAACATACCAACCCTATCCCTTTAATATTTTAATATTTAGAAGGATTTTTTTCAGTGATATCTCAATGATAAGGTTGCAATTACTGTCCAGTCTGACAGGAGAAAATTTGAAACTATAAACAGGGAGGATGGCTGCTATGACAACCTTATTTTGCCCCAGTGAAGTAAGAAGGTCTCAACTTCATATTGTAAGTCGAAAGCTGTCCTTCAGTATTATTTTCCTGGGTCTGCTAATGCCTTAACAACATGTAATATGGTAAAAATATTCAACATCTCCAGTGGCAAGCCAATATTTTCAGAGTAGCAAATTAGACATTAAAATATGTTACTACATAGACACCTAAATAAATAGTTCTGGTTTTAGAGAAAATACAAAGACAGGTAGTAGGTCAGCAACTCAGATAATTATTATAATAACAAAGGTAATATTTTCTGGCAGAATAAACAAGGATCAAAGTTTTTAAAATGGTCTCAATAGCCTTCATTAGATCCATGACAGAAGCAGGAACAGAGTCTGGAGCCTTAGCTCACACAATGTAAATACTATAACCTGTTTCATTTACCAAGGAAGCACTGTTAATCACTATCTGTAGTGAATAACTAATAACTTTTTTTTTTGAGTTTTTTAGTGCAGGGACAGGATTTGGACACAGCAATCCTTGTGAGTCTTTTCTAACTCAGGACAATCTATGATTCTATGAATCTAAAGAAAACTCGGATTGGTTAGTGAACATGATTGACTCTGGTTTGCTACATCCTGGAAATCACTCAAGCATCTTTTCTATTGAGTTAGCCTTTGGAAATTGTGAAATCTCTGGGAAGGACTCCCTGGATGAAAGCTTTTGCTCTTTGGAAAACCTAAGTTGTTTTTCTACCTTATTAAAAGCTTGTGGAAAACTGGTCATGCAGATTTCATCAGAACATTGACATGAAGTTAATAAGGCTAGTACTTAAAAGCAATGCATTAGAATTATAGAATCACCAGACTGGAAAAGACCTCTTGGATCATTAAGTCCATCCATCCCTGTCTGCCACTAAAACCATGTCCCTGAGCACCTCATCTACCCATCTTTTAAATACCTGCAGGGATGGTAACTCAACAACCTTCCTGGGCAGCCTGTTCCAATGCCCAAAGATCCTTTCTGTGAAAAATTTCTTTCTCATATCTAGTCTAAACTCCCCTGGAGTAACTTGAGGCCACTAGCCCTTCTCCTGTCCCCTGTCATTTGGGAGAAGAGCCCAGCTCCTTCCTCTCTACAACCTCCTTTCAGGTAGTCATAGAAAGCAATGAGGTTGCCCCTCAGCCTCTTCTTCTCTAGGCTAAACAACCCCAGCTCCCTCTGCTGCTCCTCATAAGACTTGTTCTCCAGACCCTTCACCAGCTTTGTCTCTCTTCTCTGGACTCGCTCCAGAGCCTCAACATCCTTCTTGTGGTGAGGGGCCCACAACTGAACACAGGATTCAAGGAGCAGTCTCTGCCAAGTACAGAGGGAGAACAACTTCCCTGGATCTGCTGGTCATGCCATTTCTGATATAAGCCAAGTTGCCATTGGCCTTCTTGACCACCTACGGACACTGCTGGTTCATGTTCAGTCAGCTGTCAACCAACACCCCCAGGTCATTCTCTGCCAGGCAGCTTTCCAGCCAGACTTCTCCCAGTCTGTAGCTGCACAAGGTTGTTGTGCCAAAGTGCAGGACCCGGCATTTGGCCTTGTTAAACCTCATGCCATTTGTCTCAGCCCAGTTGTCCTGACTGTTCAGATCCCTTTTGAGCCTCACTACCCTCTGGCCATTAGGCTAAACTCTCTTCAGGCTTTCCAGAAACATGCACCTTGCTGAAAACAGCAGGTCAGGTCTACCTTTTATCAAAGGACTGGCTGCTCTCCTTCCTCTCATTAGGGTGGGGTTTCTCCTTTTTCTGACTTTTTGAAGCAACAGGGTAATTTTCATGTTTGCCAACACCATGACTTCTCTCCAGTACATCACATTTTCATTCCAAGGCAGTACATTGAGACAGGAAGAACTAATCTGTAAGAGACTAAAATTATTACCTGCACAGCACCCCCCTACTGCTTTAACATCCAAGTGAATGGCAGACTGTCCATTGCCTGCTGTGAAGCAGGTCAGTCTAATCATCCCCACTCTCTTCTTTGTTAATTCTGTTGACAGGTTCCTAAAAAAATCACTCAGGTATTCCCATGCTTGCATAAAGCCAAACAATTTTTCTCATGTTCTTAGCAGCATCAACAGAAGTTTTGTTGTGAATAGAGGAGCATTCTATCAGTCAGAGGGGAATGGCTGGTGAAACGGAATACTGTGTCAAGCATGGGCTTCATTAAAATCATTATTTTTGTGAGAGTGTGTATTTTCTCTCATAAAATTACTACAAACATGTAGAAAATTAGGTGTGTACACAGCACTGGTCCCAAAACAATACTAAAATTAGAAATAGATATGCTGTGACCCCACACATTGCACTTACATTCAACAGAACCCACCTACAGTAAATATTTTGGCTCTATCGATGTTGTAAGCAATGGAAATAATATGCATCAAGGCTGCCAAGATTATAGAAAATAAGATCACTATTAAAAACATGAGAATATTGGTGGTTTGTTGTGCCTTAAAAACACCCCAAGTGGTATTGTTGGCTCTTTTGTGAACAAAACCAACACCATCATGTTGTTTTCACTGACCTAAAAAAAAAAAAAAAGTGCTGGGAAATAGTGTTATCCTTACTTATTATTAGAGCAGCATGTTCTTAATTACAATTGGCCTCTTCTCTTCTGTGAAAGGTGGGAGTTCCTAGCAGAAGAAAAATATAATCTTGCCATCATCAGTGAGAGAATATATTTCTTCATTTGTAGGTTACTACTTTGAATGCATTAATAATTTTCAGAAATCCTTTCCTTCTAGCCTACTTATTTTTTTCCCAGCCAGGATATACCATGCAACACATCATCTAATTAAAAACAAGTATAGTTGCAAAGTTACACAAGGGAAATTTTAATTTGAACCACAGTATTGTAATACCCAATATGTGTTTTGTAGTACTGTTTTTCCCTTTTTGTAATGCTTTATGGATCAGTTCCAGGTGTTATATCAGAGGCCAAAGGTTGCTTCAGTTTTATACTGGTCTAGCAGGGACAGGGATAGTATAGTAAAAGGAATGGACATTTCCCCTTTAACACCATGGTTCTACTCTGAAATGGTGTTCACTCCCAACATGCTGTTTGAATATGATTTAGGGCAGAATAAGAAGAGTCCTGTTTCTCAAGTATCAGTTAATAGGCTCAATGCTATATAATGCAGTCCCAGAACTTAAACCTGTAGCCATGGTTAACTGGTCAGGAGACTATTTGATTACCTGTATTTGCTCCTAATTGAGGGAGCAAATGTCAATTGTAAGCATAGTCTGTAAGATGGTGATCAAGATCTGCAAAAACTAAAACTATTTGGACCACCCTTTCAAGTTGCATTAGCTTCCCAGAGACATCCATACCAGCTTCTCTCTCTTGAATTCTCCAGATAGTTGAGGCAGTCTATCCATCTGCCAAGAAGACAGGGCCCAAATAAAAAAGAGCATGTTGAGTATTTAGAAAATGCAGACAGTGATCCTTGGCTTTAGCCAAATTCAGACAGCCTGATGAAACTAGAGGTTTAAAGACCACATGCATTGTTTGGTAGGTGCTTAAAAATTTGTGACTGATTCTCAGGAGTTGCTTCAANTATTACAATTTCCTATCAGGCTGGGTCTCTACATTAGTTGAACAATCTTATTAGTTGAACAATTTATGATCAACAGCAGCCTTTTAAAAGGGCAGAGATGATCTTTTCTGTTTAGTGAATCCTAAACTTTTCTAAATTGCTGAGGTCATTTTGGAAAACTTCATCTGATGGCAAAACTAGCTGTAAAATTAGACACCTTAGCCCAAATATACCCCAGAATTACATATCTGCCTTGCATAATTAATTGTATCAAGATGTTAACTCCATCCTCTTCTTCTCACTATTCTCTTTTACCCATGATCTTTGAGCTGTGAATATGAACTTTCTGGTTTTCTTATTTTTTAATTCCTTTCAACCTAAAGTAAACTCCTTCACTAAAAAGGATCCTTTTTCTATTCACTATATTATGAAAGGATTGAAAGGAGTTGACACGGTTCTAAACATATTTCTTAAACATGTGATAATTTGATTTTTTTTTCTTGCTTTAAAGATGACTACTTTAGCTTTGATAGTGCCAGGTGGTAAACCAATGTAAGTTAGATTTCCTATTGCAATAACATTTGGCAGATTCATTCCTTGATGAGAGGAACCATTTCTATATTTAGACATGTTTTTCGATAGAACCATAAATATAGAAAGCTTTTCTGATAGAGTTCTTTTAAAAGTATTACACAGTGTAATGAACCCTATTTTCCATGTTTACTAAAGTGTGTTGTTGTGAAAAGGAACAGAAAGAAATTACTGAAAAAACAGCAAGAACAGGTATAATCTGTATAATTTTGAAGTTTCACAAGAATGTGGCGTTCTGCTGAATACCCAACTCTGAAATTATTCAGAATGTACTTAGTGCTTTCTTCAACCTATATTAGAAAACGTGAATGTACCTTGCTGCATGAAATTTGCTTCCTGAAGTCACAAATGCCAATATAATCCTTACCGGAGTTTCAGTAGCATTAGTCTAGTTTCCCTCCACCTGAATATATCTCTCTATCCATGTCCAGACACCCTGATGGTAACAGCCTTGATATAGGTACATAAATGGATGTGTCAATAAGAAGATCCAGTAATACAGAATAAGTAGCTAAATGTCCTCCAAAATAAACAACCTAATTATACTAGAAGACAAAAGACCATGAAAAGTCAGAGAAGCATTGAGATATGCGCAGATGCATCAGATGCATTTGGACAGGAAAGTGCACATCCGGTTTCCTATTACTTGCAATGCCAATGCTAGAAAAATAGACCTCTAGGAGCTGATGCAGGCATGGACTTGCCCTGGCTGCTCATGATTCAGCGGACACAGTTGTTATTGCACAAATAACAGCATTACAGCCGGCACTTCCAGCAGATGCATTGTCCATCCATGTGCTGGGAACAGAGCAGTCTTAGCTGCTCCCTCAGTACACCAGTAAATTTAGATCATATTCTGATGGATAAGATAAGAAAAACAAGTTCTCGTGTGCAATATGGAAGGAAGGAAAAACAGAGACCTAGATTAAAAATTTGTTAAATGTTAACTTGTGAGAAACATAACAGGATCATTTCATTTTGTTGGGTATTATCCATTTTTTCTTGCAAAGGGGCAGATCCTATTTCCTTTTGTCTCCTGAAGATTGCAGTAAAGGCCAAGTCATAGGTAAGCCAACAGTGCTTATGTAATGAATGACAATAATTTTATGATCGCTTACATTAGGTGGAGTGTGGCTGCAGAATACTGGGTCTGGTTTTGTGACCCAGCTTCAAGAGGCTTGGGGAGAAGTTGTAGAGCTCCAGTGTCAGGACAGCAAAACAGTCAGATGTCTAGAGTACATCACATATGGAGAGAAGATAAGGAACCTGAGCTTGATCAGGCTTGGAAAGGGGAGGAGATGGAATCATCTAATAGCATTCGACAAATGTGTGAAGAGCTTCTACAGGAGCTTTGGAGACAAACTGTTATAGGTAGCATCCAGCTATCTGCCAGGGTGTAATGACCACAGATTAGGGGCTTTGTATTGCACATTATAAGAGACATAGTCCAGGTTAAAAGTCACCCAGTGCAGCTGAACAATATTTGTCCTTGGAAATTTTCAAGACTCAGCTAGATAAATACATCACTGACCTGATGTTGGCAATAATCCCATTTCAAGTAGGAGGATGGATGATTGTTCTGAGTCCCATGCAACGAACACTTCTGTAATTCTCTGGCTCTAAGAAAATAATAATGAATAATATCATAACACAGCTCAGATTAATTTAAATTACTAACTCAGAGCAATGAAGAATCTCTCTAACAAATTCCTAACAGCTAAGTAAGATCTGAGCAAATCAATGTGATGTGAAGCTATCACATGTGCATCTGCATCCATCACAAGAAAGGAATTCTGGGGTTAGTATGCCTTCCACTGAAAATGTTCTGCTATCATATGTTTTACTGGTTTTCAGATGCCTGGTAAATATATTGGGAAGAATGAGTTGCTTATATTCCCCGAGACCTGGCACATGGAGGGCAGCATAATATGCCTCATTTTGCTTCGCATAGCACTTCTCCATAAGGACCATACAAATGCAGTCATCAAAATAAAGTATGACTTGGTGTCTCCCAGCATGTCTTTCCAGAACAGGAAAATTGTCGAGGTCTATTTCTTGATGTAACCTTTTTCCTCTACATCTAAGGTCTTCTATGATAGCCATTTCATTCTCATTTGAAAGCTTACTCAATAAATAACCTTTAAATGTGGGGAGATTCTAGGAAACATTTAGATTTACCAGAGAAGGAAATAGGAAAGTCAAAGACTACTGTGACATACATCCCTATAAAATTCAGTCCTTCTAATTGTGTCTCTAAGAGAAAGAATAGCTATTATAATTTTCAGCCATAGGGTAATGCATTTGTCCTACCTCCATAAAGTGCAGAGGACAGCTGTTGGAACAGTCCCAGAGATGCTTGTTGAGGGTATAATATGCACTTTTTTGTTCATTACAGTAAAATTTGTATTACAGTCCAGGAATCGTGCTATATAGAAGTGGGTCAGGAAACATCAGCCCACAGAGACCACTGCAGGGAGGGACAGGTCATCTCCTATCCTAGAGAAGAAAAGTACATGTCAGCTCCAGGGCTATTTTTGTAACAATTTACTCTATAAATAACCTCACTAAGAATTGTCTGAAAAGATTCTTGCTTCTGGTGTCTCTGGAAAGTCTCTGTCAGTGACCAGGTGGGGGAGTGTAGAGGGGCAGCAATAGCTGGGTCAAGGTCCTCAGACAGCTTATACTGTCATGTTAGTGTGATGTGGTGTGACACAGATGAGAAGTATGAAATATGATGGTCAACAAAAGATCAAACATAAGCTCAGCTATTTCAATTCCCCTGGCAACAGAGTGAGTATTCCTGCCCATACATATTTCCCCATAACCTTTCCACAGTTGAGATTGTAACTGGAATGAATGTCCATATACACTAGAAAAACATGACCTCTCTTGTTTATATATAAAAAAAAGAGAAGTGGTAAATGATTCTTTTTCTTCTCCTTTTTCAAAGTCTTCAACTGTCATCACAAACAGTGACTTGTCAGTTTCACTGTCCTAACCTGAATTTCTAGCATTGATGAGAAATACTCCAAGGCTTGCCATTTATTCTAAGTTTAGAAGTTGACTTGAATTTTTTAAATGTTTTTTTTCCAGTTTATAGACAGGGTAAGAAGAGAGCAAATAAGTGGAAACGTTTAAAACCCTTAAAAAAAGTCAGAATAATATTGAGCTAATTAAATGATTGTATTTACTCAAGTAACAAGTCATTGTGTAAAAAAAAGGGAATCTCAGATCTTTTGTTAACAACTCAAGTGATTCAGGTTTGAATTTGGTCTTTTGTTAGTGATGTTTTAAAACCACATCAAGATTATTCATATGCATGCACTTACATATGCAGGCAAGGATAATCTGCAATATGTTTTTCTCNAATAATACCCAAGTTGTTTAATACACATATATCTGATCATCAGCCTTTTTTCAAAACTGTAGCAACTGCTGATGAAAAGAACGTCATGTATTTTAAATTTTGAAGCTTTTTTTTCTGAAAATAACAAGCATTTTGAAGAGTGGCAGCACTGATATCAGAGAAACCACTGAGTTACCAGATAAAGTACCCTAATGCTTCTCACTGCATTGGAATGTTTCTTAAAGTTATTTTTCCAGTTTTACTAAAAAACTTTAGAGAAAGAGTAATTTACTATTTGAAATTTCAAGCCTCCTGCCCATATATTAAGAGCTTTCTTTGAACAGAAATTAGAAGAAAACGTCGACAGGGAGGTTCTTCTAGAGTTATGAGAATAAGCACATCCCAGTCTAGGAAAGGAAAGAGGGTGATGACACTGCACTTTGGACTTTGTTTGGAGAACTTGAGTTCATTTCACCCCCCCCCAGCCTAGCCAGCTTACATATCCTTGAGTAAACCACAAGCTCACAAAATGAAGTTTGTCTGTCTGCCAGGTAGAAACTGCTGCAGGGGATCAGGTGCTTTTGATAGAATGAGTGCCTAGGATCTACCAAAGTGAGCATGTCAAGTGCAGATACCTAAGCAGAACACATCAGTCCTTTGCTGATTACAACAAGGTAGTGGTGGGTTAAGCTTTTTGTTCTGATCCTTCTGAAAATACACATTAAAGGTAACCCTTTCTTGCAAAATATATCTAGACAAAGAACAATTTTACTCTTTTTAATTTTTTTTCTCCCCATTCTGTGTAGGCAATGAATTACTAGTAACATACTTGAGAAAATGTGGTTGTTGCTGTACCTTTTACCTGGATGGAACCCAGAGCAGACAATGGAAGACAATCAGGGAAAATCCGGGTAGATCTCTCGTCAAATTATGAGATAGCTCTGTAGCTCCTGAGTATGAATAGGGTTTGTACATTTCTGAATGCGCCCTGATTTTTAGTTGCAAAACAGGTTTTGTCTTTTGAGGACTGGCTGTGGATGACTTGTGAGGTCTGAGAATCTATGTTAGGTAAGAACAGGATGGTTAGATGATTTTTACCACCTTTTGTGCATTGACTTTTTCACTCAGAGATCTCTTGTGTTTGCAAAAACAAAGCACAAGCACTTCCCCCATGCCGTAGTGAATTGTGAGGATAAAGATATTTGGGTCCTATAGCCATGAGATGTCTGCAGTTTCAGATGGTCCAATAACTAGGAGCCTTGGAAACACTGCACAGACGTACATCACAGCAGATGACTATAAAGACAGGAGCTACAGTGGCTTCACAACTGTTGCTGTCACACAATCATATCCTCAGAATTGTAGTTGACACTACAATACACCCAGCCTGTCTTTTACTTTTCTTTCCTGTTTCCTTGTGTGTTACTCAGAGCATTGATCTCAAAATTTTCTTCCTAAATCTTGCCCCAGAATATACTGTACAAGGATGTCTCACTAAAGTAACAGCCACACAATTCAATAAAAGAAATATATGTAGTACAAAATAGCAGATTGCCTACATATATTTCTTCTTTGTTTATTTTTTAATAGTTTTTGTTTGGTTTTTTTTTCCTGTGGATACGGCATTGAAAGTGGAAATCAAACCACACTGTAATAAATTCTGGGTCTTATTTTTGCAAGGCAAGCCAGGTCATTTTTCTCGGTAAATTGGAGACCGGTACAGTTCAAGGGGTAAATGTGCCAATATGAGCCAGTGCTACACAAGTCCTACTGGTCCTTGCTCACAAACTTTTCCTTGCAATTCCCTTGATGACCCAGAATGAACCTGGCTTCAGGCTAAGGGAGGTGGGAGGAAAACAGCACTCATGCCAGCTGCCTTGTTTTTTACTACAATTTGCTTGTCACAGGAACAAAGATCATCTGGAAGGGGGTTAAGGAATAAAATAGCAGCAGAGAAAAAAATTCTAAAAATAGAAGAGGCAAATGTAAGATATCAATAACTTAACATGACTCCAATACATCACATTCTAAAATGAGTAAACGAAAGCTCTTTCAAATTTTACCACTTGCTGCTACTAGTGGGTGTCATTTCCCACCACACCTCTATCTTCCAAATTAGTTTAGCACCAAGAAATGATGCAGCTATGTAGGACTGACAAATATCAAGCAGTCAATATGCCTGAATAGCCTGGGTTCATATGGGTCATCTTCTCTGGGGTCATTCTTATGTTGAAGGAAATTGTACATAAGCATGTCTATGCAGCTATTACACAGGTTAAACAGGGGATGCCTCATCTGACTGCCACTTTTGTCACACTTTCTGTCCTCAGTGAATAATCTTCCTGGGCAACTGAATGCACCAAAAATGCGACCAAGAGCTGGGCACCTGGCAACATCCAAAATCCCCTTCAATCTAAAGAAACCTAAAATGGCTCCCTGCCTATGTAATGATGCTGCACAACTAGAAGCATTTGGAACATCATCCAATGAAATGTTTTAGGGAGGAAGGAAATAGGCAATTTGTTGAAACATATCTGTCTTCAGGCAAGCAATATGTTTCCTATTTGAGATACAATAGGGAAACCATTAAAATTTCTCAAAACTAATTCAGAGTTTAATTTTTAAATATCTTTTATCAATTATCACTTTCTTGGAAATTAGAGCATCATTTTTTAGAAATGAAAATTTAGAATTAAATTGTACAAAATAATCTGAAGATGAGTTTCTTATTGTGCATAATCCACTTTTCTCCTCATTCTATTGTCCCTCTATTTACCAGAATTTTCTGCCATTGAATATGATTAGAATACAAAGAGTTTTCCAAATGTCAGTGATCCTTGTAGAACTGGAAAACTTTTACATTCAGCTGAGGAAGACACTACATTCATGCTTTGGAAGTAGGTGGAATGGGAAAACAAGATGCCATGCTTTTGCCAGGGTAGCTCTAAAAAGCTATTGAAATACAGTGCATCTTAAGTGAAGGGATGTATTAGAAAGCTGACACAAAATTTTACAGAAGGCAGGTGGGTGTTCAGCCCCGTGCATTAAAGCTGGCAGATATTTGAGGTGCTTAAATAAAATCATTGAGTTTTCTGGAGAAGTGTTCCATATCTTCTTGCACTCAATCATGCAGCAAAGTGCCATTAAAAGGTAAATGCCCAGTGTATTAGCAATGAAACCTTTTTAATTGCAATGCTATAAATGCCCTACTTCAGTAGAACAACACACAATGGCTTCTCCTGATTACAATTATGTGATGAATACATCTGAGAAAAAAGTCAATCAGAGCAGAAGATGCTCCTCAGCTTGCTGAAAAATGGCAGTTTCACCAGGAGAGAAACTGTAGTGTGACTGAAACAGAGAGCCTATGTCTCAGAAGCACTTCTGCTGATGCTGTATTACACTAGCTGTAAGAGTGCTGAGTACCTGAATTTGTACTGAGGTCTTATATTCAGGGTGGATTTGTAGATTTATTTATTATTTTTTACATTATTGCAAATATAATTTGCAGAAAATGGTTTTGAATAATTTACTTACAGTTCTTCAGTGTATTGGTTGCAGCATGATCTGAATAAATATTCAGAATACAGAAACTCAGTTGCACAATAGTATAACAATCATTTTTGTTTTTATTGAAGTGATTTATTAAGCTGTTGCTTGTCCAATTGGAATTTCTAGAGCATTAATGAGAATCTTGACAAAAATATGGAAAAGAGAAAATATGCAAAGTCCTTAGAAGGCAAAAATTGTATAAATAGGACAATTATTTTTGCCTGACACATTAGTTTCAACGCATTGCTTAGACAATATTAAAAACTATTCTATTCAGGCAAAATCAGTATGAAGGCAAGGTTCCCTGGATAAGGACGACAGGAATGAGCCTGAGGTCTACAATTGACTGGTATGACTATAAAGAAGGTTAAGTTATCTGACTTTGCAGTCATGAGATTTCAGAATATGTTTTCTACATTTGTGAAATAATGGCAATTCTCTTACTTTTAAAGGAATGAAACAACAAATCAGAAAGTAAAATGGTGATCCAGTGCTCACCACTGAATTCAGACAGCTGTCATTTAGTTTTGAAAACACAATTAATGGATAATATGTCCACATGGCTCAGCAGTGAAACACCAGTAGAAGCCCCATCTGAAATCCAGTAAAAAGAAAGCTCATTTGAGTGATTCAGGGTATGGCTGTTAGGAAACTTCATATCACTGCCTGTCATTTTGTCGAAATCATGATGTGAGAAAGCTGTGGGAGGAAGCTCTTTTTCCTATCCATGTCTGTTCATGAACAGTCATTGCCTGCAATGAGAAAGCTATATCTTAATTTCAGTTTTGCACTAAACAGTGTTAACAACAATTATACAATAGTGACAATTATTATCAATCACAGTTTCTACGCTCACACCAAAGAACTAAGACCCTCGTACAAACAAAGCAGTTCAGATTGTCTCTATCCAAAGACCAGAGAGCCAAAAATATCATGAATTTAGGCATTTGAGTAACATTGAAATGACAGAGTTAACCATAGGATTATACATCTATGTACATCTATACATCTAGTTAGTGTATAATCTAGGCAGACAAGGCAGGTATTTGGGTATGATGCAATCCTTATCAACAGCATTATGGAACTATATGTCACTTAATTTGTTAGTGCAGAAATAGTACGTTTATTTAAGTTAGAAGTGGGGGTAGGAATTAGAAAGAAATATGCTTGAAATCAAAGTACTAAAAGGGCAAAGAAAGCAGAGGTAGTTACATGGTGAGTTTGAAATAAAGAAATCTTTGTGTAAAAAAATGGAGTGATAAACTATATCTTCTAGTGCATTATTTGAATTAAATAATTATGTAAATTAAAAATGAGTAAAATTATTTGCCTTCAAAGTTGACTCTATGTAATACTACAATTCACCATGCAGCGTTACTAGGAAGTACTGAGGTGGTATTGCAACAGATACAATTGTTTAATTCAAAGAATGAAAAAGATAAAGAAGATAATTTGGAAGTAGCTGCATATTTTCAGAATGAAACTTAACAAGTTTTTCCTGTGAACTTATATAAAAAGGAGGTAAATTGCATTTTAAATGAGTATAAATTTGAAAATAGATTTTATTTCCTCTTGGTTGAATGATGGAGAAACCACAAAATTTTTTTTCTTATTTTTTTAATTTGCTTCCAAAAATGAACTAAGAATATAATCATGAGAATATTAAAACATACCCAGAAAAAAAAAAATTCTTTTCCTCTTCCTAAATCTCAAAAGACAAATGTTTCCACAGTCCTCCTCTGAATGTCCATAACTCCCTTCTTGGCTGCTTCTGCAGTTGCTGCTACTGAATGAAGTCACATTACATTGTGCTAATGAGCATTTCATTCACCAACAGGAAGGAGATCTAACCTTGTAAGGGCAAACCCAACAAGTTTAGTACGCTGGGTAAAATGAACCAACAGACTACAACTTCATTTCTTTTTTTTCCTTTTTTTTCCCTTGAAGTAGAAGGAAAGGGGCTGCTGATGAGATATTTTGGAACAACTTGGTATTAGGAAGGAAGCATGAGTGGGTGTAGATGAGAAGTAACTCACACTCATATGACACACACGTTGAGAGTATGTTGAAGTCTTGGTCTAAAGCAAAGGGTGGGACTGTCAGTTTAGCAGCATAGAACAGAGGGAGCTGTCTGCTTGTTTGTCTTGTAGTTGAAACTTTCAGTCATTTGCCAGATCGGCTGACAGAGCATGATCCTTCTTGAGAAACCATGGTCTTTGTTAAACAACCAGTAGTTTATTTGAGAGTAATGACTCTTCCAATGAGCCACATGCCTCTCTTTGAATTTTTGTTAGTTTTATAAAAAAGAAAATTAAGGCCATCAGAGATGCTTAGGATAGGATTTTTACAAAGAGGCTGTCAGAATAATCCAGTCAGCTCTCTCTGTTGATCATAACTTAGATCCCTAATGGTAGATCAAGAAACTGTCAAGAAACTTTAGAGATCATCAGGAAATCAGATGGAATCTCAGCTTAATACCATAGACATTTCATTTTCATGTTTCAATCAGTCTTGAAAGTCAAGAAATTTTAATTGAAAATGAGAATTTTACATCTTAGTGTATGTGTAGGGGAATCTCTAGAGTGTTTTTTCAAAATGCAAAACTCAGTAAAAATCCAGAGACTCAATCAGAAAGGTGAAATGATGTTTTAAATTGTACTTGGTAAGAATAAACTTTTATCTTGGTTGCTATATCAGTGAGTGAGAGTTATGGAGGTGGCAATACACAGGATTTAACTAATGAACAGAAAAATGAGTATCAGTTACAAATTAAGATGCACTTTAATGAAATAAATCAAAAGAATAAAAAGAACTTGTGAACTTGCTGAATTAAGTACATTAGAAACAGCAATGATGGTCATTGCTTTCCTTGAATAAAGCTGGGTTATCGTATTCCTGCTTGTACTGTGAGGAATCTGAGGCCTAAGAAAGTTGGTTATAGATAAAATGGATTTTCTATGTTTCAGTCAATAGTTAAAATGTTCAGTTATTAAACATTTTTCTTTGTTTTCTGATGAAAAATATTCTCTAAAATTATCAAGGCACCCTCCTGGCTTTAATCAAAGAGTACATTTATACAATTTAAAAGAGCCACTCTCTTCTTTACTTTACAACAACCCACACATTTTCTCTCTGAGGAATTTTCCTCCTGAGAGTTGCTGGTGTCAAATACCACAGATATCAAGGAACAAGCTTGCCCAAACCTTGCAGTGTGTTATGCAGTTTAAAACTTCTATAAATTCTTGATTAAATGGACCATGAAAAAAAAAAAGAGAGAGAGAGAAATATTTCTTCCCTTTAGCATAGGAAACAATTTTATCAGATTTAGAACTGATGCATTTAAAGTTTCAGAGAGAGTACAAATTAGACTTTTTAAACTTGAAAATGCTCAGAGAAGTCCATCCATTATTGCTCACAGAGAGGCTTTTAAACAAATGGAAGAGAGGCTGACTGCTGTTGCAAAACACATATTATGTGAAGAAATGAACTGTTCCTATAGGGAAAGGTAGTCCTTCTTTATATTTAAATTAATATAGACTTTTAGGGGGGAAAAGGGGATTAAAAGAACAACCTGGAGGGTCTTCCTCTTTCTCCTCCTATTTTGCTTTTTCTGTTAGTTGGCTGGTACTGGTAATGTGAAAGAGGTGGATTTAGCTCAGAGACAGAACTAANCCTGTTCCCTGTCACTTGGAAGAAGACTATTAATACCCACAATTTTGCAGGGTGAAGGAAGTTCTGATAAGCTGCCTCTACCACCTACTACTGACTGTATATTTTCAAACAGAATATCCATTATCACGTCTTTTAACAAAAAAAAGCATTTATGCTATTTAAACAGCCAGCCCAAGTCATCCACCTAAATGAATGTGCTAGTCTTGAGAAAAAATATTAGTTTGGGAAAGAAAATTAAGTCAAATAATCTAAGATAGTTCAGCACATCCAAAAGCCTACATTTACTACAAAATCTTGGTAGAGACTGAATGCTGTGGANGAATCAACCACCTCCCTGGGCAGCCTGTTCCAGTGCCCAATGACCCTTTCCATGAAAATTTTTTTCCTAATGTTCAGTCTGAACCTCCCCTGGTGGAGCTTGAGGCCATTCCTTCTTGTCCTGTTCCCTGTCACTTGGAAGAAGACTATTAATACCCACAATTTTGCAGGGTGAAGGAAGTTCTGATAAGCTGCCTCTACCACCTACTACTGACTGTATATTTTCAAACAGAATATCCATTATCACGTCTTTTAACAAAAAAAAGCATTTATGCTATTTAAACAGCCAGCCCAAGTCATCCACCTAAATGAATGTGCTAGTCGTGAGAAAAAATATTAGTTTGGGAAAGAAAATTAAGTCAAATAATCTAAGATAGTTCAGCACATCCAAAAGCCTACATTTACTACAAAATCTTGGTAGAGACTGAATGCTGTGGAAAACCAGCCTTCCCACTGAGGTAAGAGACCAAACTCCTCACTGAAATGTTCATTAGTTTTGATGTACATTTCATCCACTCGCTTTTAACAATCTTTTGAAAAATGAGACATATGAGCAAGGAAGAAAAAGCCTTTAGGACTTACTTTAGGACTTACTTTAGGACTTGTTCCATTGCATCTGAGCTCAGGGGTTTGTTTAAAACCTTTCAATTCAATTGTTTAAGTGCTTGAAACTCAGGGTAATATCCATTGTTTATCACTCACTGGCCATTTGTCCTGGAGTTTTTTTTGTCATTACAGAACTTGTACTATAATCCACAGCAAAAATCAAAGTAACTCTACCATATTAAGTACAGTCCAGATTGAGTTGTAAGTACTGCACATGCTAACCAAAAGCAATCTTTCAGAATCTCTAAATGCCTTGTTGCAGGGAGTGGTGGTTGTTTCAAATAGCCAGGACAAAACTGGAGCTCCAAGGTTGTATCTTTATGACAGAACCATATTTGTGGCATGAAGTAAATAAATGCAAACTATCTCTCCATGGAGAACTTCATATTGCAGCCAAACCTGTCACACTGAAAAGGTCCGATTCCAGCATACTGCCATATAGCTAGATCTTTGTACTCACAAGAAGTGTTTATATGTTTTAGACACAGACAGAACATTCCTGGACCTATGGCAGCAGGCAGTTTTGTTATGAACCAGGATAACCTCAGGATTCTCTGGATACTTCTTCAGACAGTCTTTCAAGTATCTATTATTTTTAATTTTCAAGATTTTTAAGCTTACTTATGCATGTTTAAAAATGAACTTTTTAAAGAGCGTGAATGTTCATTGACAGGTAAATGAGCTTCCATTCTTGCCTGCAGGATTAAGGAACTCACTGGAAAGGACAAATGCCACCAAGTCCTGTACATCTTGAGACTCAGACCATTCAGGTGTAGTAGCCAAACATTCAGGGACCAATATCACATTCAGAGACTGGCACGTTCGTTGCAAAAGTTTTTCTCATCAACATGAGATCTATAAACTGCTCATGTTTTGCCACTGATTATTTCTAGAGCTGGTACATATTTTGTCACTTTCGTTCACCTATGATTCATCCATCGGAATCTTTATAAGCTTTGCTGGACTCAGCTCCATTTACAAGTAACTAACCTATCTTTCTCCTTTGAATAAGCAAACATGGAGTAATTTCAAATGTACTGAGATATGTATATATATAAGAAAATTTGGGACTATAACTCTCTCAATGTCAGAGTCTCTTCTAGTCTCTTCAGCTAGAACATCGTATCTAATAAAAGCCTGCATGGAGCTGCCTTTGTCATCTCTGTGAATGCCAAACTACAAAGTTCAAGGAGCTACCTTTTTTAACTCCACCCACACAATTAAGTGATTCTGAGTAGCTACAATCTTCCAGGAATAAGTAGCTGGCTGCCCATATCAAGCCTGTACTAAATGCAAAATATCTCCTTCTAAGGGCTAAAACCTACTAGGACATTATATACATGGCAAGAAAACAAAGAAAATGTAGTGCTGCTGCCACTTTCTCTAAAAAATGTGGTCAAATGAGAAAGTTCAGTGGGAACAATCCCATGACCTGGGAGACCAGAGACAATTCATGAAAGAACATAACTTTCTCATCAAGTACAAGCCTGATCATCATACCACTCACACTTTTGAACGTTTCAGAAAGGTACATTGCACTTGTCATGATGATGTACCACTAAGCCAGAGTGGCCTGCTATAGTCTGAGTCTACTAATTAGGACACTCACATTGGAGGTTTCAGTCCTGAGCTGCACACTTTGCTCCAGTATCTGTTTATTGCAGAAGATATTGGACTTATTTTCCCTTCATTTTCAGAGGAAAGCAGAAGTACTTGCTGAATGCCTTGCCTCTGCACTAACAATCTGTGAGGGAAAGACAACAGTAATGGCATAACCTTATGCCAGAGTAGAGGTAGATTAATGGTATGCTGTGGTTTGTAGTAGTGGTAAATAACAGATTAATAAATACAATCCTGGAGTTCATGCTTTAGAAACTGTAAGGACACACATCTCTTTCTACAACAAACTCAATATTGTAGATCTACAGAGCTCTGTTTTTAAACAAACTGTTTTCCTTGCCTTTTTTGGCCATATGCTCTACATCATCATTATTAAACTATGAAAAATAATGACTCTGTACAACTTCAGATTATGAGAGCTTATTTTGGCTATAATACATAATAAAACAATAATAGTACAATAAAAATGTATTGTGAGTTTTCTATGTTACCTTTAATCTGCTGGCCTCAGAAAAAAATACGGATAGTTCGCTGCCCAGAGAGGTAGAAAGGATCTGAATTTTTCCTTTTAAAATATGAAATGCATGGAACTGCAAAGACAAGTTTTATTGATGTTTCCATAAACACTAAATCCCTGTAGTCCTAGGTGCTCATCTAAGCTGCAGGATGTGTTTCAGGAAGTTACAACCCTCTATATGTCTTCTTGAGTAAAGTGAAATTTGCATTTAAGTTTCACTGAATTATCAGCCATCTGCACTCTCTGGAAAAAAAAAAATCCAACAAAAAACCAAACAACAAAACAGCTGTGAAGTAGTGATGGCATTCCATCCAAAAAATACAGGAGTCATATCAGATGCCTCATACACAGATTCTGGTTGAGAAGCCAGGTTGCTTGAGACAGGCTAAAGAAATACCTTGCAAATGAAACACAACAAAATAACAGTCGATGCTTTCGATTTCCAGGTGCCTTATCAATTGTTAGCTCTTCAAAAAGAGGGTATAAATAAAAGCCCCAGGAGCACCAACATTCTCTCACCATTACCTTCACCTTCTACCCAAAGTAGTCTAGGACTTGGATTCACAAAACAGCCACATACCCAACCTGTTTTGATCACTACTTAGTATGATTGAAGAAAGCATGTCTGGATATACTTTGTGCAGAATATAACTAAGAATTAGGATAAGGATATAGTATGTATCTCACCCACAAACTGCCCAAAGCCCAGCAGTTAGAGCTCTTGAAGTAAGGAGACCTTTAGACATTGCACAATTGCTCAAAAGTTTGCAGATTCATCCATAGCTCAGCAATGACACAATCCTCCATTCCCTGTTAGCAATGCAGGAATATCATTTGCCTCAGGAGGTCATTAGTGACCATGTTTTTAAAAGTGCTTTCAAACCTGTCGGTAGAAAGCAGTTCATACATGTTGCTGTATATTTCCATACAGAGAAAAAAAATGAGCAGAAGGTCCAGGGACAGAGTCCCAGTCTACAACCTTCATCCCACGGCTACTGCCCTAAACTATACATGACATCCTTTTGTCTCATTAAGTACCTATTGTTTCATGGTACAGACTGCAACCACCTACAAGGAGTTACCTATGTGTAATATTTTATTCTGTACATGTTCGAGCTTCCTTTTTAAAACCACTTTTAGAATATTCTACTCAGGTCTTACACTGAAGGTGCAAGAAACAAATAGAACTGACTAGTCATCTTCTCAAAAGATTACATATCATGCTGTCTGGATACAAAAATATATCTAGAGATACAAAATCCTACCCTGATTCTGAACACCTTGTACATGTATGTGTGCAAATAAGGTTCCTAAATGTTCTGCTTAGGCTCTTGTTTGTGCAATTATATGTTTTACCTGTGAAAACGATTGTTGTCAATGCAGAGAGAGTCTATAAACTGTATTTACTACATATTCTTGCTTTCTGCATGCTTAATCCCCCTGATGGCTATTGATAATTTTTACCTTGTCTATCAGATATGAATAACAAGTCTATAAAGTAAGGAGTACCAAGTATGTGCCTTCTCTATCTACCCCTCTGCAACAGATGGCAGTGTGTTATGCCCTGACAGTCAGTGCAGTGTCTGTCTTTCCTGCTGAACAGGTTCTGTAAAAAGCTGAAGTGAAATAATGACTAAGCAAAGAAATGTGAGGAAATCAGGATCCCACCTGGTGTGATATCTGATAGCCAGAAGGAAACCTTGTCCCAATCTTATCACACCACATTGCACTGCCTGACATTGAGAAGGTGGGATTGCTGGGTGCATTCAAATACAGGAATAAGAAAATTAAAATTTTTGAATAATTTAAATCTTGTATTGATATCTAAATATATGCAATTTGGGCTTCCTGCACTTAACCTGTCATGTCCCAGTTGGGTCAGCATGTTGCACTTGAGTACCAGATCTCAAATTGTCATAACCATGAAGGACCTCAGCCTAAGCACTCTCTGGTATTTGAAACAGGACTTGAGCAAAGCTAGTGGGTACTTCTGATTTGAGGCAGATTTTCTTCTTTTTTCTACTGTGATAATATTAACAGTGACTCTTTTAACTACTGGACTAAGAATCATAACTGACTATGAATTCTTAGCAACAAATCACAGTGGTATTCTTCTGGGAGAACTGTGTCTGAAGCCTGAAAGTTCAGAAACTTCTTGCCACAGAAAGACAAGTCTTGTTGTTTCCTTCCTCTAAGGATGGAGAGGGAAGGCCATGATCTTTGCCTGCAGGTTGTTCAGCTGAACTATAACAGCAAAGCATTGAGGATGTCTTTAGCATCAACTGTTAGGCTAAAGCTATGTCCTGTGCACACTTGGCTGAACTAGCTGGTCTGGATGATATCATAGTTTGCCTGTGGGAGAAAAGACATCAGGTTATTCTGGTAGAAGTTCATTCTGTAAAGCTAAATGCACCAAATCAATAAAAAAGTGGTAGTTACTGCCATAGTTTAAAAACCTTCTATTCTCTCTGGCTAACTGGCGGATAAGGCAAACAGTTAGGACTCAAGTCAGTCTTTTTTGTTTTGTCAGAATACATAGCATTCTGAATTCTTCAAGTTATCCTTACCTGATTCCTGTTCTGTATTGCAGAATATGGCTGGGCAGCTAACAGGCATTTACTAAACCTAGGAGCTGCAGAAAATCAGATCTGAATATTGGGACCTGTAAAAAAATGACAGGCTGTTACCAAATACATGGGGAAGCTTGCAGTTTCATGACAGCTACTTTTGAATCCATCCTTTCAACATCAAGAGCATTTTACTTTAGGGTTTCCAATAAATACCCTGTTACATGGTTAAATATCTAGTAAGGTACATTGTATAGTTCTGAAGACAGAACTATATTAAACAGGATTCTGTTTAATCAAGGATCAGGTAACACAAAAACCATTTTTTTGTTAGCAGATGTCAGTCTGCCCTTCAAGTAGGTAATTAATTAGTTCTCATAAGTAGGACTGTGGTTCTTCCTTTATATGAGATATAAAAGTGTAGACCTCACTATGCCTGGGCAGAAAAGATCCTATGACACCTAATGAAGGTTATCTAATGAAGATTGCTGAAATTCCACATTGACTAATATCATAATCTGCCCATTTAATACTCCTTATGAATTCTGTTGCATAACACATTTTTATTTTTCATCCCTGCTTATACTGTTAAACAGTATATTTGATTCTCCTTGGAGGTAACTGAAGTTATCAGTGGGTTCAGTGAGTTCCTGTGGTGGGTAAGGAGTTGTACCTAAACTAGAAGACTCCTATTATTTGTTAGCACTTAGACTAACAGAGGAAACTAGGAACAGCAAATCCAAATTTCCCAGCCGTGGTCCTAAGCAGCAATGTCTGGCAGAAAGAATGTCAGCGTCATTTAATGTAAAGCAACATGTAGCACTAAGGACATTAAAACAGGAAAAAGCATTTGACACAACTTATCTTTGAATTACCAGAACAGTCTCCTGTCTCAAATATAATTTACTTATTCTTGAAGACAGAAAAATTAATAAGGACTGAATTTGCATTGGTGAAATAGTCTTTTATGATCTACTTACATGCTTCTGTATTCCATAAAGTATGTCAATATTACCCACTGAAGAAACAGGTGACAAACCTTGCAATAATGATATCCTTTCTGATAATATTGTGCAACATGATGCACTGCAGGTTTAATTAGAACCAGAGACTTTTGGACATTTCTACCCACTACTAATTCACATGGTGAAAGTAAATCAAGCCCTATATAAACAAAACAGATGGAAGTGACGCTAATAGTACAATGTCAGCAGTATCCACAGATTGACAGAGCTAGTTATGTTGCCAGATGCACAGAATGTTGCACTACTTGTTCTTTATAAACTAGACTTGATGGAGTATGTCAATGTCAAACTCCTTGCTGATTTACACACGAACATACAAAGACATGCACACTCACAGATACTCACGTTCCTGTGATCTATATCAACCATACCATCTGCTTTCTGATTTGCATGTGGTAGCTAACTAACTATCCTACTGTGCATGGGTATCACTGAGTACATGCTGTGGAGGCAAACAACAGTTTTTTTCCTTCCTCTAGCCTATTTAGTGTTATAAAATGGGCTTGTTAACATTTGCCATCCAGGCACATATATTCCACGTGTGTTTTTAAAACTTATTTCTCATTTATATTTATTCCTTTAGCCAGTATATCTTTCTACATTCTCAGAAATGTAAAAGCTTCCCTCTCTTTGTGGAAACAGTACAGCTTTAAACATGTAGCATAGCGTCCATTTACCCCTTGGAAGAAGCACAGTACAGGGAGCTCCAGGCAGGTAGCAGAACATAAAGCAAAGATAACATTACATTAGTTTTTGTAACAGGTGCATTCAGCTGAGAATCTATTGAAATGTCTTCATCACATAGCAGCACTAACTGGGAGTGCAAATTGTCAAGAGAAGGATGTGTTGCTTGGAGGGACAGAATGCTGACTAGCTACAACCAGCGCCTAAAGTCTCTTTCTGACCCATTTCATTGTCTGGCACCTGTCATTATAACAATCTTTCCAAAAGATCTAAGGAAATTACACTTACCCTCTGGTAACTAGGTAACATAATCTCCCAGAGGCTAGCTAATTGCAGCCTATGATAACCTCACATACAGCAACTGTTAAATTTTTCATTTCTTTCAAATTATTATGGATCAGTGGAGAGGGTATTGATTTGATTCATTAACTGATTCCCAGTCTGTTCCAAGGTTAATGATTACATGTATCTCAATTATATCCTAGCAGGTTATACTGTATGATTTGTTTCAACTGCAATGTACATTGCATATCTTCCACAGCTGAAAGCCTTCTTAGCACTTGATGATTTAATAAGGCCTTTCTTCCATTTCATTGAACATGCCTACAAGGCACAAGTATATCTGGGACAATGGCAAAAAGAAAGCTTTCCTCAATTTCTTTAAAAAGTATGTGCAAAACACACTTCGAATAGGAGTCTCAAAAGGCCATAGAGATAACCTCTGATTCTTTCAATTTGAAGATATTCGAAGACAATTCTGAAGATATTGGAAATTATGATTGATTCTTTCTGGGTTTATTACTTCTTCACTACTCAAAGTTCATATTACCTGTCAATTAACTTTTAAGCTGCTTTGGGTTTCTTGGCTGAAAATTACTTTACAAATCTCAGATGAATGTTAGCCATTCTCAGTTCTCTGTTGAAATGGATTGCATATTTTACTAGTGACACAGTGATTTCACTCTTCCCAGGAGTGCTGCAGAATCCTTTTGGCTTAGAAGAGCTCCTTGAATTTTCACACTGAGATTATCGCTAATGCACCCACAGAAAATATCTTTTTCATCACATTACACCTCATGTGACTTTATTGTTGATACTGCTATAGGATTGCTGCCTTGTTTTGTGCTGAGATGCAAGGTGTCAGGCTCTGTACAACCTGTGAATGACAGTCCCCTACAGATTCATTGTAGGAAAAAACAGGTATGGAAAAAATTAACCAACAGGGCAGTGAGAGACCCCTCAGAGTAATTTAGGTCTCTTGTACCTACTGCTAGAGAATAGTAATCTGATGCTTTCTCTACCCATTATCTTACTTTTCCACCCTTTTTCTCTAATTGTGTGATCCTATTGGCTTAGTTGGACAAAGTATTGATGGGTGACGAGAAAACTTTTCGTGTGTGATATAGAAATTTAATAACACTTCATTTTCTGAGCTTCTACTTACACAAGGCTCTGGAAGTGCAAATATACTCAGAATCATAGAATCACAGAATCACCGGGTTGGAAGAGACCCACTGGATCATCGAGTCCAACCTTTCCCATCAAACACTAAACCATGTCCCTCAGGACCTCATCTACTCGTGCCTTAAACATCCTCAGGGAAGGTGAATAAACCACCTCCCTGGGCAGCATATTCCAATGCCTAATGACCCTTTCCTTAAAAAACTTCCTCCTAATCTCTAGGCTAAATCTCCCCTGGTGGAGCTTGAGGCCATTCCCCCTCATCCTGTCCCCTGTCACTTGGGAGAAGAGGCCAGCTCCCTCCTCTCTACAACCTCCCTTCAGGTAGTTGTAGAGAGCAATGAGGTCTCCTCTCAGCCTCCTCTTCTCCAGGCTAAACAACCCCAGCTCTCTCAGCTGCTCCTCATAAGACCTGTTCTCCAGCCCCTTCACCAGCCTAGTCGCTCTTCTCTGGATACTCTCCAGAGCCTCAACATCCTTCTTATGGTGAGGGGCCCAGAACAAAATCTGCTACTGTGAATCATCAACCTCTCAAAACACTGGAGAATGTGGGCATATGTCTTTGCATATAGTAGATTTTGTTACAAGCACTTGCAGACTGGTAAGTTGAGAGCTGAAGGGGCTGCGTTTAATAACTAAGGGCACAGATATAGGCAGTGTCAGAAATGGAAATGCACTGAAGAAATTCTTAACTGTTAGTTGCTGTTCTGACTCTGATCCACACTACTTCCAACAGTTGCATTCTGTACATATAAAGACCCTTTTATCCTTTCATCTATCTCCCTCTCAATCCTTTACTTTGGAACCCCGAGATACTGTAGTTTAGTTTGGAAACTAGGAAGCCAAATGAGTATAGTCATGAGGAAAGACTTCAGTTATACAATCCATTAAGTAAAACAATAGAGCTTGCAGCTGAGCTATTAAAAAGCGTAGAGCAATTTTTATTTCAATGGCTACATTTTATTTCCTTTTCTGAGTGACTGCTAACAAAGGACTGCTGAAAGGACTGGATAAAAAGTAGACGTCAGATGCAAGATCCATGAGTTAAACAACATTATTAGATACAATTTCATAAAATCTAGTTGCTTTTCTGCTACTAGAAATCATGTCCTTTTGTCAACTTGTGGTCACATCAGCACTTCTGTTGATATAATTTGCTCCAGCTGCAGAGCATAGCTGGCCTGCAAATCAAGAACTAGAATAGGGACAGTCAGGAATAACTCAATGGCTTGGATAATGTGCAAATCACTATGCATCTTGCTATTAGTATAGTTTATTTTCTTTCAGAATATTTGGAACATGAAAAATTTATCTTTAGCAAAACAGCCTATCTAACACTTTACAGAGAGTAGAACTGGCTGGCTAGCTTATTGTAACACCCCGTCCTGCCCTCGCAACTCACACATACATACACACCCCCCCCCAATCATTTAAGTGGGATTATCATATCAAAACCCTTCATTATCTTTCATTGAATTTGACCAAACACCTAATTTCATACATTGTTTAAAGTCTCCCTATAATATTGCTCACAATCCTCTACATTTACTTTTTAAATGTTTAAAGTAGGTTGTGGGGATTTTATTTCCACTTCTTTTCCCACTTTCACCCTTTCCTACCTTTTACTAAAAATGCCTAGAATAAGAGAGAGTCCATTCTCACAGTAATGAGATCCTTCAAACTCCAGCCTTCTGGACAGATGGGAACCTGGTTGAAAATGAAACAGAGCACATCTGGTGGAGCATAGAATGAATGAACATTGTGCAAAACCGGGAAAAGACTTACTAAAGCAACCATTCTCTTTTGTCTGTACATGAATAGCAAGCACACAGAACCAAGATGGTGTTAATACAGCCCTTATTTCAATCTACTTTTAAAATATTTTTTTCATTAGACACAAGGCAGACAGTTGGCACCAAGAATCAGAGAAAGTCCAAACTTTTATGTTCGCATTGATAACAGCAATTTCTCCTTCTGATAAACAATTAAAGAAGGGAAAACAATAGGAAATTCAGTTGGAAGCACCTCTGTTAACAACAGTGATTAATCATCTGTGAAAATGCTGCAGAATTTTTGCTATTTTCCAGCACAAATAAACACAGTATCATCTTTATGCCTCAACACAGGTGTTAGGAGCAACGCAGACCTGTTGTTTGAGCTCCCTTTACCAACCCTGACAAAACAGTCATTTTCCTCTTTAACTTACTCATCCCAACTAAAATTCCACTTAGAACCAGCTGGGAATCATTTAACACCACTGGCAATATTTTGTTCATTCATCCTTCTTGTCAGATGAGGATTATAATGTAAACAACTATAGGCTATTATAGGCATAGGTTCAATCTATATGTGAAAAATACAGATCCCCTTGCTCTTAGCAAGGTTTTACTTCTTGGCAATGAAGACAAGGTTTAAGCTTGTCTTGGCATTATGGAAGTGCTTCATCAAGCTAAGAGTGTTTGGCTTCCCAGTAACTGCATACTCAGTGTTTGATTGTATAAACACTGCTTTAGAAAGTAGTTTCACTATCACTACATCAACGGTGCACTAGATGCCAGAGTGAAAACAAGATTGGGTAACTGGGATCAATAGCTCTCCAAATTGCATGTAGAAAACATCTTTCTTCAAGCTGTAAAGTAATGGTTAAAGAAGATCTTCAGAATTTTCACTCCAGACCTTTTCTGAACCACATGTTGTTACGCTGGTGGACTGTGGAAGACTTTTCTTTCCTTCAGCCATTGTCAGAGATAAGGCATTAACTGATTCATAACCTGACTTTTAAGACAAACCCTGAAATCCTCTACTTACTGTTTTGAAAACTATTTTTCTTATAACAGGGTATGAAATATCTTGTTCCAGTTAACACAATCTAATGGAAAATGGATCCTACCTCTTCATGTGACATCATCATTTTGGGGAAATCAATATCACAATCCAAAATGAAAAATGTTAAACACATCTTTTGTTATTCGTATAAAATGAACAACAGCAACATCAATTTCTAGTCATATTTTTTCCCCTGGCACATAATTCTCTGTGCTAGCTTTATCAGCACAATAGTCAACCTCAGCTCATTAGTTTCTTACAGAATACATTTTAAAAAAGACTAGAGCAGCACTGGCCACAAAGCTACTTTCAATCTCATGAACAGCAAGAAACTTTCACAAGCATGCAATGCTAAAATGAAGTCAGACAATTGCCACAGGTGCTGCAAGATCAAGACTCAAAATAGTTTTGAAATGTGAAATACTTAATCAGCTACCTTCTCTAAATTTGATTCATTGTTTGTATCAATGAGGTATTCTTTTATTTTGTTAAGAACAGCAACCAAATATTAAAAAGTGTTCTTGAACAGTTCCAGTTTGGTGATCTTGGCCTAAACAATAACACAGATTAGTTAGGCTAAAGAGAAAAGGGCTCTGGAAGTGATTAGGCAGATCTAAAATGTCACATCTTTCAGACTAAAGAAAATCTAAGACTTCCACTACCCATCATCACTTTCAAATAAGAAACCAGCAATTTAAAACTTGCTGATGAAATGCTACTGATCATTAAAATACCATTGATATATCAACCATCAGGTCTGCAGGCATTCCAATCTCAAAAGTGCTTACCTGAAGCCAGAGTTCTGGACTGTTTTAGATTTAGGCTGTGATGTTAGGTGTTAGCATGGATGATAACTTCTTTGTGGCCATGGAACAAAGGCACACTGCGATTTCTGAGCTGTCAGCCTCTTGGTGTGACTGGCTCTGCTGGTGTGCTCCTGCATCTCCCTTGATGAAGAGGAGATGCTGTCACTATGTCTTTGCCTTCACTCACATCGGTCAGACAGTCTTGTTCCAGTCAAACAGTTTGCTTCCAGAAATCATTTGCTGACTTCTTGAATTCTGTCCTGTTGTCAGAATACAGGGAGAAATTCTCTTTTCTCAGCTGTAAAAGACTAGTAAGTGAGGCATGCCACAGGCATGTGAATGCCAGCCTGAGAGCCTTCTACAATGAGATGACTCGTTTGGAGAATGTGGGGAGAGCAGAGGATGTTGTTGATCTTTAGTAAAGTTTTTGACACTGTCACCTGCAGCATCTTAATTGAAAAGCTGATGAAGCACAGATGAAATAAGTAGACAGCAAGATAGATTTGAGACTGACTAAACTGCTAAGCTCAAAGGGTTTGTGTCAGCAGCACAAAGTCTAGCTGGAGGACAGCTGTCAGTAGTGTGCTGGGTTGAAGACTCTTTAACATCTGTCCTGGTGGGACAAGGTGTGCCCTTAGTAAGTCAGCAGATTACACAAAACTGGGAGGAGTGGTTGATTCATCAGATCAATGTGTTGTCATTCAAAGAGACCTGGACAGAATGAAGGATATCAAGAAGTTCAGCAAAAGGACATCCAAAGCCTGTCTCCTGGGAGGAAATAAATCCATGTATAGTGGATGCTAATAGGCTGGAAAGCAGCCCCTGCAGAGAAGGCCCTGGGCATCCTGGCAGACACCAAGGTGACCGTGATCCATCAACATGTCTTTGCACTGGAGAAGGCTAACAGCCTCTTGAGCTGCACTAAGTAGACCATTGCCAGCAGGTCACGGGAGGTGATCCTTCCTCTCTACATAGAAATTGTGAGGCACATCTGGGCTGGATCTGGTTCTTGTCTCCCCAGTACAAGAAAAACTTGCACTACTTGAGTAAAGTCTGGTAAAGGGGCACGAAGATGATGAATGCACTGGAAGATCTGACATACAAGGAAAGGCTGGGAGAGAGCTGTGACTATTCAGCTTGGAGGAGAATAGGTTTATGGAGATCCTTATGGTGTATATAAACACTTGATGGGGAAGTAAAGACAGAGACAGACTCTTAGTGGCAACGAGTAACACAATAAGAGGTAAATAGGTGTAAATTAAAATATAAGAGTCTCTATCCTAGGAGATATTCAAAAGCCATGCAAACACAGCCCTGGTATGGTAGATTGGACTAGATATTTTCCAGAGGTCTCCTCCAACCTCAACCATTCTGTGAGTAGAGTCAACAACTGAAATTCAGTTGAGGCAAGATGAAAGTGACCTTCAGTGAGCTGGCCAGAAAATAAACCTTATAATTTGCTGATGGCATCTGCTCAACAGCCATTAAGTCAGCAAAACATTTTCAAAAATGGTTGTCTGGATATAACGGGAAAAATTCTGAAAGCCTTAATTAAGCAATCATGATAAGACTAAGCCTAATCATCTTTAAAATTTACTGTAAGGCCCACCTCTTAATCAAGACTTTCCCACAAAGACAGAGCTAAAGAGCACTTGACTGTATTGGACAGATGAAAGAGTAGTAGAAAATGGGGGATGAGAAAGATGAAGGAAGAAATGTAGAAGATGCAAAATGGGAGAGAAAACTTACAGTTACAGAAATGCAATTAGAAGGGAACCTCTGTAATAGCTAGCCTTTGGTTTTACACACAGATACCATGTTTACTAGCTCTACAATTATCTTGAAAAGCAGATCAATATACCTAATTACACTGAGAAAAAAACAGTTGTGGTTAGGCAATGTTCATGGAGATAGCTTCACTTCTTCAGCCATAGGGACTCGGACAGAAGGAATTGATAATGGTTTTGCACAGCAGCTGTCCCCTCTGATGGACACTTCCCAGGAAATCCCCCTCTTCCTTCCTCCAACACCATGTGAAGAAAGTGAGAATCAGAAATAGGGAGGAAAAAAGGGTGCATCTACTGGATCTATTACAAAAAAATGGGTTTGTTCACTGTTCTCTGCAGGAGTCAGATGAGATAAAAAGCTGTTACAATGCCTTGAGATCTCATTATGGTTGGAATGCCTTTCCCTGTTACTTGGCTGCTCAATTTATGAAGAACTACATGTGGAGACAACAAAATGTCTCACTACAAATTCACTGCTCATGTTTTCTCTGTTTCGCCTCCCAAACAAATCTCATATTTGCTTAATTTGAAGTTTCATCATCTATTCGAAACTCCATGCTATTCACAGCCAGAGGTCGAGATGGTTGCCCCTGACTTCTTAGCCAGTTCCCCTGTGGTCAGAAAACCATGTTTGAGGTGAGGGAGGGTTTTCTGAAGGTGAAAGTGAAGATGTGGCTTCAGGAGTGTAGGAAACTGAAATGAAGTGCTCCAAATCCTGGGTCCACTGGCCACCAGAGACTCTATGACCTTCTGCATTTTCNCTCACATCGGTCAGACAGTCTTGTTCCAGTCAAACAGTTTGCTTCCAGAAATCATTTGCTGACTTCTTGAATTCTGTCCTGTTGTCAGAATACAGGGAGAAATTCTCTTTTCTCAGCTGTAAAAGACTAGTAAGTGAGGCATGCCACAGGCATGTGAATGCCAGCCTGAGAGCCTTCTACAATGAGATGACTCGTTTGGAGAATGTGGGGAGAGCAGAGGATGTTGTTGATCTTTAGTAAAGTTTTTGACACTGTCACCTGCAGCATCTTAATTGAAAAGCTGATGAAGCACAGATGAAATAAGTAGACAGCAAGATAGATTTGAGACTGACTAAACTGCTAAGCTCAAAGGGTTTGTGTCAGCAGCACAAAGTCTAGCTGGAGGACAGCTGTCAGTAGTGTGCTGGGTTGAAGACTCTTTAACATCTGTCCTGGTGGGACAAGGTGTGCCCTTAGTAAGTCAGCAGATTACACAAAACTGGGAGGAGTGGTTGATTCATCAGATCAATGTGTTGTCATTCAAAGAGACCTGGACAGAATGAAGGATATCAAGAAGTTCAGCAAAAGGACATCCAAAGCCTGTCTCCTGGGAGGAAATAAATCCATGTATAGTGGATGCTAATAGGCTGGAAAGCAGCCCCTGCAGAGAAGGCCCTGGGCATCCTGGCAGACACCAAGGTGACCGTGATCCATCAACATGTCTTTGCACTGGAGAAGGCTAACAGCCTCTTGAGCTGCACTAAGTAGACCATTGCCAGCAGGTCACGGGAGGTGATCCTTCCTCTCTACATAGAAATTGTGAGGCACATCTGGGCTGGATCTGGTTCTTGTCTCCCCAGTACAAGAAAAACTTGCACTACTTGAGTAAAGTCTGGTAAAGGGGCACGAAGATGATGAATGCACTGGAAGATCTGACATACAAGGAAAGGCTGGGAGAGAGCTGTGACTATTCAGCTTGGAGGAGAATAGGTTTATGGAGATCCTTATGGTGTATATAAACACTTGATGGGGAAGTAAAGACAGAGACAGACTCTTAGTGGCAACGAGTAACACAATAAGAGGTAAATAGGTGTAAATTAAAATATAAGAGTCTCTATCCTAGGAGATATTCAAAAGCCATGCAAACACAGCCCTGGTATGGTAGATTGGACTAGATATTTTCCAGAGGTCTCCTCCAACCTCAACCATTCTGTGAGTAGAGTCAACAACTGAAATTCAGTTGAGGCAAGATGAAAGTGACCTTCAGTGAGCTGGCCAGAAAATAAACCTTATAATTTGCTGATGGCATCTGCTCAACAGCCATTAAGTCAGCAAAACATTTTCAAAAATGGTTGTCTGGATATAACGGGAAAAATTCTGAAAGCCTTAATTAAGCAATCATGATAAGACTAAGCCTAATCATCTTTAAAATTTACTGTAAGGCCCACCTCTTAATCAAGACTTTCCCACAAAGACAGAGCTAAAGAGCACTTGACTGTATTGGACAGATGAAAGAGTAGTAGAAAATGGGGGATGAGAAAGATGAAGGAAGAAATGTAGAAGATGCAAAATGGGAGAGAAAACTTACAGTTACAGAAATGCAATTAGAAGGGAACCTCTGTAATAGCTAGCCTTTGGTTTTACACACAGATACCATGTTTACTAGCTCTACAATTATCTTGAAAAGCAGATCAATATACCTAATTACACTGAGAAAAAAACAGTTGTGGTTAGGCAATGTTCATGGAGATAGCTTCACTTCTTCAGCCATAGGGACTCGGACAGAAGGAATTGATAATGGTTTTGCACAGCAGCTGTCCCCTCTGATGGACACTTCCCAGGAAATCCCCCTCTTCCTTCCTCCAACACCATGTGAAGAAAGTGAGAATCAGAAATAGGGAGGAAAAAAGGGTGCATCTACTGGATCNAAAAAAAAAAAAAAAAAAGAACCTGAGCTTTTAATTTGGAGATTACAAATTCCACAAGATGGCTAGACCTATGCGGTGCTACAGTACTCTGGTCCTTAACTCCTCTTTGCAGATCTGGTCCTTGGCTTTCTTTCTAAGGTTTTATAATGACAGCCCTTTTTTTTTTTCCCCCCCCAGATTCATCTAATTCATGCAACCAGATCAAGGGTAGGTAATCAAACTGCCTTTCCCAGAGTTGGACAGCCTGTAATTTTTGAAGAACCTACTGTATGGAGATCAATTACTTTCATTCTGCTTCTGTGGCCCTATAGTTGTTCATGTACAGACTGAGTTCATGCTTTATCATCCTTAAATAAAGTGATTGTAACAGTCAGGAAAATGTATGACTTGTCCTAAGTGATAATGCAAACACACTTGCTTCTCAGGACACCAAATTGCTAAGTGTGTGTCAAATCTTAAATGATTATCTATTATATTCAATTGGGTCTACATCTAGATGGAGAGTGGTACAAAAGTAAGTCTTTTTTCCACCGTTTCCTCTGTCCTTCTAAAAGGAAAATGTCTTTCCTATGCAGCTGGAAAAGGTTGAGGGAGTAGGGGGAGGCAGAGAGGGAAGACATTGTTTTTCAAAATATAATTTTTCCTTCATCTTGTCATGTTTTTGGATAGACCCTCCAGAGCTAGTAAAAGCACAGTAATCTGTAAGGTCATTTAAAAGCAGGGGTTACGTAGCACACTATAAAGGCCGGTTTCGCACAGTGGATGAATAGACTGCTGCTGGGGTTCAGCTTCATGGAGTGTTGAACCTCTGGTGTAACGGTGCTTTTCCATCACTTCAGTTTCAAAAGAATCTTAATATGAAAGATGAGAATGAGAGGACTGCCAGGTTGTGTGGCAGCTGTGCAAATGAGGGAAATGCTTTTGCTGGCAGTAGCATTTTCTTGTTAAAGAAAATAAAAAGGAAAGAAAGAAAAAAAGAAAGAACCAAATCAGAGAAAACATACCAAAAGCGACCTGGTCTGTGTATATTTAATTCAAAAGGATTTCCTTTCTGTATGCTTATGGAGTCATGTATGGATCTCTGAGACACAACAGGGGAGAGAGGAGCCCTAGTAACACTTCTGAGGTGCGGAAAAAAGTGAATTAGAACTGCTGCAAAGCTGCCTAGACTAAGCATGATCCCAGATTTGAAACACGAAGAGTACAAATGGATCTTGGAATGTTTCTGTTGTTCACTCCATGTTTTGGCTGGCTTAAATGGATTATATGATTGTTCTCATTTTGTTTTGCCTCAAGATCCATTTGACTAGTTTGTGGTGAGCAAAGCAGAGACACTTACAGAGCATGGGAAGGGAAGAATTAAAATATTACAGTTAACAACAAAATTAAAAGGCTAATTTTAAGAAGTGCACTTGAGATTTATAAAGCTGACAGACATACAAGGGGGTAAGACCTAACTTACTTCTGCTTCATTTTCTGGATGTTTTTCCTGGAATCTGATCCAATTACCAGAGTATGTACATGGATCTCAAGTCTACAGAGCGATATTCCTGCTGTGCCACTGATTCATTTTCTGACTAGAGAGTAGCCTAATCAACTTCTTCTGTCTAGCTGGCTTGCTTAGGAAAAGGATGATATAATTATTTCACTGAAACTTAAACTCTAGAAGAAAGTCTGATACGCCCTGATTTAACACCGTACATTAGTGCAGAGAATATTATCTTCTTATTCTGCAGTATAAACACAAGTCCCAGTCTTCTCTGCATAATTCTTAGTCATTCACCCCTTGTTGCCCCAAACTAATATATGAATGAAGAATCCAAAATATCCTAACATAGAACCATCTACGGGTATTTACATAGGTGGGATAAGCCCAACTAGTTTTGATACCTCCTTGGAAACCTTTTTTTTTTCTCTCTGCATTTTTTCTTCCCCATATTATCTGTGTGCCTTAGCTGCTGTTTCTTCTCATTTCAGTGCAGCATGGCACTAACTCTGTCAGCCTCTGACACTGATGGCATGAACCACTTTTTCCTGCTGCAGGGAAGCCTTCTCTCCCTGATCCCTGCTTTGGCCCGTGTAGCACTGCAGTAGGACTGCCTTTGGATATCTCATCAACTCCTACAAGGAAAGAGCTTCTGAGCAAGAAATGCTTTGGAAAATAAACTATTTGTATCTGTTCTTCTGACAGAGTCAATGTAAGAGGCTTACTGAAAATCACAGCATTGGAATAAATGTGGGGAAGTAAAAAACACAGCATACCTAACAGTAAAAATGAAATATTTCTGAGTATTTAAAAAACACTACAGGAGAAAATAGCCCTTCATCAACAGAAATATCAGAGCATATGGTAATAAGGCAATGTTGGGTAAAAAGAGTGGTTTGAAAATTTTTGAAAAAAAGACCATTAACATTCTGAGAATAGGGAGTGAGTTTTGCTGTATTTTAACTCTGGCAAACTTGTTTGGCACGTTGGTGCTGCCAATTAGGTTGTCTGATCTCTGACAGATAACAAGATTGTAGCCAAAGCGACCAAGAATAGCCAAGAATTTTTAAAAATTCTGTCTGTTTCTTCTTTTTGTAATACAATAGGATTTGAATTATGATGGGTCAGATTGTAGGACAGAAGAGAGTTAACGTTGAATGTCAGGGATAAGTTTATTACCAGTGTGGAAGTAATGGTGAATATATTTGACCTGGAGCAGGGCAATATTAGCGCTCGGTAGGAATCAAACTCCAGATTAATCACACAGTCTTGTCCTCAATGGAAACCCGTTCCTGAAAGGTATCCAAGGGGTCCATGTGTTTTTACACACTGGAAACACTTGTAAAGTTTGACATGCCAAGTATAGTGGAACTGAACCCAAGTGAAATAGTAACAGCATAACCAGCAGCAGGAGAGGTAATTTGTAATTTCTTTAAAACCTTTATAATGTATAATTTATTAAACAACCTCCAAATATGTACTACCAAGAGGTTCCATGGCTCCTTCATGCACTAGGGTTTCTGCAGCCTGTCTCCTGTTGTCATCATCCTACACCCTCAGCAGAAGCATTTCAAGGTACCTAACACGAAGCACAAGCAGACAATCCCAACATAAAGACCTCATCTTAGGCATATTTCATGGCACTTACAGGTCAGTAAATCCTTACTGCTGCCACTGCTTTTATTCCCATCACCTCCCTCTGCCCAGGTACCCAGACACAGGAAGAAGAAGGAAATCTGAATTTCCCCTAAAAAGTGCATCTTCAGTCACAACTGTTTCCAGAAAGAAAGAAAGAGCACATGATATTTGATGGTTGCCTGTGTATGTCAAGAAAACGACCCAATCTGGCACTGGTTTTCTTTGCGCTGTGCACTCTGGGAAGTTGGATGTGAGGTCTTATCATGTTTGCTCAGGTGTCACATGGGCCAAGAGCTGGGCTACCACATTCACAAGGCCCTGACATACAACGACAAAACTTAGGCTGTCTCTAAAGAACTCTTCCTAGCTCAGGGCCATAGTGGCAGGTTCATACCACTTTCCAATCAACTCAGCACGTTATTTAGTAATATTATAGCATCCAACTCTACTACAGCCAGACATTGTTCATCATGTGGGATTATGTAAACAGTTGGTACAGCCTTACGCCTGCTTTCTTGGGGTTTTTTTGAACCATACTATTATTTTCATGGCCTTCATAAAAATCTTCTTTTTTCCTTTCCAATCTGTGTATTTATATTCATGTTTAATTTCAGTCCTCCAGTACTCTCTTCGCAAGAGCTAAGGAGTTGAATCACTATTTTCTTGAGATATCCTTGCAGGAAATAGAGTAGACCAATTTCCCTGTTGATAGTGTTTTTCTGAAAGTGCTATCAAGCATAACTGTTCAAGATACCCTTAATGCCTGATTAGCATCAATACTTGAAAAGGATAACTTTCCTGGAGGATGTCTGTTTCTCTCCAGGCAGTGAAGAGAGAGGAAATGTCCTCCCAAGGGTGATTTTGCTGAATGTTGGACGCCCAGAGAAGAGCCACTGACTGCAGAGTCTTTCTGGGCTTAAGTCAGATGTTGTTCGAATGTTCAGCTGTCATCAAGTTTAAGACACAACTTTGATGTTTAGGCCCAAAAAAGAATGAATTTGAAGTTAGCATGATCAGTTCAGGGGAAATTACAACCACGTGGAAGAGCGATTAAAGTGTGAAGCTGGTATGTAACGACCCAGCCCTCTTACTTCTGCAGTGCACAGCGAATGAGATAGAATCATAGAATCATAGAATCACCAGGTTGGAAGAGACCCATCAGATCATCGAGTCCAACCATTCCTATCAAACACTAAACCATGCCCCTCAGTACCTCGTCCACCCATGCCTGCTCCAACGCCCAATGACCCTTTCCATAAAAAACTTCCTCCTAATCTC
>WAAB01015079.1:0-20224 GCA_013389865.1 Piaya cayana | reverse complement strand
TTCTTATAGATGGGCACAACATCAGCCAGCCTCCAGTCCAGTGGAACTTCCCCAGTCTTCCAGGACTGTTGGAAGATGATGGAAAGGGGCTCGGCCAGCACATCCACCAGCTCCCTCAATACCCTTGGGTGAATCCCATCTGACCCCATAGACTTGTGGGTGTCTAACTGGGCAAGCAAGGCTCTGACCTCCTCCTCTTGGACCATGGGAGCCTCTTATTACTCCTCTAGAAATGTAGTAAAACACATCTGTAGGAAAGAAGCCATGTCTGTAATTAGATATGTTCATATATAATCACAGAACTATAGAATAGTTAGGGTTAGAATGGACCTTAAAGATCACCTAGTTCCAACCCTCCTGCCATGGGCAGGGACATCCCACTAGATCAGGTTACCCAAGACCTCACCCTTGGGTACCCATATGATTCAGACAGGCAGTGCAAAATTCAAGTAGTCACTCAAACACTGTAAATGAGGGGAATTCTGATGCAGTAGTCTGGAGGTCAGTATTCCTTCCTTGGCTGTAACCAGATTTGTGAAGGGAATTAAGAGATTTTCATATTTCCAATTAATGCTCTGTGTCTGACTGAGGCACTCCTAGGGATCAAAGCTTTCAAGCTACCTAGATTTCTGTGTATGGAGGTAGCATTTCTGTCTTCTGTCTGTCTATCACCACAAAAGAATACAAACCAAACATTAATGACCATGATAACTCTTTTCTATCCAGAAGCAATATAAGAAGCACCTAAATGTCTTAGAACCTGGCTTGTCTCAGAAATGGTGTGACCAGCAGGTCCAGGGAAGTTATTCTCGCTCTGTACTCAGCACTGGTGAGACTGCATCTCGAATCCTGTGTTCAGTTGTGGGCCCCTCACCACAAGAAGGATGTTGAGGCTCTGGAGCAAGCCCAGAGAAGAGCGACAAAGCTGGTGAAGGGGCTGGAGAANGGTGCTGGAACAGGTTTCCCAGAGAAGTGGTTGATTCACCTTCCCTGGAGGTGTTTAAGGGATGGGTGGATGAGGTCCTGAGGGGCATGGTTTTAGTGACTGATAGGAATGGTTAGACTCCTCTTGTTCTAGGATTCTGTGATTCTATGAAATGTCTTTTAGGAGCAAGACAGTTGAAACAGTAGGTGCCATCACTGTGTGCAATCTATGATGACCTACAGTAGGTTTACAGACCCACAGGTAAGTGTGGATGTACATTAACACACACATATTCCTAAATACTTAATTCGCACAGAACTCTGAAAGAAAAATTAAAGCTAAACATCCATTTTCATGGTTGCTTAAAGGGGCTAAAGCTTAAGGTTATCAATGGAGTTTAAAATACGTTTCAGGAATTACTATATTTTATGCACTGATGAATATCAAATCCTTTTCTTTAAATATAGACATAACTTCCATCTCTAGGATATAGCTTGATTGGAAAATTATTTTAAATAGATTGCACCAATTCATTCCTGAAACATTATGCTCATATGAATGGAAAATTTTAAGCATGATAACACACAGAAGAAACAAAACAGTACGGGTATTTGCTATATATACACTGCAAAACAAAACAAACACTTGTATTTAACATTTTAAGGTTCTTCTTTTCCTATCTTTTCACCAAATCTTCTGCTTTATCCAATCTTGTCCCATAATCTATGCAACTTCAGGAGTTGTTCCTTGGTCTGTATTTCTCACACTCACTTCTCTATGTTGTTACAATAATTTACTGATAATTTATTAATCCAGCCAGTTTTTGTTTGGAACTGTCTGAATTGGCTAGTCTAATTCCCCACTTGTAGTCTAGTGCACAGAAACACCAATGCTGCCTTCCAGTTTATTGTTCAATGTGCTGAACCATGAATGCTACATCTCCCATCATTAAATCACAGGATCTGTCTAGTGTTCCCTCTCAGAACCTTCAAATCCTGTCATTTCATCTCCACAGACAGTGAAGTTGGCTTAAATGGAATGAAACCAAAGCAGGGGAGCACATGTGTTTATATCAAGCCTAGAGTACTTAAAAAAATTAATAAAAGGCTCTGCTGAAGTCAATGATGAGTTAGTGATGGTGTAAGTTACACGTCTTGTATCTGTCGGTCAGGAAACAGGTGTATGTGGGTGTAAGTGCCAGAGCTGTTCGCCTTGCAGCAACTTGGCATTTAGTGGGAGTGCAATATGACTGTAGCACATACTTCTAGATAGGAAAGAAGGACTGGGAAGATACAGCAAACCAATCTGATAATGGAAGGGTTAAGCAAGTTTGCAGCAGCCACTGAAAGACACATTTCTCCAGGTTAGCTGTATATTTCCCTGTTTTTCATTTCTTTCTACATCCATAGGTTTGTATCTGCTGCTGATTTCAAGGGGTCTGCACAAAGCCCCTACTGCTACGCTTAGCTTTTCCCCTGTTGAATTTTTGTACAGAACTTCTACAAGGTACTTTGCAAGCAGACACGAGCTTGCTCTTCCTCTGCTCTGAGCCAGCCAGATGCAAACTGGCCTGGAACCAGAAGCCATGTAGCTGAAGTTAGCAGGCACACAGCCCAAGCTAATAAGCCTTGCTGAGAAGGCATGATGTATTTGCTTAGGCTCAGCACCAAGCTACTGCATCTACACAGCCTCCACTTAGTGCTGGATACAGGCAGTGCACGCTTCTGACTACCTAGACGGCAGGGAAAATGAGGTCTTTTTTGCTGTTGAAGACCACAAATAACCACAGTCCTGATCCTGCACTTCATATATGTATTCTGAAGCACTTAATTAGTGCTTTAAAATAATTTTTAAATTATTATAATAATTGATGATGTCATTATGGGAAAAAGATCAGTTGCCTGAAAGGGGTAGAATTCATCAGAATAAATTGTTTCTTTTGTGCAAGGATCTAGCGGGTTCTTTATACATCACTTTTTAAGACAGGCATCTTTTTAAAGACTTTCTTTCTTTTCAAATGCAGCAGCAAAAGTGCACAGAGCTTGATACATGTTTTAGGAAATCCTCATGCAGAGGAGACCAGAAAAAATATCTCAAAATACTCCATACCCATTTTGAAATATATGGGGTAAACTTTTGTGCCTCCTGAATCATCTCAACAGACCTTTGAATGTTCTGTGCATTCTGGCATAATCACCTGTAATCAGGGATCCTGTGGGTGTAGGAAGAGCAGCAAAAAAGTAAATCTCCCTGAAGTTCCCAGTACAGGCTCTGAGAAGGAGGAGAGAAGTTGAGGATGATCTCCAAAGGCTTGAAAATGCGTGTAATAAGCACTTACATTTTTCAGTAGATTTGCCCATCACTAGTCAAAGGTCTTATTCATGTATCACGTGTATTTTCCCTGAGTAAAATTGTCTTTTCTTCTGGAAGACGCATATCATTTTAAATTGCTGCCAACTCTAATCAAAACCACCTACGCAATAATACCGAGATTTTTTTCTACCTCAGCTTTAGCTTTAGTTTTTAGATTGCTGAAAATTGCACACGAGCAATTCAATAGATATGGATAAAAGAATTTAAACTAACAAGGCCTGTATCCCATGCATTTTTGTTTCTGTGCTCCAGCATCATTCCTGACAGACACCTAAATATTTCTCCAGTGGCTAAGTTGTTCTTTTGCTGTCACAAGGATATTTTGTAGTGCATTAGAAACCTCCTTTCCACTGCTAATGTTATATCAGGATCAATCAATTTGAATTCATGTAGTAATGAGATAGAAGTTTAGAGGAGGCTGGATGTCCTGCTTGGTGGTGGGATACAGAACAAAACATGGCTTATCAAGCATAAGGTGCAGCAGGGAATATTTCTGCTGGTAAAAGGTGACTTCCAGTACATGGTGTCCAGTCTGTTCATGTAACGCACCAGTTTTACACATCACCTGAGTATAACAAGACTTTGTTCAACTTGATCCGGTGGATCCTGATCATGGCAAGGTGGTTGGAACTGGATTACCTTTAAGGTCCCTTCTAACCCTAACAATTCTATGATTCTATGATGATTCTGTGATTCAGACCTCTTTTATTATGCTCTTCCTTTGTTATTTTTCCTGCAGTTTCTGCTTGTCTGAGATCCTACCAGTCTCATCTCCTCCTCCAGGACAATAGTTGATGAAATTTTTTTAAGTTCTTCATACAGATTATCCTTTTTCAAATTAAGCTCAAAGTAACATTTTCTGTCCTATACTGTACAGATGACTTGGGTTCTTCACATAATATTCACCTGGAGGGGTGCGAGCATTCGTATCAGGTTACATATGCTCCAACATTTAGCCAGCATGGTCTTGATATGTGTGAAATTTGGCAGTGGTTGAGGATTTCCAAGACTGCAGTCCTACCAGAGTGTTAAAGTCTCTTGTTTAATTTGACTATGGAGGATTACTTTGCTAAAAAAAACAGTGTCTGAAAGCCACTTCGTGGTGACCAATACTGAGGAGAGTTGCATTTACTGCTGTGCAAATAGAGTTACACAATACATCATATCAGAAAACTGATTAACGGCCTCCTGTTTCAAAAACAATTAATCTTACTTTTATTCTCATGTATATTGGTTTTACATCAGTTTAACTCTATTGATAAGGGTGGTTACTCCTGATTTATAGCCAGAAGACAGGGCACTGGATCTCGCTTATGTCAGCTCTTTCAAAAATGTTCCAGAATAAGTTATCTAAACTAATTTCCTCCCAAATAGTTTCTTTTCTCCAGCTTGAAAAGTATTATTGCAGGAACTGTATTTTTTGTTGGATTGTTCTTTCAGTGGTGCCTGCAATTAAGAACCTTCTCACTAAAGAAACTGTAATTTCTGCAAATTGTAGTAAGCGGTGGTAATAAATATGTTTTAGTAAAGTTGTCTCTAGCTTTCAGATAGCCTTTAAGGGCATTAAATAGTGAATTTACGACTTTAAATGATATTGCTTCAGGTTTGAGACTACTTAAAATGTGGAACTCAGCTATTTCTTATAGTGTAGAGAGTGGGCACGGGTAATGAAGTGATTTATGGGAATATACAAGTATGTTACCATGCAGCTTGCATGCAGTCAACCGCTATGGAAAGCTGCCATATCCATATTATGCCTGTAAAGGGGGTCTATGTTTAGCTATCTGTTCCTGAAACCTACTAGGAAGAAAAAGAGCTTAAAGTAATGCCATTTTTTGTACAGAAAGGCTGAGTTAGTCTATTTGTAGATGTTTTTGACATTTATTACTCAATATTACTCCTTTTTTTTTAACTTAAGGCCCATAAAGCTGTGCTTTCAGGGAAGTGTATTAATTTTACAGAGAGAGGTTGGGAAACCTACTCCCAGCAAAATTATTTAAACACTTTAAAACATTTCCAAAATATTTCTCTGGAAAGAGCACCATGCAATGCAGGGCAGCTCAGCAGGTGTGTGAGCCAGTCACATAACCACTATGCATCACTTCTGAGTTGGCTGAGGATCCCTCAGCTGAGCATCAAAGTATCACTGATTTTCTCATGTTGCAGTTCATGCCTCTACGGACTGCAAAAGTTATAATCCTAACACACATTTCTTCAGTAAGCAGACATCTACATGCCTATGTATGTGTAGCCCATAAAATGGCATTAAAACATCTGTGGAGTTGCACGTAAAGGCCAAGCAAGTCAGAGTTAGGAAGTGCCAGAAGGAGAGTTGTTGCATGACCTTCAACCCAGTCCCATGTGCGTAACATAGTCATTAAATATGCATGTGCTTACAAATTTTCACTCCTACTTTTTTGTTACATTCTTCTAAGCAATTCTGCATAGCATAAGAATAGCCACAACTACAAAAAAATGGCCAGTGCAAGTCACTTTTCCAGGATGCGTACAGTCTTTAATCTTGTGTTAACTCTTTTGCTGACATTCTATGATGATGTAAACAATCTTGGTTAGGTTTATTAGGGCAGCCCTAGAAGACATAAACCATTAAGTCTGTGATTTCTGAACACATTTATAAATAAAAAATATCCTGCAATGAATCTTCATTGAAGAGGCAGAAAAAAAGGGGAAGCATTTCATACTTTCTTGAGTAATCAAATCAGAAGATGATTTGAGATGAGGAAATTATTGCCTAAACCTGTGTGCATTGTCTGGGACTAGGTCAGTGGTGGCAGATATTTTCTGGAGGCTGGAAATGTCGCAGCACAATGCAGGGGAAAACAGCATGTCCTGATATCTTAATTCCATCTCTTCTCCAATCTCAGCTTTGGTATTTCAGTGCAATTATTTATTTTGTGACAGAGACTAAACATAAGGTGATTCTTCCATTTTACTGTTAGCTTCACTGGGGTAAACTTGATTGGCTTTTTAAATTTTCTCTTGGTGTAAGAGCATTTAAGGATATCTAAAGTGTTGTGCAGCTTCTCCTCCTTCAAACCTCAATTTCAAAGAGGTTTTCTTTAGCACTGTTTATCTTCTGCTTCTTCCATCATCCTAGATTTGGGGGGGGGGGGTTTGTCTTGTTTTCTTTGTCAGATCATTAACAAGGCAAAATCAGTTTAAAAATAGTAATAAAGCAAATACTGCATCGGTGATTGCTTTTTGCAGTGCAATTTTCAGGAAAAATCTCCTTTGAAATAACCAAAATCTGGAATTTTGTTGGTAGGTCTTATAACTGTGTGAAACAAAAAATAATTTTTCAGTACCAACAACCTCCACCATGGAGGATGTGAATCTCTAGGCTTACCTGATGAAAATGGTACAACTGGCAATGTTTGCTTCTAGGTATGTGGAAAATGTCTAATGCAACTGTATGAAGTTGTGGGTAGTTACCTTTCAGCCCAGCCTTTTGTCTGTGCTCAGAGGCTTAAAACTGTGGGCCAAAGAACCCCTAAACTTCAGATTGATAGCAACAGAACCACCATGCCATTCTTGGTCTTAAATCATATGTTCTTTCTGTTCTTGGAAAGCTATCATCCAGCCTCCATTCACAAAGCAGGGTTAACAGAGCTCACTGTTTTCTGATAAAGTAGTGTTTAATTAGAAAACGCCAGTTCATCAAACTCACAGAACTATGACTGAATTAAACTTTACCTTAACCTATGTAGAAATTTCATGAAACTTTCTTCTACACCTGGAAGTTACTCCTTCAGCATCATTATATGCCCTTATTCTGGAGATGTGTTTGGTGGACTTTTGTAAACTAAGAATTCAGTTCCCAGAGAAAGTTCTGAAAGCTAAACCAAAAAGCATTTGATCATTAGTTTTTCCATGGCCCTCTTGGTTCCAGATCCTGTGAAGTGTGTATCTACTTTTAGCGCTACTGAAAAACGACAATAATATTAAATTTTACTGAGCACCTGCAGAGTCTTTGGAGTTACTTTATTTCAGTCACCTTGTTTCATTGCTCATACTAATAATACTAGGTTTAGTATGATTTGGACCAAATGATATTTCAAAACAAAATATTTTCTTGTAGATTACAAACCCAGATTTGTAGGCAGGTATGCCTAGTTCCATGTGGTCTTTACATACTACTGTAACAATAATATGTTCTATTTCCTGCAAGTTCATTCTTCCTTAGTACTTGAAGTACTCACCAGAAGAATATTAATTAAATACTTGCACTTGTTTAAATATCTGAAGTCAGAAGTAGGATTGTTTAATTATCTAGAGCAATTGACAAGTCTAGTTGGGCCATTGCGTTTATTAGGCTTTCCCATAATTGTTCTCATATTATTCACAGAAATACATAGTAGTTCAGTGGAAGCCTGAGATTTTTATTTTTCAATAGAACACATCTTCATCGTGTTATACTTCATACTGTGGTTGTGCAGTGTATGTTGACAGATATCCACAAGTTAACAAATCCAGCTAGACTGTAAGCATGCAGATAAAGACAACTTGGGATTTTTTTGTCATGATGAAATGATTCAGATTATTTAGGTGTCTTGGTAAGGGGCATTCTTTCTTCCATTTACTTACTTGAATAGACTTCTGCAAGCCAGCCACAATGTTTGGTTACAGTCTGACTATGATTAAATTCATCACACAAAGTATTTGATCTACAGTTTGAGATGATGTAACCAATGACAATCTACAATGATGGTGAGTCAGGTGTTTCATTATAAAGGCTCCACACATGAAAGGACATGAATTTGAGCACTGGGAGCAAAGGATTGAAATTCCTAAGTGCAGTTTTACTTACTCAAAGCCAATTCTTACTGACAGCTAACAAATGGTCCACAGAAAAACATAAACCACTTAAACTGTTTAGGCGCCCCTGAATTTAGGTAGTATTGGATTCAGTTTTACTGGGTCTAGCATATAAACCCTCTGTACAGACTGAAATTTATAAAACAAGGAGAATGTAATTTCTCTACCTCACCAACTTGTGAAAACAAATGCACTGAACACTGAGAAATGTTTAGCTACTGTGGTAAGGTATGTATAGAATGGAGGATCCCAATATACAATCATCACTGGATAGATGGTCTTGCCTCAGCTAGCTATGATACTGCTGGTGCTTCTCCAGCAACCACATTGCATTCAAGCAAAAATGACCCATTGGTTAAAAGTTTGGTTACATTTGACTTGTTATACTTTACAGTTCCAAATTTAGAACAGAACTCTGCATGCACTTACCCATTCTGAGTCCTCATAGTGTAGGTAGCATCAATGAACAAAGCATGTCAATGTTTGCAGCATCCATCCATAGAGACCTCCAATTGGATGCCTTATTTGTAAATAAATTAATGTAACTTGTCAAATATTTAAATAATTTTAATATCTGTATTCCTATTATGCATGTCTGAGCCTTAGGAATATAGTTTTGGACTTCCCATCTCTTTACATATTGTGCCACATTCTCATCATTTTAACAAAAACAGTCATGGTCAAAACCTGTATTTACTAAAAATAATAAAGATATGGAGACAATCATAGAATCACTAGATTGGAAAAGACCTCTGTGATCATCAAGTCCAACTATACCTGTCTACTAATAAATCATATCCTTAAGTACTTCATCTACTCATCTTTTAAACACCTCCCTGGGCAGCCTCTGACAGTGCTTGATAACCCTTTTGGTGAAGAAATTTTTCCTGATGTCCAGTCTGAACCTCCCGTGTAACAGCTTGGGGCCATTCCCTTTTGTCTTGTAACCTATCACCTGGGCGAAGGGACAAACACCCACTTTTCTATAACCTCCTTTTGGGTGATTGTAAGAAGTGGACCTATCCCTTAAGAAACTTCAGAGGGTCATCAGCAGATGTAACATCTCCTAAAGACTTTCTCTGTCTATCCCTTGATTTTTGCATTACAAAGCAGCAAGGTTTTACCTTATGTAGGGCAGTTTGAGGGCCTCTCCCTCTGACTTTGACCCACCCACAGAAACATAAGGTAAACTGATGGAAGAGTTCAGTAAGAAATTCCTTTTATCTCTGAGATGACAGGTTAGGCAAAATGGGTCTGTTTCAGTGTTTTAAGTATCTGGACTGCCAGGGTATTATAAGATTTTAGAGGAAAGAATTAAGTGTTTGTAAGAACTAAACCAAGCTTTTCAAAATAACTTCAGTCTAGGTAGGTTAATTTCTTCTGTCCAAGCTCTAAACAGTCCTAACCTGTAGCAGCTCAAGCTCAGAAACATGCAGACTCCCAAGAGTTCTAAGTGTTGCTAACTTTCGCTTGCTTGATGAACACTCACCAAGGAAAATTCCTCTGACCCTTTCTTCACCTCTTGCTTCAGGACCTCCCCTTCCTTAGAGAATATTTTCAAGCTGCAATATAACACTTAGGTTGGTTTTCTGCTTGTTTGGGTTTTTACTGTGAAATGAGATGAACACTAAGTAGTGCATGCCTTATTGACACTGAAAATACAGCACTTAAACTGGTGCATTTATAAAAATCCTATTGACAGCAACACTGCAAAACTATCAGCAAAATGTCCTCTGGCACTGAGGGGGACCTTACTTTATAGAATCACAGAATCTCTAGGTTGGAAAAGACCTCTTGGATCATTGAGTCCAACCATTCCTATCAAACACTAAACCATGTCACTTAGCACCTCATGCACCCATCTTTTAAACACCCCCAGGGATGGTGACTCAATCACCTCACTGGGCAGCCTGTTTTAGTGCCCAATGACCCTTTCTGTGAAATTTTTATTTCTGATGTCCAGTCTGAACCTCCCCTGGTGGAGATTTAAGCCATTCCCCCTTGTCCTGTCCCTGTCACTTGGGAGAAGAGGCCAGCTCCCTCTTCTGTACAACCTCTTTTCAGGTAGTTTGTAGAGAGCAACTAGGTCTCCCCTCAGCCCCCTTTTCTCAAGGATAAACAACTCCAGCTCCTTCAGACTTAGCCATCTCTTCGCTAGGTGAATGGAGATTTTGACTGCCTTTCTAAAATGACCTCTCTCTTAAACTCTGATCTCACTCAAAATTAGTGTCTACAATAAGAAAAGTCCAGCAGCCATCATCTGTTTGACTGATGCAGAGGGAGGGCATTTTCAGTGGAGGATACTTGGTTATGGAACTGACTTCTTTGCTGGTCCAACAGAGCTCAAGTGTCCTAATCCTCAGGGCACATCACTAACTGAAGCCTTCCTAAGAAGAGTGAGTAAATATGATAGGTTAAGCTATTTAGGAGGACCTGGCAGTGGCTCACGTAATAAAGTTTATTTAACGCTTCCCATTATAAATTACCTAGTACTTTCCATTGTAGACACATTTTTTTTTTAAAAAAAACTTTCAGTTTACTACTTGACCTGTGGCTTTTGGTTATATTCATTTTTTTTTCCTTCCCTTTCCTCTTTTGATGGCAAAATGCTAATTGATTTTGATGGTTTGAGGATTCTTGTGTATTTTTCAATTAGTTTTATTCATAACTTTGTGCATTTTAAGTCTTTATTGCTGAAGTTAATATATGAAGTAAGCAAACATGTTATCTATTGAAATATGCACTACTCTCTTTTGTAACCAGGTGCCAAAAGGATTAATTAAACCAGTCAGTATTGTCATCATGGTACATGATGCACATAAGTTAAGAACAAAGCTTGTAAACACTTACGCTGTACGATAACCATGAGATCTCTCCACTACTGCCCTCTATCTGGATTTGAAACTCAGAGGAGCAGCTATCTTCTTTTTTCCCTTTATTTTCAACATGTATATCATCTTTCTGCCTCCTCCTACTTCCACTTTGTATAAGCAGGTCCTACTCTTCTACTCACCACACCAGACTGGAAAGTCTTCAGCTTGAGAAAAATGGAACCATGTTCTAAGGGGATCCAAGCTCCAGAATCAGCACTACCAGGAAGTCTTTAAAGTGTTTAGAAAGGAGGATAATAGTAATATCATGGAAACAATCAAAGCCATTTCATTTCCAGTGTGTGTCTACTTTCTTTTCTAGAGGAACTCCAACCATAGGAAAAACAGTTTTGTATACTGAAAGTTATGGTCCATGTGTCCTTAGGTATTACAAAATAAATGACTGTATCTCACTTTCACAATTCTTCTACTAGCATTAGTTCAATGCTTCCCATGATTAGAGGGAGGCAATCACAGCAATCCATGAATGGCCTCCTGACTCGCATGAACATTCTTAGCAGAATATTTTCATTCATTGTCCATTTTAGGGCTAGAGTTGAGCAGATGCAGATCTGTACCTCTGTTACTATAGTGTTATGAAATAATGCAGAAAATGAAAAAAATTATTCAGGTCAATTTTTTTTTTAAAAAATGATATCTGAGATAACATATTTCTAGCATTCCATAAATAAAAAGACCATAGAATAAAAATAAACACAACACTTGAAAGTTAATCAGTGGTTTGGTGGCAAGTTTAGAAGTGGGTAGTGGGCATATTGTTTGCATTGATGTTTATTTATGCTTGACACTCTCAGTCCAGAGGTAGGTTATAAAATACATAATTTCTTCAGAGGTTGGTTTCAGCAACTATACAGACATGAGGTTTACTGAGGTAACTGTCCCAAAGTCAGTAGTGGTAAATATTGGGATCAGAATCTACATCATTTTAAATGGTTCTATTACTGATTTTTACTAGTTCTAGTTTATCTAGTTCTTAAAAGTGAAAAATTTGACCCAATGTATTTTACAAAGATGTTCACCAAAAATAAGACATTCAATTCCTGTTCCTCCTGTTCTCCACAGCAGAAGCTCCAGATTAATAAAAATGGGAATTAACCCTACTGACTAAAGATTTAACCTATCTGAGGAGAGTAGAAGTAATGCAGAATATGCTAGGGAAAAATGTAATTGGGTTAAAATAAAACTTCCAGGAGTGGAATAAGTGGGTCTAATTATATACATTTTACTACAACCCTGGTTTTCTCTGTACCACAGATGTACAGTTTCCCCAAGAACCAAGTCCAGACACAGCTTGGGTATAGAGAAGATAGGGGGATGTCAGAGAAGATCTGGCATTTGCGGCTTTTGTGGAAAACAAAACAAAATGAGGTCATTTAATAGGTTTGTTGAAGAGAGCACAGTAAATTAATACAGATGAAAGGTGGATGAGTTCTGTCTTTTTCTAAAGAAAAGATTGTAGGCAATGACAAGAGGCCAGGTCAGTGTTTTCTGCAGTTGCCCTCCCCAGGATTTCACAGGGTGCTGGATCAGGCCCTAATTATTTACTGCCAGAGATGGGCAGCCTGGATGCTTTCAGGCTACACTTCCCCAGCAGAGATGCTGGTGCTTCTGCCTCCTGAAAAACCCTCTTTAACAGGCAGACAGGGCCATCTTTGATCTCAGATGGGGGTCAACTGTTAACTGCTGCTGGGAAGCGGTTTCAAATCAGCAGGTCAACCAGATCTTTTGAAGATAGAGCCATTTATTCAGCAGCGAGAACAGCAAACATAGGCAGCCAGAAGAGCATAAATTTAATGTCTGGTGTTGGCCATTAAAACAGGGACCTGTTTGTGGGTTCAGGCTGACTCAGTAGCACCATTGCAGCAGCACAGTGATAGATGTGTATTCATCACCTTTGTATAATTTGTTTTTAGTGGGATGTGTTCAGCACAGCTATTTGCAGGCAGGCCCATGACTGCAGGTCCGTCTTGGCACCACTGTGTCAGTCAGCACAAGAAGAGTGGAAGCCAAGGGGGCCATGGTGGCAGCTGTGGTGGATCTGCCTGAGCCAAAGGAACTGACATTTCCACCACTGTTTATGGTTCTTGCAGCCAGCCAGATCTGGGGTTAATGTATGCTTACCTCTACTGCAAAATTAAAGAAAGAAGGTGGACATATCCATATACTAGACCGAAACAATGCAAACTAAGCTACCAATGCTTCAATGAGGGTTTTCAATAGCACTAAATATTCTCACAATAAAGGTGATGGCACGTATGTTCCAGAAGCATTAGGTCAGATGCTCAATTGATTTGTCTCCAAGTTAAGTTCAGTACAGCTGCACAATGAGTATTTATGCCTTACTGCTCAGGATAAGGATATAACCATGATTTACAGAAAAAAAGTGGTATTTTAAATAGCTACCGTGAAACTTGTGTTTTGATTCTTGGCATAAATGGTTTAAGTGTATAGCTCTCAAAGGCAGTCCTACATATTTGTGATATTCTAAGACGAGGTAGCTTCTAAATAGGCAATATTTAGTAACAAAATAGGGCTTCTGGGATTTTTTTCTTGTTTATTTTTTTTCTGTAAGTACAAGCCAGATGTGAAAGCCTAAGGAAGGATGTGCTAACTTCTCAACCTCTGCCATAGGCCAAAACCATACAGTTTTTAAGCAGATTACATTCTGTGGAAAGACACTTCTGCATGCTAGACTTAATGTTAATCCACAAGAAGATTATAAACACTGGTAAATGAGCAGTGAAGTAAAAAAAAAAAAAAAAAAACCCTTCCCATTCAGATTGTAGTTTTTTATTACAGACAGAAAAGCAAAGCAGAGCTAGGAGGAAATTAGGATTCTCTGCAGGTACTGTTAGTTTTGGAACGTAGCAAGAACATGTCCATGCCATTAGAGACTATACTTTCATGGACCTGAAATCCTTTAACAAAATTGTATTTGGCAAGAGGAAGAACAGTGTCTTCTAAATGCACAAATATCCCTTTGGTGTTTTTTTTCCAGGGCGACATTTCAGAGTGTTTTCTTGCTGTCTGGCAATTCTGTTCCACTGGCTGTGTCTATGACAGTTCAATAAAAAAGCATATTCAGATGGTCTGTAACATGAATGCAAGAGAACCTGCTGTTGTTGTGGTAAATGCAGCGTCTGCAGATTTATTAGGAATGCTCTCATTCCTGGAAGTACCAACTATTCCTGTAACTCACTGCTGCCAAGGTTTTTAACCATATTCTCCTTTCATGCATACATTAGAGAATGGAAAGCCTTGTCTGCACTCTGGCCACTGGGATCAGTTCTTCAGTTGTTATTGGATCATATCATTTTACAGTATGTCTTGTGTAAAAGGTGATCTGAGAGCTGCTGAGAGTTTAGCTCCCCAAGACTGTTGTTAACAGCTAAGCTTTGTAACTGTAAGTTCTTGCTTTAAAGTTTGCATCAAAGTCATATTTTAACATGTAATAAAATCTACAATAAATTGTTGAGGCAAGTTAATAATGGGAAAAGGCTGACAAGGGAAGGAAATTTTCTTTCCTGCATCTCCCTGTGGAGTGCTGGTATTTTTAGAAAGGACGGGGTAGAACTGTATCGAGAGCAGGTACAGCATGCACCTGTTGTTGGGGTATGGTACTCCAGCACAGATCCACATACTCCATGTGCTTCACGAAGGAAAAATGTGTCAGCTGTGCAGACAGAAGAATGAGGCAAATGTTGTGTTCATTGTCTTTTAAATTCGTATTTGACAGCCTAAGTTGACTACAATATAGAGTGATTATCTGAAAACTGGTTCTGGCTGAGAGTCATGAAAACTTTCGAGAAAACTTTTAGATTGAGTATCTTTATCCATTATCATCACATTTAACATAAAACCATAACACAACATGCAATTACTATGTGTAAATTTAGAGTTTTATAGCAGTAGCGCTCAAATTCCCTTCTCTTTCCTTACTTATTTACATTTTTTTTTCTTTCAACATTTAGCCTAGTGAAGAAAGAAGCCTACAAACCACCAAGGGGAAGAGATGGTATGTTCATGCCTCTATACTTAAGCACTGATCTATGAGTAAAAGTGTGAAAACAGTGATGTCAACATCAAAATACTCCAAGTCACATTTTCTTGCCTTGTTTATTTTTGCATTTAATCAAATCTAGGACTACTGATTTCAAGATACCGTCAACCTTTTTCTTATTAAGGTATCTGGTGTATTGAGATGTTGCTTGTCTACAGCTGCCGTGTTGACATTTCCTAGACTACGGAGAAACAGTATCAGCTGTGAAAGAAATTTGTACAGGAAAACACTCTGGCATGCTCCTGGTTTATCTGCTTGACAAAACAATAGTCCTTTATTTTGAACAGTCCCTTTACATTTATGAAAATCTTAATGTGTTTTATACTGTTGCTGTATCTGTTATTTCCACAGTTTTTCATGTTGTGATTCATTCTGTTTTGTGTTTAAGAAATCATAAATTTATTAAAAAACTTCAAAGCTGTTAACCACCAATTCTAATGCAAGAAATACTACCCCATTCAGAAATCATATTTCATATTGGGGCAAATTATTTCATAACTTTGGATTCTGTAAAGATTTCTGAAAGTTTAGTATCCACTCCTTACAATGCATTACTGTAAATTTATCTTCTGCATAAGATGCAAAGACATAAGAATGTTTAGAAAAGTCTTGTGATGTTTACCTTTCTTCCTTGATTTAAACCTTCCTTGTAGGAAATATTGGATCTCTATTCTGAGATGCTTTTCCTCTTCAGATTTCATGGCCAAGGTCTCATAATGTGCAAAAACCCTACTACATATAAACCTTAGGAAGCTGATGCCAGGTTTTCATCAATGGACATAGAACATTTTACATACAATACTGCTAAGACTCTAAAAAGTTGTCATCTTCTGTTCCTAACCATGTGTGCATGGGAAAATCTGACCATTCCAGCTTGTATGTTAATGACAAATATGCATTTGTCCAAAGACTTAATTAATCATTATTAGTGGTTATTAAAATTATTTGTATTAAACCACCACATGGAAATTCAGGGGGAAATTAATGTCAATTTCAGGACTCATGTAATCTGCAATTTATATTGTCTTGATTAACACTGGAACATAAAAAACAACCAAAGGATAAGCAAAGAAATAGATTAATAACACCTTGCCCAAGCAGCTCAGCAGTTTGGTAGAATGGTTGGGAACAGAATTCAGGTCTCTCAGTTTCCAGTGTAACACCTTTTTTCCTAAGGTCAGGCTGACCTTGCAATTCCCTTCCCTGGTTTTCTGAACAAAGTATCTTGAATTAGTTGTGGTCCCTGTGGGAAAAAGGAATGTTGGCCACTATATGGAAGACCAAGATTGCTGCCCCAAAGATATTAGGATTAAAATTACTAGTTAAATCATTATGCCCCCCATGCAGCAAACACACTAATGAAAACAAGTGAAGGTTCAAATATTTAGAAGATTTATTTTAAAGTTACAAGTTTCAAGAAAAGTACATTTAGATAGAAAATTAAGGATTACTGCCTGGCATGCCTTCCTCAGTTTCTAAAGTGTTTTGGATCTTTCATCTGGAAAACTGTAATACACATGTAATACTACATATTAAGGAAAAGTGTTTGGACTTTCTTGGTTCAAGTATATTTTTACATTAATTAAAAATGCAATTTTTCAGTTATAGCTCAGCCATGAAAATTTACTCAAAGCAATAATTTGGCAAATAAACTCTGAGTTTGGGAATCACAATAAAAAATAAAATTAAAAAATACTTCACTGTTTCCCAGTGAAGTGAATAACAACGGAAACCAATAAAAATACTAAGAAAGGACAATCCTTGTTTAGTACTGTGTATTTATAATCAGTCTAGCCAAGTATAATCTCTTGAATTTACCCACATAGCATAGCTTAAAGTTTTGCAGGCACTCTCAGCTCTGCTATCAATGTCAAGAGAAAACAGACAGGAACTTGCTGAAGCATTCCTCTGTTATATTTCCAAAGATCTGGCTCAGTCTTCAATCTGAGAGTTCACATGTTTGAAAGCAAAGCAAGCAGAGGTCAATAGCTCCCATTTTGGTCATGTAGTTTTACAGCAAAATATGCACTTGCTGTTGATAGGCAACTAAATGTTTTATATTACGCACTGAATTCTTTGAAATATCTTTTAACCAAAATCAGGAAATTTGATTGGTTTTTGTATATCTTCCTGTTTTGTTAGTGAATTATATATATCACTGTAAGATTCTGATGTGATATCTACACATCTGCATTTTAGAACTCCTGTCCTTCCAAAGAAACAGCGTCTTTCCCAAACACCCAAGAATCTGTCATCAAATGAATGGACCTTGGCAGCTAACAGCATTGCTATCCATACATGAATAACTGACTTGTGCTTAGGTGCTTCAAGAAGGAATCTCTCACCTGCAGCTGAAGAAGTACAGGTATTCAGGTCCCTGTGTGAAATACCCATTCCCAGATTTTCTGCAAAGTTTGCACAGCACAAATTGTTTACTGCTAACCTGGCTGTGTTTACCATGAGCAAAAAGGTTATCACCACCCAGTGCTACTTGGGGATCAAAGTCACCATCAAAAGCAGTTGGATGACCTCTACCCTGCAGACAAAGAAAAGCAATTTGGTTCAACTCTTTTGCCTAATATTCAAATGCTTGTATCAGAATCTTTCATTGTAAGTAAGGCAATAGCTCTAAAGTCTTTATATCAGACAGGTAGGAAAGACAGAAAGATGTGAGAGTTGTGTAAGTGTACCCAAGATAGGGAGGGGTATGTTCAAATTGACTGCGTCCTGGAATTTAAGGGTCTTAAAGCTACCAGTTAGATGTTCCCTCTGTTAACAGTCAAAAAAAAATTCTTGAAGGGAAATAATGGCAGGTTTTATTTTAAAAACAACAAACTAAACAAACAAAAGCCACAACAGAAAAGTGGTTTACTAATTGCTTGAGAAGTACAAATGTAAGAAGAGATGGTAGGCTCTACATCACACAATAGCTTAGTGATTAGAGCCCTCACTCAACATATGGGAGACCTAGATTCAATTAATTTCTCAGCCTCAGAGGTTTCCAAACTGTATCTTTCATGAAGGTAGCTGAACTGTCAAATTATAGGAAATTTGCAGTAGGAGGGAACAATGTACTCATCAAACTATGCTGGAGCAGTTCCACTGACTATTGATTGGTGACTCAGAGGGCCAGGGAGAAACATATATATATATATTTATAATACTATATATTGCTTGACTGTCTTTCAACAGCATTGAAAGCATCCGATAAACCTCCTGTTCTGCCTCTGTAATAATAATCATGGTCCTATAGAGTCCCCTCAATGGTATCTCCCAGATACTGCTGTTATTCAGCAGTGGAAGAACACAATGAGGATTAATTTACTCTGAACTGCTTACTTTGAACTCAGCCTTTGTGGTCAAGTAATGCATTTAGGCTGAGTCCTTGGTGCAAAACATGAACAAAGTCATTTCATTTTAAGCAACACAGTCATCTTGGTAACAAATGGCTCTCTACCTGTTATGTGACCTTCATTTTCCTTAGTTTCACATTTCTTGTTTAAAGTTCTGGCTCTAAGATTATCCAGACTTGGCCCTTCAGTAGTAAGGAAGGAGACTGCTGAGAAATAAATCAGATAGTACTTCCATAATATGAACTTGTGCTTGGTACCCTCCTTAAAGAAGGAATGACATTGTATAGGAGCATCCACTTCTTAATTTGGATGGTAAAGGTTTTACTAAAGTCACTGCAGAATGAATAGCAAAGCCAAAGCCTTACAAGTCAATATTATGATCTTTTAGGTAGTCCAGAAAGCTATTTGTAAGCTACTAGTCCCAGATTTGCTGCTGTAATAGAAGGAAGAGAAGCACTTCACCATGATAGTAGAATCCATCAAAAAGCCTCTTGGGAAGATGGAGGGAAATAGTTTTAGAGGCACTGGCTTTGAAAACATGTTTAAAATTTTTCCCTGAACACTGTATTTCAAAACCTCTGCTGTACAAAACATTGTAAAATGCCAAGGTTTTTTTTTTGTTTTGGTTTGGTTTGGGTTTTTTGTGAGTTGGTTGTGAGGATGGATTGCTACCTTACTTTTTTATTTCAAAAACTACAGTTTCTCGGCTTGGCCTTTTTTTTTAAAGACACATCCATTTTGTATGGTTGTGATTTATTTTGCTTTGATAGAGTGACTTCAGATTTTTGCAGTGTAGATGAAAACAGAGTTCATCCTAGAGCAAGAAAAAGCTATTAAAGCTGAAACAACACATATTTACTTTGTTTCCTCCTTTTTTATATATACTCCAGAAGACTGAACAGTAGAAGTCTATAACTGCTGAAGAACCCTTGACTCATCGGTCTTACACAACATCGATCTGAACACAAGTCTCTTATGCAAACTGAACTATGGCCCTGGCCATGACTATAGTCACTTAATTACTGTCCTCATTGCTGTTGCTGTCAGCAGCAGCTCAGACTTATCACCTCTGTCCTCAACCAAAACCACTCTGAAGTAAGCACTCTCTGCCCAGTTAGCTGTCACTGTCTCAAAAAATTAACCTCTGCAGATGCTTCCAGTGGGCATTCCCAATAAAATGAAGTTAGTCTTGGCTACTGGAACACTGTTGTGGGATTGGAAAATGCTTAATGGAATTAACCATAGATTAACATTGTGCATCATGAGGTTTGGGTTCAAGTGCAATTAGTTTGAGGGTTTTGGCTTCCTCCTTGATCGATATTTTGTCTGCTGCAAGGAGGAGAAACACAGAGTTCCAGTGGAGTAGAAGAGTTTGTGGTTTCAGTGGAGATGCAAAGGTAGAGTGGCTGGAGTCTTCGAGAAGAATGGAAGAGGAGACAGCAGTCCCTTTCCTCACTTTCCTTGTGGTAAGTCACAAGTGGAGCTGAATGAATAATTTGCATTGTGTACTTTAAACAATGAGTCCATAGGAATTCCCACATTTCCTTCAATGTATTTGCTGTTTAATAGTACATTTTGCCCCACACAGTTTATATTATAGAACTAGTCTTCTTGGGAAAACGTGTTGCAAAATTAGTAAGATTTGGTTTCATCTAAGCAGTACACATATTTGACCTCATTTTGAGTTTTGTTTTCCATATTTGAAGATTCATACCTTCCACACATGATTGCTCATTGAACTTCCCTTTCACTACAACCACCTGGAAATCTCAGAAAAAAAAAAAAA
>WAAB01015077.1:29322-40088 GCA_013389865.1 Piaya cayana | reverse complement strand
CGGGCAGCAGGCCCTGGCCCGGGCCCGGGCCGCGCGCGCCGCCACCCCCTTCGTCTTCACACGGCGCGGGTGAGAGGGCGGGGGGGGTGGAAAGGCGTGGCGGGGAGCTCCCCTACAGGCCGGCCCAGGGGAGCAGCCCCTCTCGCAGGGGTCCTGGTGCCATTCTGCCCCATCGTCCGTCCCTGTCCCGGTGCCAGACCCTGCCCTGTCGCCCGCCCACCTCATGTCTCATTGCGCATCTCTGAGCCAACGCCTGGCTATGCCCCATCACCCCTGCCTGACCCTGCGTTACTGCCCATCACTGCCCCATCGTCCACCCTCCCCCTGTCCCATCGCCCCTCCCACTATCCCATCACCTGCCTCTGCCCCATAGTTGTCCCCTGCCCTATGGCCTGTCCCTCCCTCGCCCCGGTGCCCCTACCGGCCCCATCGCCCTTCCCTGCCCCAGGCACATAAAGCCAGTAGCTTGTTAATAAATAAACCCACCCCCCTCCCCATTCCTCCCGGCAGGTCCATGTACTACGATGAGGATGGGGATCTCGCCCATGAGTTCTATGAGGAGACAATCGTTACCAAGAATGGGAGGAAGCGCGCCAAGCTGAAGAGGATCCACAAGAACCTGATACCTCAGGTAGCTGGGGGAGGGCGGAAAGTGAGTGGCAAAGTGGCACAGAGACAGCTTTGCGGATGGTCCTGCCCCTGGACATGCACACATTCCATCTGGCTGTTCAATAGTGACAGTAGTGTCAACAGTGATGTGTTTTCACCTCAGCAGTGCTCAGGATTTAGTCTTCTCTTAAAATAAGAGCCTGGGATGAAACCAGGCTGGGTCTGGGACACTGACTGAGGGTCTTGGTGCAGGAGGAGGGTAGCCTGCATGTCAGGAGACTTCTAGGGGCATAAATGGAGAAAAGAGAGGATCAAATCAGGCTGGAGAGAGACCCTGTAGGAGTGTTTCCTAAGTAGAAAGGCAGGGCAGTAGCGAGATCTTGGGGTGAGCTGTTGGTGTTCTCTGAGGGGTGAGCAGCCCCTCTGAGAGCTTTGTGGGGAGTTACAGGGGGAAAGGATTCAGTGCTGCTCCTTGGGCTGACGTTCTCGCAGAGGCAGGATTTGCCCGGGGGACTCACTCATCCATGTGGATTGACAACCACGTGGTTGGAGAGCTTGGCTCTGCCAGAGAGCGCAGGCCTGGGCCCCCACTCCCCTCTCTGTCCTCAACCCCCTTTCTGCCAGTGCGTCCTCCGGGTGCTGTAACAGGAGAAGGCTTGGACGGAGCATGGGAAAGGAGCCTGTAGCTGGCGTGGAGGGAGCGTGCATTCAGCAGACTCCCCTCTGGATAGAAAGCTGCTTTTCTTGTGCGCCAGCTGCCCCGGCTGCTTTCTCTCAGAGAGCTCTTTTCATTCTTTTAAATCCCCGAGAATGAAAGGTGCCGGATGAAAAGCGCAGACAGCCAATTTCTGCCAGTCACGCACCAGCTGCTGCACGGGCAGTGCCTGGCAGAGCAGCTCCCTCCTTTCTCGCCCCGCTGAGCTCCGAACCCGCCGTGTGTGGCAGCCAGCCACGCTGCCCTTGGCTCTGCAGGGATGTGTTCAAAGGGCAAAGCACTTTTGCTGGGTGTGCCTGGTGTCATGGCAGCTGTACAGCCTCCTGTCCCTCGAGGGCACGATGTTCTCTGTCGTACGGGGTCACTCGCAAGGCTTTTGAGGGCTGCTGTTTGGTGGTGGCTTGCTCACCTCTCTGGCTTTTCCCACAGGGCATAGTGAAACTGGAGCACCCCCGCATCCACGTGGATTTCCCGGTGATCATCTGCGAGGTGTGAGGAGCCGGACATTGCTGCCCGCGGGCGGGGAGGCCCTGCCCGCCGCCCCCAGCCTCCCCAGGCGAGGCTGCGCCGTGTTCCCACGCGAGGAGGACTCCAGGTGTGCGGCTCTCCCCTCGCCTGGAGGTGAGGCAGGACGGACGGAGCCGGCCTGGCTGGGCTTGGCTAGCGCTCCTTGCAGGAGATGGGTGACCTTGTGCAACGACTGCTTAAAAACACCCTCGCTTGAGTCAGAAGACTAAAATACCTTTTGTAGCCTCTAGCCAACGTTTGATGGGTAACTGGAACTGTGAACGAGCTGCCGTGCGTGAGCTGTTAAAGGGAGAGCGAGCCTGCACTTCTCACCAGACAAAATCCCCTGCTTCTCAGGTATGCGGCCCAGGGAGAGCCAGGGCACGGGAACGCGCTGCCCGGTGCCCTGCGTCCCTCGGGCCCGGTGGTCGGATGGCCAGTGCTGCGACGTGCCGCGTGACGTGGGTGTGATGTGACGCTCTCCGGGGCAGCTCTGTCGATGGAGGTTGGTGGCCGAGGGGTGGCCAGTCTCGAAGCACATCTGGCTGGCTGCTGCGCTCCTCTTGGGAAGGGAATGGAGATCGGATGCCGCTGTCTTCGACCTTGGTTGCTTCCCCCTGTGCATTTCCCTGCTTATGCCAGCTCTGGGGAGGTCGGCTTCACTGCTGCCTGCAGTCCCTCTGCCCACAGGAGATCCCTGTGGTCCGTGGCCACTGCTGGTGGCAGCGAGGTCGCCGTTAGCGAGCTGGCTCCTGCACCATCATCTTTGCGCTGTGGGGCCCGGCTCATAACAGCTTCACTCCCTGCTCTCATCTTGAACATACCTCCCGGTGGGGTGGGCCTTGACGGAGCCAAGCAGGAAGGAAATCTTTTCTTCCCTCCCTGTCCCCTGAAAACAATCGGTCGGTGTGCCTGCCCCAGCTTGGAAATCTCCCTGGCTATGTGAACTACAGTTTCTCCCGCTTCCCAGCTGGCGGCAGGAGGAGAAACGCGATGCACTTTAAAGGGAGGCTTTCTGCTCCGTCTTGGGAAGGTCCTGCTCTTTTCTCCTCTTTCCTCCTGCTCGAGAAGTTTGGGGGGTCGCCCTGGCAGCACCGAAAAACCTCTCACCCCCCGTGTGCGGCCCTGGGGTGCCGAGCCAGCCACCGCAGAGCTGGGGAAAGATGTGACAGACACTGCCTCTCGCCAGCTCTGGGAGCCACTGCCTCCCTGCTCAGCTGCCCCGGACCGGCCGTGGGGCAGCGAGCACAGCTTTAAACTGGGTCAGAGCCTGCTCCCCACAGCCGCCGGCTCCGCTTTCCTCCTCTCTTTCGTTCCAGAACTTAATTTACTTTCTAAGCACTTCAGACGTTCGCTACCTCGATTTTTAATTTAAGCGGCTGGCGCTTGGCCGCCAGCCCTGCAGAGATCTCTGTTGGATGTATCCATCCCCACGCCCGCTGAGCCGCCTGGGCGCGGGGCCACATTCCCGGCCTCTGGGAGATAACAGCGGCGTGGCTGTTGCCGTCTTCCTGTCACCACCTCTTCCCTCCGCGTCCCCACACCCGCTGTTCCCTTCGACAGGGGCAAGCACGGAGGGTGAAGCCCAGAGGGTGAAGCGGATGTGCTGGCTGCCGACGGGCAGGGAGGCGGGAGGACAGGGCTCTGCTCGTCTACACTGTGATGCTGGGCGCTTCTTTCGACATCTTTTGTTCTCCTGCTTGCTTGAAAGAGTCTTGTCTTAAAACAATCCCCTCCTGAAGTGTTTCTTATTCGCACGCCACCTGCTCTCGAGTCTCTCCCGGGCTGGATCTCCCTGGGAAGGGCGTCCTTGGGGCTCTGGCGGAGAGCAGGGGCTGCTGTCCCCAGGAAGAGGAGAGAAAGCTGTGGCTGGAGCTGTCCGAGCGTGCGGGAAGCTGCAATGAACCCACCTTGGGTACGGAAGAAGGCAGAGGAGGAGTGAGGATGGGGCCCCTCACCTGGTTACGGGCCAGAATCCGGCTGACAAGGCAGGGCCCGAACCCTGGGAGGGAAAAGAGCGAGACCAGCTTAGCGAGGATGCTTTTGTCCTCCCTGACAGGCTGCCCACCCTTCCCCCAGCGCATCAAACATGCTTCCCCCTGGAAAAACACGCCTTCTCCCTCCCCACCGTGTCACCGGAGTGGCAGCAAACCTCACAGGCTGCCAACAAGCCGCGTCTTGCTTCACTTCTTCCCAGGCTGATCCCGGAGCAGCCAGCCCCCTCCCCTCCGCCGGCCCCCAGCCCCCCTCTGTGGGAGCAGGGCCTTGGGAGGACCTGGAGGGATCTTAAAAATGTGAAGGTCGCTGTAAATAGTATTTGTGTCCACTGTGGTGTTGGAGCAAGCAAAAAAAAAAAGGAAAGTTCTTGTGTTTTGAGATTTTTTTTTTACAATTTCTGTGCGATGTTGTGCTTTTCCCATGTGGATGTGTAGCCGAACCGTATTCACTGACACTAGGCTCCTTGCTCCTCTGGCGCGTGGGTAGGACCCGTGGGGCCGGGGAAACGTACACTATTTATGGTCCTTTCCTCCCAGTGCACCTCTCCACTTTTGTTAAATTTCAATAAAATTATTTGTAGAGCCCGCAAGTCCGTGAGCTGCGTTCCTGGGGAGGGCGAGCAGCCAAGAAGGGGAGCAGGGAAGGGGTTGGCGAGTCGAGGGGAGGTTTGCTTGGCCGGGCCAGGCTTTCTGCTACCAAAGGCAAGGTGGGCTTTGCTTGACAGGCTCTTTCCTACCAGCGCTTTGGTTTTTCGGAGTGGAGATGTTTGCACACACGCGGCTGAACTGGTGGTAAAGCAGGTGTGAGCCCTGCCTGTTTCCAGGCGTGTTTGGCACATGGCGCTGGCAGGAGCTGGTAACGTTGCCGGGCTGTGACATCCTTTAAGTATAAATTAAATTGTGTTTGCGTAAATCTACGTAATGTTCTTGTTGGGGTCAGGAGGGTTGGAGCTCAGACCCCTCTTCCCTCCTGCCTGGGGATGCAGGGGAGGTATCAGGGGACCGTGTGTCGCAGGCAGCCCAGCCTCAAACCGACCTCTTCACATCCCTCCACCTCAGCCTCGCCGGGGGGTGGGGGGTGGAAAGATCCGCCTGTCCGCTCCTTCATCGCTCTCCCTGCCAAATCAATGCCTCATTAATCACCGCAGCCTGACGATTTTCTCCAACCCGGCATGACCACATACTGGGATGCTGCTTTCCGCCAGCGGTGCCGGCTGTCTGTGAGATGAGTGTGATCTCACTTTATGCCCCGCGTCCTGCTCCCGGACACCCTGCAAATGTTTTCCTGCGGCCACCGCCACCTCTCATCATTTCCTCAGCGCAAGCCGGCTCGGAAACGAGCTGCTGACGAAAGCTGTAATAAGCATGAGTGGTGCCGAGTGTCCTGCCAGCACCGCGGCTCGCGGGGGATGAGGCTGGGGTTTGTGCCCAGTGATCCACAAGGGCCCCAACCCCAGGAGGGGACGGATTGTGGTGGCCCCGAGGAGGACTGGGTGGCCGTGCAGGGCATTAAGGCTCAGTGAGGATAAACAGGGCGGTGGCTGTGGCTCGCCAGCCCTGGGAGCAGCTCCGAGGCCACCCCAGTTCCCCTCCTGGGGTGTTGGTGGGTGCCGACCCCCACTCCTGGCCTCATGGCCTCTGTCCCCAAGCCAAGCACTTTCCCTGGATCTATCTAGAATGACTGGATGTGACTAACAGCGTGTTATCCCAGCTGCCCGTGTGAGAGCCACCTGCACTGGCCCGTGACCCCGTCTCCTGGCATGGCAAAGCTGTGCCAGGCTCTCCTGCCTGGCTGGGAATGGCTTAATGTCAGCAAGGCAAGATGGGAGAGGGGAGGCTGGATGTGTCCAGCTGCCCCCTCCCGAAATCCAGGGTCTTCTCTGGGGAGGAAGAGAGGAGGGAAACTGAAGCAGGAGATGCTGAGCTCTCCTGGAGGGACGCAGCGTTGTGTTGAGGGCCTCCAGCCCTCCCAACCAGGCAGAGCTGTGACCTCTCTGGTCACCCCGCTGCCGGCGAAGCTGGGGAGGATGGAAAATTTTAGGCTGCCGGTGAAGGGAGCGTGTTTACTGCTCGGAGGGGAAGGGCAGCGCCTGCGGTGCTGGGATTTCTTGGCTCCCTGCAGTCTCCCTCGAGGGTTTGGCAGCCAACGTTTGGCCGGTGTCCGACCTTCCCTGCCCCTTTCCCAGCCAGCGTTGGCATTGCCGATGGGCTGGGCTGAGCCATAGGGTGCAGTCAGGTTCGGAGCGGTCAGTTAGCTTGTTGTGCCCATCACTGGTGGCACTGGCACCCTCACAGTGAGAGCTTTGCCACAGAAGCTGGCGTGTAAGTGGGTCCCGCTCACTGGAGCCATTCTGTGGGTGCCTGCGGCCGTGGGCTCGGCGCTGCCGGCACCAAACAATGCCAAGCTCGGCACTCCCGGCACCGAACAATGCCGGGCTCAGCACTCCCACCCGCTCCCCAAGGAGCTGGTGGGTGGCCGGGGAACGCTTCCGCAGATTCAGCCCCATTTCCTTCCCTCGCTGGCCCCGGCACACCCTCGCGCTCTGGCCCCAGTGCTTCTTCCGCAGGGACACCCTGATGGCCCTCGGCGTGCCAGGGCCCAGTCCTGGCTGGAGCAGGCAGGGGACAGCTGAGTACGTGGGGATGGCCTGTGTCACTGCCCACCCTGGGCACCCACCGGAGCCTCACTGAGCCCTAGGAAGGAAGCCCCCCCAGCCAGGAAACCCAAGGGGCCGCGGCTGAGTCAGCAGCACCGATTGCTCCGGCCTCGCACAGGACATCCTGGCCGGCACACACCGCCCTGGGGACACCACTGTCCTGGGGTACCACCACGCCAGGGACATCACAGTCCTTGGGGTCACCGCTGTCCCCTGGGGTCACCACTGTTCCGGGCACTTCACCATTCCAGAGCCACCACCATCCTGGGAAGACTCCAGTGTTCTGTGGTTACCACCATCTGGGGCCACTGTCTCGAGGTCAACACTGCCATGGGGACACCACCCTGGGACCACCACCGTTCTGGGGTCACCACCACCCCGAGGACACCACTGTACTGGGGTCACCCTTGCCCTGAGGACACCACCACCCTGGGAATTTACTCCCCCATTCTGAGGGGACTCCCTTGTTCTGGGGCCACCACCACCCTGGGGATCCCCCCTATTCTGAGAGGAACCCTCGCATTCCGAGGATCCCCCCTATTATGGGGACACCCCCCCCATTCTGGAGTCACCAACACCCCGGGGACCCCCTGGCTTGGGGTCCCCCATCACCCTGGGGACCCCCTATTCTGAGGGTCCTCCCCCATTCTGAGGTTCCTCCGCATTCTGAGGGTCCCCCCGCTGCCTCCCCCCTGCAGCGCCCCCTGCCGGCACCCTCGCCCCTCCCCTTTCCGCCGCGCGGCGGGGGCGTGGCCTGTGGGGCCGTACCAAGCGCACCGAGCCTGGGGGGGTGTGCGATGCCTCTCCTCGCGTCCCTTTGTGCGGGGAAGAGTGGGAGGTGTGGTGTCCTCCCCCCCCACAGCCCCGCGATGGTTGGTCCCGGCCGGCGGGCTTTAAGGCGGGCGGCGCGGGGGAGGCGGCGCCGGGGGAGCCCGCGGCGGGGATGGCGTGAGCGGCACGGGGAGCGGCGGCCGCGCTTTGTGTGCCCCGCGCGGACAAAAGGCGGCGCCCGGGGCGGCGGGACCGGGCCCAGGTGCTGGGGAGAGACGGGGACCGGGGGCTCGGGTGGTTAGGGGCGCGGGCAGAGCCGCCCCGGGCTGGGGTTGCGGGGCAGGGGGCTGCCCGGGGGGCGGTGTGGGCAGAGCCCCGCTGCGGGCACCCGCTCCCGAGGCCCCTCATGCCAGCTCTCCCCTCTCCTGATCCCTCTCCTGCACCCTCTCTTGATTCCCCTTCTGCGGACTCTTCCCCATCCTGCCCCTTCCGATCCCTGTCCTGTATCCACCTCCCGTACCCTCATCCTCATCCCCCTCCTGAAAGCTCTTCCCTCTCCTGTTCCTTCTCATCCCCATCCTGATCCCCCTCCTGCAAGCTCTTCCCTCTCCTGCTCCTTCTGATCTCTCTCTTCATCCCCCTCCTGCAAGCTCTCCCCTATCCTGCTTCTCCTGCACCCCCCTCTTCATCCCTCTCCTGCACCCCCAAGCTTTCCCCTCTCCTCACCCTTCGGATCCTCTCCCTCCTCATTCTCTCACTCCTAACTGTCCTGATCCCCCTCCTGCAAACTCTCCCCTCCCCATCCTTCTCCTGCACCCCCTCTCCCCACCTTCCCTCACCCCCTTCCCGATCCCCCCCCCTTCCTGGCTCTCCTGATCTCCCTCGTCCCCTCAAACTCTCCACTCTCTTCTCATCCCCCTCCTGCAAAAACCCCTTCCCCCTGCTGCATCCCCTCTCCTGACCCCCCTCTTTCCCCACTGGCCCCCAGCAGGGCTTCGCGGTGGCACCCAGGGTGGAGTTGTGGGGAGGGGGTGTGGGGCAGGGTCCCCCCTCCTGACCCTCCAGTATCCTCCATGCTGATTCCCCCTTCCTGACCCCAGCTTCTGCATCCCCCTCCTGACCCCGCTCTCTCCCCACAGGTCCCCGTTGGGGCAGGATGCGCGGGGGCTTCGCAGCGATCGTGGCCGTGCCCTGCTTGGCCCTGCTGGCCCTGGCCTGGCAGAGCCTCGAGAAGCCGTCGGCCGCCCCGCTTTTCACCCGCCGGCCCTTCCTGGTGGCCTGGAACATGCCCACCCAGGACTGCAAGCCCCGCTTCCAGGTATCCTTCGACTTCAGCCTGTTTGACCTGCACGCCTCTCCCAACGAGGGCTTCGTGGGGCAGAACCTCACCATCTTCTACAAGGAGCGCCTGGGGCTCTACCCCTACTACACCAGCCAGCGCGTGGCCGTCAACGGCGGCGTCCCCCAGAACAGCAGCCTCTCCGATCACCTCGCCCGTCTCCCCGACAGCATCAACAAGTACATCCGCTCGCCCACCAAGGAAGGGCTGGCGGTCATCGACTGGGAGGAGTGGCGGCCCATTTGGGCTCGCAACTGGAAGCCCAAGGACATCTACCGGGAGGAGTCTCAGCAGCTGGTGTATCAGCGGCAGCGCCACTGGTCCCGCGAGGAGGTGAACAAGCAGGCGGTGTACGAGTTCGAGTCGGCCGCCCGGCAGTTCATGGTGAGCACCTTGCGCTCGGCCAAGAGCTTCCGTCCCAAGCAGCTCTGGGGGTTCTACCTCTTCCCCGACTGCTACAACCACGACTACAGCAAGAACAAGGAGAGCTACACCGGGCAGTGCCCGGACGTGGAGAAGACGCGCAACGACCAGCTGGCGTGGCTCTGGAGGGAGAGCATGGCCCTCTACCCCTCCATCTACCTCGACCTGCTCCTGGCTTCCACTCCCAACAGCCGCAAGTTTGTGCGGGCGCGGGTGATGGAGGCTCTGCGCATCTCGGAGCAGCACCACGACGGCTACTGCCTGCCTGTCTTCGTCTACACTCGTCCCACCTACATCCATAAGCTGGATGTGCTCAGCCAGGTAGGGCTGCACCACCAGGGTGTCCTTGTCCCGAGTTCTGAGCTTGGGGACGAGCCAAGGTGATCCCTCTGCGCCCACGGAGCGAGGTGGCTCTGGACACCAGTGATCGTCCTCGTGGTGTCACTGGCACATGGTTTGGCTGTCACTGTGTGGGGCAGGGAGCAGCGCCCTTTGGTTTGAGGGGTGCTCGTGCACGAGGCTGGCCTCATGTAGCAGAGGAGGGGGTCCAGCCCTGCATTCCTCCTGGGAGGAACACAGTGTGGGAACCTGCAGCTCAGCCCCTCTGCAAGTGAGTGAGTGAGTGACAGGGTGGCATGAATGCCCCCTCTGTGGGCAGCAGGACTGGCACTGATGGTCACCGTCCCTAAGGGAGAGCCTGGGAGGTGCTGCAGGACTCCTGGCTCCCAGCAACCAGGGTGCTGGGGTACCTGAGCACACAGTCTTCATGTTGTGCTGGCTTCACCCCCGCGGAGGAGTGTGGTGGTGGGGAGCCTTTTCCCCAAAGAGCTGGGACAGTCTCATGGCCTGGAGCAGGGATGGATGTTGCCTCCCAGACCCCGCAGGGGGCTCTTTTAGGGTTGCTGGTGTGTGGGGCACTAACTGGGTTCTGTCCCTGCAGTCAGATCTGATCTCCACCATCGGAGAGAGCGCAGCGCTGGGTGCAGCCGGGGCCATTTTCTGGGGTGACGCAAACATCACCAAAAACCGGGTAGGTTTGGGGGTCAACATGGGTGCTGGTCAGGGGAGGTGTTCATGTGGCTTGAAGCTAGGGTGTCCTCTCCATCTGGAGTGCTTCTTGCACCCTGGGGCACCCCCAACATGCCCCTGATGATCCCCTTTCCCCTAGGAATCGTGCCAGATCATCAAGAACTACCTGGAGGAGGACTTGGGCCGCTACATCGTGAATGTGACGACGGCGGCGCAGCTGTGCAGCACGGTGCTGTGCCACGGCCGGGGCCGCTGCCTGCGCCAGGACAGCAGCGCCGACGTCTTCCTCCACCTCAACTCCAGCAGCTTCCAGCTGCGGCGGCGGGACGAGGAGCACCCCCAGCAGCCCCTCTTCTGGGCCGAGGGCCAACTGTCCCCAGCGGATATCCTCTTCCTACGGACACATTTCCGCTGCCACTGCTACCAGGGCTGGCAGGGCAGCAGCTGCCGGGTGCCCGCTGACCCTCACAGCGATGCCCCCGAGTCCCCGGCACCGCTCGCACTCGGGGTGCTGCTGCTGCTGCTGCTTGCAAACTGGGGCTGACCCCCTTGGACTGGACTGTCCCCCCCCTTTCTGTGGCGAGGGACCAATTTGAGGTGTCCCTGCCCTGCCTGTGAGGCAGCTTGGGACACTGCGGGGAGAGAGCTGTGCGGACACCCCCCTCCGCCCTCCCGGCTGGGGGATGGAGGGCAGGGTGGGCAGGTGGGTGGGTGGGTGG
>WAAB01015077.1:0-29238 GCA_013389865.1 Piaya cayana | reverse complement strand
GGAGGGGTCCCTCTCCTGTTGTAAGGAGAAGGAATGTGGGGGCGAGGGGGGCACGGGGGCAGGGAGCGCGGGTGCTGCGTGGTGCTGAGCCCCCCGTGCGCAGCCCCACACCCAAGTGCTTTACCTCAAATAAAGCCGAGCGGAGGGCGAGTGGGGCGTGGGCTGATTTGGGGGGGAAAGACGGGGCTACCAAGGCCCTGTGGGGCAGGGGGTGGGTGGGTGTGCTCCCCCCCCCGCCACTGGGCCCGGTTCCCCGAGTGGGAGCGGCGGACGCGGCCGGGACACCCACGTGGAGGCGCCTTGGCCACGCCCCTCGCCTCAAGCCACGCCTACCCGGCACAGCCGCGCGCTTTGTCCCGCGTGGCCGCGCCCCCAGGTAAGAGGCTGCGACTAGGCCACGCCCCCTCCGATAATAGGCTATGGTGATGCTTGGCCACGCCCCCTCCACGGCAGACTATGACCAAGTGCCTTGGTCACGCCCCCAGCCTAGCAGGCTGCACAATGCCTTAGTCACGCCCCCAGCCTCTGGCCACGCCCCCTTCCTGTTGGCCACGCCCCTGCATTCCCACGGGATGCGTTGCAGCCGCGCCACGCGTGGGGACAAGGACCCAGGCCATGTCACCTGCGCTGGGCAGGGTCCCCCCGTGTTCCCCCGTGCCACGCGTGTCCCCACACGGAGCTGTCGTGCCCTGCCCGGTGCCGTGAGGCTCCTCTCCGCGGTGCCCTCCTCCCTCACCGTGAACTTGCCCCCCTCTGTCCGTGTTTGTCTTTCCAGCCTGGCTCATAGCTGGTTGCAGTCACTGTGTGTTGACTCTGCGAGCTCCTGGCCAGCTGGCCACCAATCCAAGCCAAGGCGGCTGCTGTCCCCCTCTGCGAGGCCACCGTGCCAGGCTCTGAGCGCTGATATCACCTGGGACTTGACCTTGGGGAGGTAGGAGAGGTGAGCAGGAGGCTGCTCAGGCTGGGGATAAAAGCAGCCCAGCTCTGAGCCCAGAGCTCCAGGACTCACTCATCGTGTTGGTTTCACCATGGCGCTGGGATTGTCCTGCTGTGTCCTCCTGCTGCTTCTGCCTGCCCTGGCCCACACCGGGGGACCTGGCCCTGTCCTTGTCGACCGCCCCTTTGTCACCATCTGGAACATGCCCACCGAGCGGTGCGCCACAAGCTACAACGTCACCCTCAACCTGGAGGTCTTTGACGTGTTGGCCAATGCCCAGCAGTCCTTCGCTGGGCAGGACATGACCATCTTCTACGCCACGCAGCTGGGGGACCTGCCCTACTACACGGCTGCCGGGGTGCCGGTGAATGGGGGGCTCCCCCAAAACGCCAGCCTGCAGGCTCACCTCCTGCAGGCCACCTGGGACATCGAGGTCAAGCTGCCCAGCCCTGACTACCACGGGCTGGCCGTCATCGACTGGGAGAAGTGGAGACCACTGTGGATCCGCAACTGGGACTCCATGGAAATCTACCGGCAGAAGTCAGAGGAGCTGGTGCGGCAGCAGCACCCGGAGTGGTCCCCGGAGATGGTGGAAGAGGCGGCCAAGGAGCAGTTCCAGCAGAGCGCCCGCGAATTCATGGAGGAGACCCTGAAGCTGGGCGAGACCCTCCGTCCCAACGGCTACTGGGGGTTCTATGGCTTCCCTGACTGCTACAACAATGACTATAAGAGCTCGTCCTACGACGGGAGGTGCCCGGCGGTGGAGCTGGAGAGGAACAAGGAGCTGTCGTGGCTCTGGAAGAGCAGCCAGGCGCTCTACCCCAGCATCTACGTGCCCTCCTGCCTCAACGGCACCGACAAGGTGCTCCCCTACGTCCGATACCGCGTCGCCGAGGCCTTTGCTGTCCAGCGTGGCGTCCTCGATAGTGGCATCCCTGTCCTGCCCTACGCGCGGATCACCTTAGACGAGACTAGCTACTACCTCTCCCAGGTGAGGGGGACATGGGGACAGCGGACACCTCTCGGGCTGGTGGGTTGGTGCTAGGGAATCTTTAGCTCTGCTGGGGCAGCGTGGGAGCTCTGGGCACTGTTGACCTTTCCTGTTGTGTGCAGGAGGACCTGGTGAACACCATCGGAGAGAGCACGGCTCAGGGCGCTGCTGGCATCGTCCTCTGGGGCAGCCTCAACTACAGCAACTCCAAGGTGAGTGCAGCGTGGTGCCAGCGTGGTGCCGCCTGCGGGGAGCCCTGCTCACTGCCTGCACAGGGCTGTGACACCATGTGCCGTTGCAGGAGGCGTGCCTGAAGCTGAAGGACTACATAGAGGGGCCCCTGGGCCACTACATCGTCAACGTGACAGCCAGCGCTGATCTGTGCAGCCGGAGCCTCTGCTCTGGCCAGGGACGCTGTGTGCGCCAGGACAACAAGCAGGGCTTCCTCCACCTCGACCCCTCGCGCTTCTCCATTGACCTGCAAGCTGGTAAACCCTGGCTGGTGGCGCAGAGCCTGGAAACCCTCGATGACGCCTCCCGGCTGGCCGAGGAATTCACCTGCCAGTGCTACGGCACGTGGCAGGGACCCCGCTGCAGCACCCAAGGGTTCACCGAGTGACACCTTCCCCATGCCGGGGACACCAAGGTGAGCAAGGTGACACCAACCTGCACCCCAGCACCTTTGCCGCGGGGTTGGGAACCCGACCACGGGGCTGCTAATAAAGCTAGTAGGCATCTGCAAGCATCTTCTTGTCTTCTGGCACTGCAGGTTTTGGGGCAGGAGGGTCCCCTGGCACCACCGGTGATACCAAGGGCTGTGCCTCAGTGCAGGGGCTTGTTTCTCAGAGAAGAAAAGAGCGAAGTTTATAGGAGAAGGCTTAGGAAGGGTGATACCAGGGAAGAGGATGAGGAGGGGGGGTGATGGGGAGCAGCCAGTGAGTGAGGTGATAGGGTTGCTTGTGCAGCAGGCACGTGGGATCCCTTCTCCCTCCTCAGGCAGGCAGTGGGGAACCCTGCTTTGATTTTTCTCTGGGATGACTACGTGCAAACCGGTTCAGCCCTGAAATGAAAGAGCACTGGTTGCTGTAACCCAGACTGCTGGCTCAGCAACGCCTATTATAGAGCAATTACAGGAAGGCATGAGATGAACCACTGTTTAATTAACAATGCTATTAACGAACTACTGTGGACCAGCTTCCGACTCTCTGCGCTCCCTCTAGGATGTGCCACGGTGGGTTCCAACGACGGCATCACTGGCATCACTAGTGTGGAGGGTGCAGGTGTTGGGGCAGTGGGAGACGTGTGGGCTTTTGCCCTGGGTTGGTGGCAGACTCGGTAACGCTGAGGCTGCTGTCACCAGTGGAGGAGCAGGAGCATCACTCGAGGCCACCTGCAGTTTGGCTGCTTTGTGGCGTTGGACAGAAGGGGACCAGGGCGGCCTTCTCAGTGCCAGCTGCTCTGTCAGGCTCTGGAAGTGTGAGAGAAGATTCTGGTGGAGACGGATCAGCGCTGATGAGCCCAGGAGGTGCTTGAACCTCTTGCACGGTGAGTGGGACTGTCATGGGTGGAACTGCCTGTGCATCCTCTGCAGGCTGAACCTTGGGGCTTTTGGAAGGATGCTCTTCACACATCTTCAGCGCATCCAGGGCTTTCCTTTTCATCTGAACTCTCCTCTTGCACTGTTCTAGCAGGTAGGGTTTCTCTCTGTTAAATCTGGGGTTGTAGTAGTAGAGCACCTACAAAGAACAAAGGAGAAGAGGCAGTTGCCACCATCCCCAGACCGGATAACCTCAAGTTATGAGAAACTAAGACTCTTGAGTTGCAAAAGATGAATACGGATACTGAAAACTACTGTCAGGGGCATTTGAAACCTAAAGCCCAGACTAAGACATTACGTGATGGTTGTGCTCAGTCATCGCCTCCCCTGTTTTTTTGCCGGGTTGGAGCAGAACAGTGTAGGATTTCAAAAAGCTTTTGAAAGTCAAATACCATGGTTTGTCAGCAACTTCAATGTGGACATGAGTGCACAGGTAAGAGTGTGGTCCTTGGCTGTATCTACTCAGCATTCAGTGACTGCCAGAGGAGGCTTTCAGAGATTTGGTACAGCAGGACAGGTGGTGCAGGCATTACAAGAAGGCATTACAGGTTATGTTGAGTGTGTCTTTCCATGTAATGGATTCAAACTAAGGAGATATGACTGAACTGTGNCTTTCCTGTTGTGTGCAGGAGGACCTGGTGAACACCATCGGAGAGAGCACGGCTCAGGGCGCTGCTGGCATCGTCCTCTGGGGCAGCCTCAACTACAGCAACTCCAAGGTGAGTGCAGCGTGGTGCCAGCATGGTGCCGCCTGCGGGGAGCCCTGCTCGCTGGCTGCACAGGGCTGTGACACCATGTGCCATTGCAGGAGGCGTGCCTGAAGCTGAAGGACTACATAGAGGGGCCCCTGGGCCACTACATCGTCAACGTGACAGCCAGCGCTGATCTGTGCAGCCGGAGCCTCTGCTCTGGCCAGGGACGCTGTGTGCGCCAGGACAACAAGCAGGGCTTCCTCCACCTCGACCCCTCGCGCTTCTCCATCGACCTGCAAGCTGGTAAACCCTGGCTGGTGGCGCAGAGCCTGGAGACCCTCGATGACGCCTCCTGGCTGGCCGAGGAATTCACCTGTCAGTGCTACGGCACGTGGCAGGGACCCCGCTGCAGCACCCAAGGGTTCACCGAGTGACACCTTCCCCATGCCGGGGACACCAAGGTGAGCAAGGTGACACCAACCTGCACCCCAGCACCTTTGCCGCGGGGTTGGGAACCCGACCACGGGGCTGCTAATAAAGCTAGTAGGCATCTGCAAGCATCTTCTTGTCTTCTGACACTGCAGGTTTTGGGGCAGGAGGGTCCCCTGGCACCACCGGTGATACCAAGGGCTGTGCCTCAGTGCAGGGGCTTGTTTCTCAGAGAAGAAAAGAGCGAAGTTTATAGGAGAAGGCTTAGGAAGGGTGATACCAGGGAAGAGGATGAGGAGGGGGGGTGATGGGGAGCAGCCAGTGAGTGAGGTGATAGGGTTGCTTGTGCAGCAGGCACGTGGGATCCCTTCTCCCTCCTCAGGCAGGCAGTGGGGAACCCTGCTTTGATTTTTCTCTGGGATGACTACGTGCAAACCGGTTCAGCCCTGAAATGAAAGAGCACTGGTTGCTGTAACCCAGACTGCTGGCTCAGCAACGCCTATTATAGAGCAATTACAGGAAGGCATGAGATGAACCACTGTTTAATTAACAATGCTATTAACGAACTACTGTGGACCAGCTTCCGACTCTCTGCGCTCCCTCTAGGATGTGCCACGGTGGGTTCCAACGACGGCATCACTGGCATCACTAGTGTGGAGGGTGCAGGTGTTGGGGCAGTGGGAGACGTGTGGGCTTTTGCCCTGGGTTGGTGGCAGACTCGGTAACGCTGAGGCTGCTGTCACCAGTGGAGGAGCAGGAGCATCACTCGAGGCCACCTGCAGTTTGGCTGCTTTGTGGCGTTGGACAGAAGGGGACCAGGGCGGCCTTCTCAGTGCCAGCTGCTCTGTCAGGCTCTGGAAGTGTGAGAGAAGNCATGAGTGCACAGGTAAGAGTGTGGTCCTTGGCTGTATCTACTCAGCATTCAGTGACTGCCAGAGGAGGCTTTCAGAGATTTGGTACAGCAGGACAGGTGGTGCAGGCATTACAAGAAGGCATTACAGGTTATGTTGAGTGTGTCTTTCCATGTAATGGATTCAAACTAAGGAGATATGACTGAACTGTGTTCTATCTGTGTTTCCACTGGTCAGGACTAGTTCAAACCTTCCTGAAAATTACTTGAGAAGGAGATTGAACCAGAGTGCTTGCTCCCAGCCCCATCCCCTGTGTTAAAATCCTATAGGATTGTTGAGCCTGGAGAAGAGAAAGCTCCAGGGAGGCCTTAGAGCAGCTTCCAGCACTGAAAGGGGCTCTGGGAAAGCTGGGGAGGGGCTCTTGATCAGGGAGTGCAGGGATAGGATGACGGGAATGGATTGAAGCTGAAAGAGGGGAGATGAAGATGAGATTTTAGGAAGAAATGTTTTGCTGTGAGGGCGGTGAGGCCCTGGCCCAGGTTGTCCAGAGCAGGGGTGGCTGCCCCATCCCTGGAGGGGTTCAAGGCCAGGCTGGATGGGGCTTGGAGCTCCCTGATCCAGTGGGAGGTGTCCCTGCCTGTGGCAGGAGAGTGGAACTGGATGGTCTTTAAGGTCCCTTCTGACCCAAACCCTTTTATGATTACCAGGCCTTGTGTAACGTGAAGGCCCGTGTCTCCCCCAGGACTATCGTGAGCATTAGCTGATGCACAGAGAAGCTGCTCGTACCTTGCTGTGAGTAGAAGCTGCTGCTTCTTCAGCCAGGAATTCAGTCAGGGAAGGAGATCTGTTGAAATCCGGATGGATTTTGCTGAACCCATAGTTGTTCAGCTGTTGAGTAAAGCTGTTCATGTTCCGCGTGGCAAAAACCTGCATAGGTCCTTCCCGGCCCAGCACCTCCTCTTTGAAGAGGTCTTCATTGATGGCCAGGCATTTTTCACTGTTGCTCCACCAAATGGACCGAAACAGGCCACTTTCCAGCATTTTCCAAAGCTTCTGTGGGAAGCGGAGGCGTAAGAATCCACCAGCTTTGCTCACCCGCTTGCTGGAAGCAGGAGGGGCTCGTTTAGTCTCGTGCCCATTGCTGCCAGGCTGGATTTTCTGCCTCTTCTCTCCCTTTGGGACGGCAGCGCCACAGGCTGCTCTTTTCCCCCATCTCAGAGTCATGCCTGCCTGCTGTCCCAGCTCATCTGGAGCAGAAAGGGGGGTTGTTTCTGCAGGCAATGGCTTCTCCTTCATTTCTTTGGTCCCAGCTGTACCAAAATTGCCTTCACTGACCATCACTGCGGGCAAACAGGCCTGGTGCTGCCAGCCAGCGAGCAGAGACCAGCAGGCCCTGGCTGGGGGCACCATCAACTGACACCTCCTTGTGGTGCCCCTGGTAACGTGACATCATAGCATGGTGCTGGTGGCCTGTCATGGAGGGGTGGGGCCTAGATGATCCTTAAGGTCCCTTTTGACCCAAACTGTTCCCTGATTCCATGCTAGTGTTGCCCTGAGAGCAGGGAGACATTGCCGAAGAGCTTTTCTCTCTCAGAGCCACAGTACTGGGACCCCTGAGCCCAGGCTCTCTGCAGGGAACGAATGTCTTTTGAAAAGCAGTTACTAAAACCAATGACCCTGCTAGAAATAACCTAGTGGTGTGAGTAGTCCCAGCACTCACATGGAAGTTGTGGAGAGGAGGGAGCTGGGCTCTTCTCCCAAGGGACAGGGGACATGATGAGAGGGAATGGCCTCAAGCTCCACCAGGGGAGGTTCAGGCTTGACATCAGGAAAAATATATTTCATGGAAAGGGTCACTGGGCAGTGTCAGAGGCTGCCCAGAGAGGGGGTTGAGTCACCTTCCCTGGAGGGGTTTAAGGCATGGGTGGATGAGGTGCTGAGGGACATGGGTTAGTGGTTGATGGAAATGGTTGGACTCAATGATCCAGTGGGTCTCTTCCAACCTACTGATTCTATGATTTTATGGACCCCAGTGCTTAATTTCTGCACTTATTGCACCTGTTTTTTTCATTTCTTTGTATTATATTGCATGAGGATCTGAGAAGCTATCAACAGAGACATGATTAGACCTTTGGATTCCCCAGTCACAGCTTCCAGAAACACATACTGAGTTATTACCAAGCTCTTTGCCATATTGGTGGCCCCCGAAAACAATTAGTCATAATTGGATTTTGGCCTAGAATTTTTTTTTTTAAATCTGATTCTTACAGAGATATCTTGGTTTGTGTTGGGTGCAAATGTTGGAAAGAATATTATCTTATTGGTATGTGGATGTGATTTGACTTAATGAGCACTCAAACACACTCCTCCCAGGCTACAGAGAGCCCGACAGTCATGTATGAAATACGAAAATTGAAGGCAAAGTTCATCTTGCTGTTGACAAAGAATTTCAAGTCCTGTTTCTGCCTGGAAGGCATCACAGCTGTGTGCTTGGAGCTTTTAGTCGTTCCATATCCTTCAAGCGTTCACCTTCTCACCTGGTGCATCACTAGGGGCTGGCTTAGGGCTTCTGCTCGGCGCAGAAATTTCTTTTACCTCAGTCCCTTAACTGAACTGAGCGTTCCTGCTCTCCTCTTGGGTCGCAGAAGGGTCCAACACCGTCAGAAGCCACACAAGCACTGCAAGAAACCCTGCCCCTAGGTGCTGGCTTGCGGCTTGTCTTAAAATAAAGGCGAGGCTGGACCTGCACCAGCCCTGTTTATTCTTGTTGAAACCCTGCAAGCTTGGGCAGGAACACAGATAATAGTTTAAAATGTATGAGAGGATTTGTTTTAGTCATCCTACTTATGGTTGCTCCTCCTCAGTCTTTGCCTCTTACTGTGTGTCTAATGACACCCAAGGCACTGGGTTTCATGTAATTTAACTCTTCTTGCTCCAGACATCGAGGAACAGAGACTAGGGAAGATGCTGCACGTTGTGGCAACAGACAGCTTAGAAGCATTTAACATCTGGTGGGCTGTGGTTTGGGTTTTTTTTCAGGTCTGAAAGCCACGCTACTCTTTGTAACCATACAGAGCTCCACAAATCCATCTGCAGAGCTGGAGTGAGCCCACGCTCAGCAGCATCTGGAGAGGAGCCAAAGCTAGAGGTGCAAGGAGCAATCCGACAGCAGCCCCTGAGCCTTTGTGTGGTTCGTATTTCAGGCTGCTCCGTGTCTCTTGGGTGGAACATGCTTACGATGCCGTCACGCCAGCTCCCGTTCTGTGCTCGGGGTGACTGAGGAATGTGTTGTGCTCAGAGTTCACTCGTCCAACGCGGTACAGGGTTCACACCAAATTAATTGCTTAGGCTTGTTCCACGTGCTGCTGCAAGAAATAAGCACAGTCTGACACTTAAAGTTATTCTTACATTGCCTTTTTCTTTTTCATTTCAACAACAAGATATTTTTTTGTCTCGGTACCTTAAGCCATGTTATCTCCAGAATTTACTGTAAGTACTTACTACAGTTAACAATCCCAAACAGAGAAAACTGAACACCCGATTGCTCTGAAATTAGAAAGATTATTTTATGATTTAGAATGAAGTTGTTGAAGTGAGAAGCCTTTAAATGCTTTGAAATATGTAGGGCATAAGTAGCTGAGCTGAATGGAAAGGTGTAGATCGTCTTGCGCAGAACAGATGGAAGAAAGCTCTCCCAAACAACCCACAGGCTTTTTGGATACAAGCTGGAAACTAGAAGCCTGTTAACTAGCTAATAAGAAAAGTTCTTGCCTGCCTTGTTCCCTGACTAAAAGCATCAGAATTAGTAAAGCCAGAGAGATTTCCCACACTGGTAAAATTTGGATTAGTCAGACTTTGTTGGGTTAGTCAGATAGTTTTCAGTTCTGTCTTTGCATTAACACACCGCACCGATTGCTTCATAACCAAGAAGGTGGCTGTGATTTTGAGGCCTCAGGAGCTGGTTTAGGACTCCTCTAGTTATTATTTGCCATGGAATTTCACTTCATCCAAAGCTTTGGAGAAAAGTCATGAAACCAAAATCAGCAGAAGGGGAGAAGCAGGTTGTTCCAGACCTCTCACACTGGGTGCTGAGCTTCTCCCGTGGCCTTTGGACTTGATGTATGAGTACAAAGCTCTTCCTGAACAAATAAATCCTTCCCAAACACAGGTCACTAACTGTATGGCTTGAAATTAAATAGGCAGCACATGGGTCTTTAAAATGCCTTTTGCTCCACTAACATAGCAGCAGAGGGATTCAGAAGCTGTTACAGAAAGTCCACCCAGGTACTCATCAAGCATCACTGCTGTATCCAGAGTTTACAAGTGAGCAGCTCACCAAACTGTAGCAGCTAAAAGGACTTGGAGAGACACCTCAGAGACATGAGACCCGGAGAAGGCAGCACAGAAATCACCTCTAGGAACATTTGGCTGTGTGAGCAGCTCGAGGTGCTACCAGAGCAACAGAGGGAGGTTTGGCTTTAAGCACACCCTCATATGCACCAGAGGTGTCAAGGGGTGCATGAGACTTCTTTTTGTTGTTGTTGTTGATTAATCCTTCAAAGCTTGCAACTTCTCTTTTATGTGCAATGTCGAAGCTGGCTTCTGATTATTGTTTCAGAGTGAAATATCAACCCTTACAGAAATCCTTTCCAGAAGCTGGAACGCAAGCTATTCTAGTTCCCAGTTACCTAAAAAGGAAAGTGGCTCCTTCCTTTATTCTCTTTGTATTTAGGGTTTGAAAATCACCCGCTCCTTCTGTTTTCTCATGCTCAGGGACTTCAAACCAAGAGCTGAAAAGATCTAAAATGGTCTTGAGGGGTCACGGTTCAACACACCTTGTTCCAGAGCGCTGCCAGGGATATCGGATGTCGTTCCTCTGATTCAACAGATTGCAATTTCAGAAATTACTTGGAGGAAAAAAAAAAAAAAGATATAAACCCTGAAGCACTGTTTGCAGGCTCTCAGCAAATGTTTAACCCTCCAGCACAAAGAGGAAACCCTGCTTCAGGTTACATATAAAAAAATAATGCCTCTGCATGTGGAAGCTTGAATTGCTTTTCTGTGTAACGATTTCAATCTACCAGCAATGGGGCTGTGCACCAGGGCAGGACTTTCACCACGGAAAGGTGAGTGCAGCTCCTTTCTTACGGGTGTTTCACGTCTTACACAGGCAGTGCTGGTACGTGGGTTGCACGGGCTTCCACGTTTTCTGTTAGGAAAACACGTGCTTCATGTTTTCCACTGCAGCCGGGGCTGTTGGAGGCAGAACACTCGTGCTATTTGCTGATTTGGCAGCACCTCCTAGTTATTTTCCACCCTGAGGTTTTAAAAACAGCCTCATGGGTGTCCTGTGCTGGCACTGGTAAGTCAGCAGCGGCGTTACCAACAGACTGAGGAGGGTCAGAGCCTTGCAAACGGTCTCCAGGGAAGACGTTTGCTTGCACTGGGTAAAACACCTTGCAAGCTGATTTTTTCCCTTAACGACGTGTTAAAAATAAAACCACACAGTGCTCCAAACACTGCTCTATCTGCTAACATAGACTCAAAGCAAACACTGAGTGTTGTGGCAAAACCCTCGGCATGAACTGTCCTGCGTTTGACTGTAACTCTTCCAAGGAGGAAAAATCTGATTTGACAGATCACTGGTCTGAATTCCTAATTAAGACATAAACAGCTGTAATCCTCCAGGCTATTTCAGCAAATCGAACCAAGCTGGAATTGAAATGGAGGGGGAAAACCCCCACTCTTTTGATATTATACCTGCCCTCAGTGCAAAGCATATATTCTTTACTATCTTATTTGTTTTAATACACCCTAACTGATAGCCCACACACTGCTAAGATAAGGAAGCTCAATATTTGAGGGCTGCCTTTTCTCACTTTAACAATCATAGAATCATAGAATCACCAGGTTGGAAGAGACCCATCGGATCATCGAGTCCAACCATTCCTATCAAACACTAACCCATGTCCCTCAGCACCTCTTCCACGCCTCCCTTAAACCCCTCCAGGGAAGGCGAGTTGACCCCCANAGCTTTGTTGCTCAATCTGCAAAGTAAGAAGACACGGGTAACTTGCAGCCCCCGGCACAGCAGGTGCAGCGTGGTGGGACTGACGGTTGCCAGAGCATATTGTGTGCAGTCCCGGTGCCGCCGTGCAGATCTGCAGCGGATTTCTGAACACAACTGTCCTACGTGCTCTGGGGAGTGTGTGTCATGCAAAAGCATCAACAGAACACACACAGCACCAGAGGAGCCTGTGTTTGCTTCCTTGTCTGCAAGACAGCTGGGAAAAGGGGTGCCCTGTATTAAATCTTATTCTCCTTTTAGAAAAATGTGGAGGTGGTGACCTTTGAATACAGTCAGCCGAAAGCAGCCTGCCCTCCCTGGCTGCATAAACCAGCTCTTGGGGCACAAGCGACTCTTTATATCCCCAGAAAAGCCTCCTAAAACCAACCTACCCTTCATTCCTACATCTCTGCTGCCCTATCAAAAATCAGCGAGATGGAGCAGATTTTCTGTCAGAAATCCATGCTTCATTTAATCATGTTGAAAAAACACCTATGCTGTGTCTTATTTCATGCACTAACCCTTGTTCAGCTTGCTTTGACAGTCTGCTTAGAGAATGGAGAATCGGTAATTACATTAAAATGGAATTAATTCATTTGGAAAGCTCCACTCTCCTCAGCAGCGTATGAAAACAGGAACCGCCATGGAAATCTACTGGCAGCTACTCCTCAGGATGTTAGTCAGAAGGGTCATGAAACCTTTTCCTCTTCGTTTATGGCTGGAAGGCACAATGTGAGGGCTATTTTTCTGTTAGCTATCAAAGAAGGAACCCCTGCCTTTGTTTTCTGAGAAGAAACTATTTCTCCACATACCACATCTATTACATATCTCAGACATCCGCTGTAGTTCTGCATCATGCACCGTGCCTGTATATTTTTATATATATTTTTAATATATATAGAAATACCTGCTGTAACACAGAGTAGAGGGATCTCTTCTTTAGAAATCTGGCTTCTTGCTAGCTAAATCAATGTAAGGGGTAAAATAACAAGGCAGATAATTGATGAGCAATCCCCAAGTGCAAGAGGAGGAACACACGTCAGAATATTCCCTTCTATCACGGTCAAAGCGTGTCATTTATTTCTTCTGCTACACAGACACCACTGGGAAGAAGCACAACATCAATGCAAGCCAGCTGCCAAGAACGAGCTTAATATAATATTTATACAATCTTCTTACGCGCTGCCTGCTGTGAAGGGGGCTGTGATGAAAGATATGGGGTTGGTTTTTTTTTTTCTTATTCAAAGGTTAGGGAAAAATCTCAGTTGTCTGGGACAGAGAAGCAGCGCTCGACTACAGCTGCACGCGCAGAAAACACGCTGCACAAAAATAGCTGGACAAACGTGCCAGCAATGCACATGACAAGAATTCCCCCCTTCCCAAGAGGCTGAGAAAAGCCAGGCGAGCTCTGAGAGTTTGCTCAGACCCCAGATGAGAATCACCCCTCACCTAGATAAGGCTTCCAAACATCCAAAGGCTCCAGTCTCCGGGTACCTCAACACGTTCCTGTGCTTCAGGGCAGGAGTCCACCTCAGTTTTTTAAGCTCTCATAGTCTGGACAGGTAAAATTGCTCAGAAAAAAAGGAAAAAATGAGGTAGAGTGTGATTACATGAATGACCATGTTGTATTACCTTTTGCTTGCCAGTTCACTGATTAATGTTTCTGCCCTTTATTCTTCTCCTGCAGACTTTATCTGATTGTAAAATATCTTTCAGAAGAGTTGTGCTGCCTGCCACAACTAACTGCAATACAGCCCTGCATTCACCCAGTTCCCAAGAAATTTAACAAAGGACTCAGCAAACTTCCAGTGAAACCAAGGGACTTGACTACATCCTAGCTAAAAAATCTCATTGATTTACGCATCTTTGTGGTTTTGTCATCCAAGGAGAAAAAAATTTTGGCTCACAGCGAAGCAGGAGAAAAACAACCTGTGAAAATAACAGTTAACAGCATCCGTGTCCCCAGCGTGTCGAGGCTTGTCACAGCAAAGTTGTTCTGATAAGCCTGATCAGATGCTTTCCCTTGCCAAGCAGCTCAAGGCAAGCTGCATTTTCGCAGCCTTTTCTTTAGCCTCAGGGTAGAAATGCGCACCGGGCAGCAGATCTTGGAAGCACATTTTAAGGCAAAAGATTTTCCAAGGCTTGTAAATGTGGAAATGATTTAGCTATTTTTTGTGACAGGCACAAGATAAAGTCAAATATTTTCCGAGTGGGTGGCCCTGCTCGTTCATTCTGAGCGTAGAATCATAGAATTATTAAGGTTGGAAAAGACAGCTAAGATCATCAAGCCCAACCACCAACAGGCTGGGGCCAAATATCCCAGGCACTTTGAGAGTTCTTACCTCTTTTCTCCTGCTGAGTCCTCCTAAATGCAAATAAGTCATCATAGAATCATAGAATCACCAGGTTGGAAGAGACCCATCGGATCATCGAGTCCAACCATTCCTATCAAATACCAAACCAATCAGATTTTACCCCCTCCATTAATTCATTTCTAGATTTATGTGACTAATTAACTACACCTCCCCAGCTCGGAGACAAACCTGATCGGTGTCCAGCTGCACAGACCTTGAGTGAAACCCAGGACTTGTAGCAATTCTTGCCATTAATAGCAGCACTGGTTTATCAGTGATTTAATGTGCTTTGTTTTTAAGAATGCTCAAGTCCTCTGCAAAGCTGGTGTCCTGCAGAAGAGCTTTTCCAGGAGTGCAGCTGCCTGCACGACACCAAACCATCTGGGACAAGAAGGGACAAGCCTGAGCGCAAGCGGAAGGCAGGAGAAGCATCGCAGGGGCCGAAGGCTAAGGTTTTGCCTTCCCACCTTGAAGAACGGCTGCGGGAGAGAATAAACGTAGCCAAGCACCAAAACCCACCAAAAGGCAACGTGAGAGCCCTGTTTGATCCGGTTCTGCCCATCCCTGGAGCTCACAACCGAAGGACATTTCTTACAGAGAAACTCCCAGCGAGTAGTCCTTGCTCCACGCTGGAAGGAGTAATACACCAAAAACTGGGTTACTTGAATTTTGATGGGAATGGTTGGACTCGATGATCCGGTGGGTCTCTTCCAACCTGGTTATTCTATGATTCTATGAATCGAATTTTGAGTGATGCCACCTGTGGCCCCAATAAACACTCCGCTCCAGAGCAGCACAAGTGACGTGTTGGCCGTGTCCATGCACGAAACCAATTCCTCTTCCTCACGCTGTTAACAGGGGGCAACAGAGCTTGCAAAGCAGAGAAGGCCGCAGTTACATAAAGTCACTGGAGCTCCTTAAGAAGATAAAGCAAATGAAGTATTAATGCTTCAGATGAAACCACAGGGAGTTAAGAAGGATTATATATTGTCCAGAAGGTGGACACAATAGACAACTTCCACCTCCAGAGAGCCAAACATTTGCACTATAGCACCTTAAAAACAACCAGCTTTTCTTTCCTTGGCTTTAAATTCTGGAAGTGATTTACATTTAAGAAGCTGGACTCTGTTTAAAAAAAAGGTTTAAAGCATGAGATGATCCCCAGGCAAAGCCAGTGCAGTTACCATGCTGATGTTATCAGTGCGGGGCTGAAACCAGCTGCCCCAACAGCAAACTCAGGATTCATCTGGCTTGGAGAGAGCCCAGGATGCAGGAGGAGGATGCCAGGTAGGTAAAAAAGACATCCTACCAAGGTAAAGAAAATTAGCATGTGAATTTTAAGCAAAAACTAAATGAATTCTTAATTTAATTGCCTTTCTTAAAGGGAAATTATTCTGATTTTTCCCTATTAAGTGGGTTTAGGCTGATGCTTCCTTGAGCTTCCTACACTCTCTGCCTGGCCCCTCCTTCATTAGCAGTGGCCTTTCCCCATCCCAGAATATTTTTGCCTATCTCTGCAGGCCAAACACACTGAAGGACAGATAGCGACGCTCTCCTGAGCTCAGCACTGCCTCTCCAGCTCCTCACCCCAAGCGCTGGACGTGCATCTAGCATGATGAGACAACTCCAAAGCTTCTCTGTGCACCCATTTCATAGAATCATAGAGTCACCAGGTTGGAAGGGACCCACGGGATCATCAGGTCCAACCATTCCCACCAGTCTCTAAACCATGCCCATATCTTTCATACCCACCTCAAATGGACAGCCTGATAAAATTACAAAGTTCTCAATGAAGCCAAACCACAAAAATAATCATTCTCTACCCAAACATGATAACAGACACACTTGGGTTTGGGCCCCTCTGTTCAAGAAGGACATTGAGGTGCTGGAGTGTGTCCAGAGGGGAGCAACGGAGCTGGGGGAGGTACTGGAGAACAAGAGTTACAAGGAACAGCTGAGGGAACTGGGGGTGTTTAGCCTGCAGAAGAGGAGGCTGAGGGGAGACTTCATTGCTCTCTGCAGCTCCTGAAAGGAGGTTGTGGTGAGGTGGTGCTGGGCTCTTCTCCTGAGTAACAAGGNGCTGAGGGATGCAAGGGCAGGGAAAAGCAGCAGCACAAAGCAGGCGGCTTTGCCCTGAGGGCACCTGGAGGCACTTACTGACCAGATTTGCTCCACCTGGCACCCATCAGCTCATTAAAAGGTGCATCCCAGGGCTTGGTTTCTTCCTTTATCCTGCCTGGAGATAGTAGTAGGGGCTGTGCTGGGGTCACCTGTGGCTCCTGCCTGTCAGCTCCATGGAGAAGCTCCTCTGCTGCTCGTGAGCTCAGCCAAGTGAGGGTGAAAGAGGGGATCATGCCGCTCAGCTCTGCTCTGGTGAGACCCCAACCTGGAGCCCTGCATCCAGTCCTGGAGCCCTCAGCACAGGGAGGACATGAAGCTGTTGGAGCGAGGTTGGAGGAGGCTGCAAAGGTGATCTGGGTGCGGTCATCTGGGCGCAGGGTGGTGTGGGTGCTGAGCTGTGGGGCCGCAGGACAGTACAGGGTAGGTGCTGAGCTGCAGGATGGTGCAGTGTGGGAGCAGAGCTGCTGGGCTGCAGGACTGCCGACTGACCATGAGCCAGCAGTGGCCCAGGTGGCCAAGAAGGCCAATGGCATCCTGGCTTGGATCAGAAAGGGTGTGACCAGCAGGGCCAGGGAGGTTCTTCTCCCTCTGGACTCAGCACTGGTGAGACCAAACCTCGAATCCTGGGGTCAGTTCTGGGCCCCTCAGCACAAGAAGGATGTTGAGGCTCTGGAGCGAGTCCAGAGAAGAGCAACGAAGCTGGAGAAGGGGCTGGAGAAGAAGAGGAGTGGCTGAGAGAGCTGGGGGTGTTTATCGTGGAGGAGGCTGAGGGGAGACCTCATTGCTCTCTGCAACTGCCTGAGAGGAGGTTGTAGAGAGGAGGGAGCTGGGCTCTACTGCCAAGGGACAGGGGACAGGATGAGAGGGAATGGCCTCAAGCTCCACCAGGGGAGGTTTAGGCTGGACATTAGGAAAAAATTCTTCCCAGAAAGGGTCACTGGGCAGTGGCAGAGGCTACCCAGGGAGATGGTTGATTCACCTTCCCTGGAGGGATTTAAGGTGCAGGTGGACGAGGTGCTGAGGGACATGGGTTAGAGATTGGTAGGAATGGTTGGACTCGGTGATTCGGTGGGTCTCTTCCAACCTGGTTATTCCATGATTCTATGACCGTGCAGTGCGGGTTCTGAGCCGCGGGGCTGCAGAGCAGAGCTCTGAACTGGATGGCGGTGCGGGAGCTGAGCTGCGGGGCTGCAGGACGGTGCGGGAGGGCCGGCTGCGGATGGTAGGAGCTGCGGGGCGGTGCGTGAGCTCAGGGCGCGGGAGCTCCGGGTGCAGGAGCCGCGGGGCGGTGCAGTGTGTCCAGAGCTGCGGGAGCTCAGGGTGCGGGAGCTCAGGAGCCGCGGGGCGGTCGCTGGGGCCGCCGGGGCGGGCGCTGCCCGGTCCCCCCGCTCCTCTCCGCTCCGCCCCGCGGCAGCTGCGGGCGCTCGGGGCCGGGGCCGCTCTCCGCCGATGTGGGGCTGCCGCGGGCAGGGCCACCGCTGCCCAGGTAGGAGCCTCCCAACCCGCTCGGCTCCCCCCCCCCCGCCCCCAGCTCCCATCACTCCTCCCAGCCCCGCAGGCTCGGGGGGCTGCGACCCCCCGCGGGGTCCCGGGACGAGCCTCCCGGGGAGGGGGATCCCGTGTGTTTTNGGGGGGCTGGGGTGTGCGGAGAGGGACGCGGCTGTTGTCCGAGTTATTTTTGGAGCTCGCTGGGCTGCGAGGGGTTTGTGCTTTAAGGCTGTGCGGGAAGGGGTTTGGACACGGGGCATCGGTGCTTTTCCATTGGTTGGAGAGGCTGGGAAATCCATGTTTTGGCACACGCTGATCCAGCCCGTTATTTGTTCCTTGGGGGGTTGGAGCTGGATGGTCGTTCAGGTCCCTTCCAACTCGAACTGTGCTATGATTCTAATGGCAACACCATAAAAACACCACGAATAACCCATAACCCATGTCTCTGTTATCTGGACACTGGTGGGAGCCCGTCCTTGGGAAGGGGAGATGCTCCCAAGGGATGGAGGAGCCTCCACGAAATGCGGGATGACAGCTCCGACGCAAGCGCAACAAAAACTTTTAAACGTAGGCTCGGTCTCGGTCACGCTTGGGTGTTTTTCTCCCTTTTTCCAGAGTAATTGTGTTAGGTAAGGCTGGAATATACAGCTGGCACCTTTCCTGGGTTTCCTGGGAAGCAGATATGGAGGCAGAAGCTGCAGTGTTGCACACGGATCCGTTAATGGGACCAGGGAGCCTCGTCCGGGCACCCCGAGCTGCCCTGGTGCCGTAAAAAAAATTGGGTGTCGCTGAGCGTAAAGTGGCCGTGGCCCTGCCCGGTGACTCAGAGGGTTGATCTTGTTTACAGCCATCGCTTCGCTTCTGCTGGCGTTACCGTACACCGTTTCCTACTTCATCCCTGCTTGACTCCAGCCCAGGGTAAGGAAAGGGATTTCAGTGAGGTCGGTGGCTTCCACACCACCCGGGGTTAAGGTCAGGGAGCCTGGTTCAGCTCTTGAAGTGCAGCCATGGGTCACCCTTGCCTGTGGCTGAGCTGAAAACCCTTTGTTGTGCCTCGGTCATTCCCAGGATGCTCGCGCCGGGGTCTTTTCTTGGATGAGCCGTGGTTTGGTGGCTCTGCCAGGGTTGCTGCTCTAGCTCCTCGATCTCGACGCCTCGAAGCCTGGCTCAGCGCTGTAGCGGGTCCTGTTGTGCTCGTGCGGCTCTTTAGAACGTAGGGAGTTACATCATTACATCATTAGAACCAGTAATTTTGAATTAAACATTTTTATATTATTGGACACGATGATCCAGTGGGTCTCTTCCAACCTGGTGATTCTATGATTCTATGAAAGTCAAAGAGAAACAAGTTAACGTGTGCCAACAACGTACTAAACCAAGTATAATGGTTGATCAGAGGAAGATGATCAGGGTGCTGGAGCACCTCCTGTACGAGGACAGGCTGAGGGAGCTGGAGTTCTTCAGCCTGGAGAAGAGAAGGCTGTGGGGAGACCTTGGAGCAGCTTCCAGCACTGAAAGGGGCTCCAGGAAAGCTGGGGAGGGGCTCTTGATCAGGTAATGCAGGGACAGGATGAGGGGAATGGTTTGAAGCTGAAAGAGGGGAGATTGAGATGAGATTTTAGGAAGAAATGTTTTCCTGTGAGTCTGGGGAGGCCCTGGCCCAGGTTGCCCAGAGCAGTGGTGGCTGCCCCATCCCTGGAGGGGTTCAAGGCCAGGTTGGATGGGGCTTGGAGCCCCTGATCCAGTGGGAGATGTCCCTGCCCAGGGCAGGGGTGGGGCTGGGTGGACTTTGAGGTCCTTTCCAACCCAAACCATTCCATAATTCTATGATAATACAACTTGGAGCCATCCTGCATGGGGCCAGTTGACTCTGCGGGGAGCTGAAGATGGGACTGACAGGACGCCGGCTGTGGGGCTCCTGGTGCTCGTCCAATAACTTGTGGAGCAGTTTGCAAGTTTTCCAGTAAGTTTGCTTCATACGTCTGTGCTCAGTTGTGAGGCACTCCCATAATTATGGGTGCAATTAAAAGCAATAACATCCATTTACATAAGGTCCCGGGCCTTTTAAACGGGTGCATCATCTAATGAGAGCGTTCGTTTAAGGTTAGTTATGCAGGATGAGGGCCCAAAGAACTTTTCTGAGGTCATTTGAAGGAAGGGTCTGCTTTGAAATAGAACACTTTGTTATGAAAAAAATCCTAAGTAAGCTTGGTGAATTGAGTGCTTTTAGCACTATGATTTTAATGCATCATCCTGCCTGCGCCAGTGTTTTGCTCGGTTTGATTGCATCAATGTTCCTTCTGCTTTTATGAGTAAGAGATTTGGTAAATCCAACTTGGGGGTGATCTCTGAGTGCTGACGAAGCACAGCAGATGTGTCCCGGGTTGCTCATTGTGGTTGCACGGTTTCCTTGGGGCTCAACCTCTGTGTTGAACGTCTACAGATCTTACTTTGAGATGCAAGTAAACATTAGACTTTAAATGCTGGAAAAACATCATGGATTTGAGGAACATTTCAGCTGTCTTCTGAAGGAGATCACCTGGTGGAGCGTTCTCTCCTTTTCACTCTGTTTTTTATTTTTTAGGGGGTATTTTTTTTTTTAAATTTATTTTAATTTCATTAATATAGTGTCAGCTTGTGTCCCCACACCCTGGTGGGGCAGGACCTTGGGAAGAGTCACAAGCCAAATGTGGTAGAATGATAGAATCGTAGAATAGTTTGGGTTGGAAGAGACCTTAAAGATCATCCAGTTCCAACCCCTCTGTGATGGGCAGGGTCACCTCCCACTAGGTCAGGCTGCCCAGCAGAAAGGGTGACACTTCTCCAGTTGCAGCTGAGGAAGCACCAGCCCTGAGTCTGGGAGGTGCTGGGTTCCTTGCTTGTGCTCTGGATTTCCCTGGTAGCCTTCCCCCCCCCCATTTTAACCCATTTAAAGTCAAATAATGAGCCTGTTAACCTTTTGTCCCAGACCTAGCACTTGACTTGCGGTCTGCGAGAGCATAAGAGGTTAAGTAATTAAATTGTATAAGCGAGTAAAAGAGAATAACAAGCTCTGAACTCGCTAAACTGTCTTGTTGGGCTCTCCACAAGGTAAAATAAAGTGATTTAAGTTGATTCCAGGTTTTACTCCATTTTAATCAGGTGTTTAAAGTGAAGGTGTGGGAATAAGTCCTGCTGTTTCACACAGGTTGATGTTTTTGAGAGGTGGGTTTATTTTGAGTAGGGTTTGGGTGTGCAGGGGGGTGGCTTTGGGGGGAGCCAGTGACCCAGCTGAACTCCCGCAGCCCTGTGGGGACAGGCTGGCTAATAATCAGGCTTGTACTTGGGTGCCTGCCAAAAACCAAGCTCTAAATATTGCAATCCTATGTTAATTATGAATACTAATCTCCAGATGTGCTTAACGCATATTACCTGGTGGAGTATTGAGCTTGCTGCTGTTGAGCGGAGCTGCGTGTGGCTCTTTTAAGTAGAATCGCTGTATTATGAGGAGTCTGAGTTTGTGTCTGTGCAAAGAGAAGAAATGTGTGTTGTGCTTTTTTACTATGTCAAACTCATCTCTCATTTGAGAAGCTGGTGAATGGGGTGGCTCTTTGGGGTGCTGGGTCTTCAGGACTCCAGCTCCATTTGATAGGAATGGTTGGACTCGATGATCCGGTGGGTCTTTTCCAACCTGACGATTCTATGATTTATCTGAAGGCTCAAACGTTTCCTCATCCACAACATTTAAGGATCTGAAACAATCCACCAGAATTAATCCTAAAGTCTTTTTAAGCGTGTAGCTGCCATGGTAGGTCCTGAATGCAAACGACAAGTCTAATTGCAACTGACTTTTGTCCGTATGATGGATAAAAGGGATGTTTTGCATTGTTTTATTAATAAAATGGGATGGATTTGTCACCAGCGCGCTTGTGAACATGATGTGCCTGTTACAACTTTAAATTTGTATGGGCTGGTGTAATTTCAGCACTCGGTTATCTGAAATGGCCGTGTGGCGTTAGCTTCCAGATGATTCAGTACGTTACTATCTTGTTTACAGGCCGTGCACACATAAAGTTAGGAAAGGGTAAATCGGAATGGGGTTTAAGTTCTAATTTCCCTTTTTCAAGCTAGGTTGACCACCTAGCTTGTTCCCAAATAATTATATTTCCAAATGGGAATTTTCTTCCTTTTCTGTGCAGTGTCCGGTCTGCGTGTCGTGGTTTAGAACTGGCTTCACGCGTGTCGTGCCCTGGCAAGGGGAATGTGATGAGCTGTGTGATCCGGGCTCCCTGGCCGCTCTTGTCCTTCCTACAGGAGTTACGACACAGCCCTGCCAGCCACAGATCTATCGTGGTGTGGATACAGAGCTGTTTAGCAACACCTACAAGTGATTTAGAAGCGGTGTTTTCCTGAGAAGAGCCACTTGCAGTGCTGCATCTTTTGAAGTGGACTCACGTGGGGATGATTTCTCCATCTGCAGACAGCAGCGTGTGTTTTGATAGCTGGGTTAGTCTGCGCTGGAGCTGCAGAGGCTCGAGCTGATCCTCCATCTGCTTTAGGTGAATAAAAGGGAAGGTTTCCTTAAGTAGCAAGAAATCCTTGTGGCTGGAGTATATACAATTTCCCAGTGCGTAGTTTAAATCAAAGGATGCAAGAAGCGAAATATTTGTGGCGATTTATTTATAGTCAAAAAGCTTCCATATGACTCCACACGCCCCTTTTAACATAAGCTAATCAAGGAGCACAACAAACACGAGTCGAGTCACTTTAATGCTTCTGAAACTGCTTCTGACAAGTGATGCTGCCACAATATTCAGATTTAAGGCTGACTGACTCTTCCTTTTAAGTGTTTTGAGTTGGTTTGTTTTTTTATGATCACATATCCCTGGAAATCTAATTGATGTTGTCAGTTAATAACAAGCAATGTTTGTGGTTCATGGGAACCCTATGGATATTCTTAAGTGTGGAGCTCTGCAACATTTACCTTCTGCATGAAGGAGGAGGAAAAAAAAATAGAAGAGCTTTGTAGTTTTTTCCACTGCCAATGTGGAACCAGTTTTCCCAAAACAATGGGGAGATTTCAAGGGTTCGTGACCTCATGCAATTAAAAAATTTCAGATGGCTTTTGAGAGGCAGAGTGATGAGGTGGAGACGGGGGGAGTCAGCAAGGCAGCCGATGCCACGGAGGAGGCAAGAACCCCTGCCACGACTGGCCTCAGTGGTTGTAGGAGGCTGATCCTGCTGCTTTTTATTTATTATTCGGAGAAATGCTTCGCTTGGGGATTAAAATACAGGAACTCAATATTCTAGCAATTGTGGAAGGAATGTCTCCCATGGATTTAGGTCCTGGGCTTGCAATCTTTCTTCCCCGGGCTGGGTCGGTTCCAAGAATTTGGGCTCATCTGGTGTCGCTCCCGTGTCTGATGGGCCAGGTTGAAGCACTTAGCGGGAGCGCTGGCAAGGCAGAGCTCTTGTGGTAGCTGGTGCTCGCTGAAATGTTGGAGACTAATGGTTTTGAGACCTCTGTCCCACATCCAATACGGTTCAAATCGGTCAGTGATTTCAAACCTCCTTGGTGGGGAGGGGGAGACCCCAGGAGACGCAGACCAAGCCCAGACAGCCGGAGTTTCACTGGAGGTGGTGGGTGTACAAGCTGCTGTGCTGATTTGCTCTTGATCCTTTTTGTTGTTTTCCATCGTTACATCTTGTATGCGCTTTGCTTTCAATTTATATTTAAATTTTAGTGTTTGAACGTGTATTTACACATCCCAGTGCCTAAAGCTCTCGCCGTATACTTTGTGTGATGGAGAATGGCCTCTGTACAGCCAAATGATTTTCTTCCTAATTTATTTTATCTAGGGAGACTTGTGCTGAAACAAAGTTATTTCATGGGATATAAAGCGTATTCCTGGGTTTTACTTTTTAAAAACAAGGTTTCTTTGCTAATAGGATGCTGGTGACTCTCACTTGGTAAACGTGTCCCCTTGCAAGAGCTTCTATTTGTAGCGTTTGTGCTGTTTAGCCTGTCTGCACTCCACAAATTAGATTTGGGCTGTCGTAATTTTATTATCCTCATTAAGCGTCCTCATCTACATATTGATCCTGTTATTCTGGGGAAGCTGGGAAGCCATCTAGCTGCACTTGCAAAATAACAAAGAGAATGAGAAGCCTGCCCTGGAGGCTGTGGAGGCTGAGATTCACCACTCATTTGGATCTGTCTGGCCTCTTTTTTTTTGCATTCAGCGCTAGGTTTTAGACTACGTGATGGCATTGCGGCTCGCCAAATTAAGATTAACGTTGCTTTTATTATAAATTCTGTCATCGGTAGCTTCTGAGCAGCTTTGCTCTAGTTTGCTTGTATTTTTGTTCGGATGAATACGCTCCTTTTTCATAAGGCTTAAGAATATTTCCAGAGACAGCTGGTGTCACATATGCTGTGAGGTTTTTCCTCCTTGTGTCGGTGTCAGTCTTCCACACTGGCTTTCCGGAGGGATTTATTCTTTACTTTTCAAACCCCGCTTGCTTACCTCTGTCGCCTACGGGGCACGCGTGACACCGAGTCTCATAACTTGGTGTGTAGCCTCAGTCGCAGCTCCATTAACTCCTTGGCCTTTGCTTCTGTTGCCATGGGCTTTTCCCTTAATGACCCACTTATCCCATACAGTAATGTATGCTGGAGTCTGTATCCATGAGAACTTTTAACTCCTGTGCCTCTGTTTTTATGTTCCAGCCCTCCCCAAGTCCAGTCCTTCTCACAGCCTGAGGCTGCGCAGTCTCCACAACAGCCTCTGCTTGGTCCATTTTGGGTGCTTCTCTCTATTTACATGTTATTTCGGTTTGAAGACCCCCATTTCATCTTTTTTCTCTGTGATCTCTGCGCAGCCACTGCTGCTTCCAACACCTTGTTTTTCTTTCTTTTTTTTCCCCCCTTCCCTGTCCGATGTTTCCTCCTTCCCCCATGGTTTGACCTTGTCTTGCTCTTGCCTCCCCATGCCCTATTTCACACATTCACATGGCTTCAGCTTCTATTATGTGCTGATGACTCAGATGTACTCTGTGCCTCTGACGGTTTGTCACCCACCCCAGCGGCTCTCTTCCTCCTTGCCTTTTTCCTCTTGGATTTCTCCATCAGGAGTCATTCAATATTTCAAGCCCCAAACCCCCAGTGGCGCTTCGTAAATTTTCTTTATTGTCGATATGATAGAATGGGTTGGGTTGGAAGGGACCTCAANTGCATAATACTGTTTTACTTTTCTTTAAAGTGGCTGTTCTGATAAATTCCGCTTCTGAAGTCAGTTGGTAGCGCTTGGTTTTAAAGAGAGCGTTAAGTATTTTCGTTCCATTCTTAGAAGGCAGTTGCCCTTGTTTTGCTATATTTTATTTAGCAGCCCAGATCTAGCTGTTAAGACCAAGTGGGATTTGTGGCATCCTAGCTGAATGAAAGGACAAATATATATATATGTCATGAATTTTATAATATCTAGTATAAAATTAGCTCTGAGTGAGCATAATCCACGCCTGGAGAAGGGTTGTCTTTTATTTAATATTGATAATCCTTTCCTCATGCTCCTTCTAACTGTACCTTTGCTTGTAATAGCAAACCCAGACTCGGAATTGGGAAGGTTTTTTTCCTGATATTGAATCATAGAATCACCAGGTTGGAAGAGACACACCGGATCATCGAGTCCAACCATTCCTATCAAACAAAAATATGCTTATGTGGCTGGAAAGGAATAGAGAGCTCTGAGGTGACAGAGACTCCCTTGGACTGTGTAGGGGGCTGCTTTCAAGCAGGTTCAAGAGGCACAAGAACAAACATCCTAGCAGCTGCGGGTATGGTTTTGCCTTCCCTTCTCTTTGAAACATTAGAGATTTCCCAAGCCTTGGATGTGCTGAGGTGTATCGCGGATTCCAGGGAGCTGAGGCAGCGTCAGGGAAGCAGACTGGCTGCTGAATCACACTTCCAGGGAAGGGGAGAGCGTGTCGGGGCTACACCCACATGTGTCCAGAGGTTGTGCAAGGCTGTGCCGGTCGGGGCTGTGGTAACAACATCACATACTGCCTGGACATTGGGTTGGGATGGCTGCCCTTGTACTCTTGCTGTCCTGGGAACAGTGTTTGCAGTTACCTTCTAGACCCATGAGGGTAGGTGGGCAATTACTACCATGGATTTTAATGTCTTCTTCCTGCAATACCGAGAAGCACGTGCCCCTGCATGTAAATAGTTTGAATTCCCTGCTAGGCAATGTGCTACAAAGGGTTTTTTTTTAACGCTGGGGATCAGACAAGATGAATAATGGATGCTTTCCTTCCTTTATGTTGTGTCATAGCAGGAAGAAATAAAACGTTGCTTGATGTTGTGATGATGGAAATAGTTTTAAGCAATGTCTGGAGGCACCACTTGAGGATCTGGTGTGTTTTTCAAGGAAATAATTTTGGTATTGTCTCAGAGGTGAAGGTAGGAGGTGGCTGCTTGGGAGGTTTAATAAATTGGTGATTTTTCCTTCGGATTTAAAGAATAGAGTTAATGCAGACCAGCCTAAATCTATGCCTCACGTTAGACTTAATGCAGGAGGCTTCCTTGCTTGAGAACAGTGGTGTCTCGTTGAGGGGGTTTACCTCCAGGCGTTAGGTTTCTTCTGTGTTTAAAATAGACTGATTATTTCTTCTGAAATGTGATAAATATCCAAGCTAACATGTTTATTTGTTTAGAAATAACGGAAGTGGCCTGAATGCTCATGATTTCAAGAAGGGTTCACATAAAGATAATGAAAGAAGAGTGAGAAGGTAGCAAGGTGTATTTTTTAGATCATACTGTGTACGTGACTCATAGAATCATAGAAAAACCAGGTTGGAAGAGACCCACCAGATCATCGAGTCCAACCATTCCTAACAAACACTAAACCAGGAGTAACTGAAATGAATCTCAGCGTATGTTCTGGGATTCTCATGGAATCCACATGTTGGTGAGACGATGTTTGCTGATAACCTGTATTTCCCCAGGTAATCTTAGGTTGCCTGTTTCATGTGCACACAATGTGATGTTTTATGTGCACACGATACGATGCCAAACCATCCAAGATTTTATTGGTACAATTCTTACAATAAAAACCCTTTGTATTTTCAGTGTTTGCTTCCTAATCATTAGGTTGTCATGGCTTTGAAAGCACATAACTGTGCTGGAATCGAGCCACGTAAACACTACTGGAAGGGTTACCTCGTTGTTTTGTGTGCACAGTGATTAACTATCAGTGTTTCCGTAGATGATGGGAATACAATGAATGCAAATTAGTGTGGGAGTTAACCTACTCTCCAGCCAAAGAAATGCAGTGTGAGGCTTCCAAGTGAGGAGCCCTGTCAGGTCTTCCCTTGCATCAGATGTGTTGATGATTGTTAGAACAGCTGAGAACTTGTTTTCCCACTGATTTACTTTATGCCAACATCTTCTGTTTGGAGAAGTTATTTTCCTTATCTATGCTAAGGGATATTATTTTGCTTCAGCTGAATAAATCTCTTTAGTATCTGTATTTATATGTCTTTGTAGGACCTTGGGTGTTGTTTAAATCTATTCCCTCATTAACGTTAAAGAGTCCTCTCGTTCTTAGGAGCAGCTTATTCTCAAAAAGCCTGATTTTATATATATTTTTTTTCATGAATCTCTGACAGAATGATCTGTAGCCGGGAATTCTACCAGTAAGATGAACTCTAATAAAATAACTTCTAAAGGTGTGTATTGCTGAAGGCAGATTCTTTTTTTGGTGATGAACCCTTCGTGACTTTGCTTGTCTTTGAGGTAGCAGCCTACTTCAAGACAACCGGAATTTCTTTCCTTTAGGCAACGATAGGAAATAGGATATGGAATGGATGGAGCAGTGATAAACTTATTTGTTCCTCAGAAGATATGGAGTAAGTACTAGGGCCGTGTATCGCAAGGCCTGTTCCTTGTGGTTTCAGATGGTTTGGAATCTAGTCCTAAGTGGAGGAATGTGTGAAGATGGCGTGGGGAACCTGCTGAACTTGTCATATGGGATGCCTGAAATTTTCAGGGACGTAGTGGGCTATGTGTCATTTTCGTTGGGTTGACTCCTGGGGTATTAGACTGAGTGGGAAAACAAAGGAGATGGTGCTTTTTGTTGAGGACAAACTATAAGCAGTCTTGAGATGGGAGATTGTCGGTTGAGAAATTGACGTAACAAGTCCCAAGAAACTGAACTGAGAGGGGATGATGAATCCAAGTAAGCCATTTTGCTAATACAGCCTTCCCCGATTGCTCATCGTGCTTGCTAAGTGCTTCATGGGAAGGAACTTGCTCTGTGTTCCGTGGGAAGTTGTGAGAAGTTTGTAACTCGTGAGGCATCTCTTCTGCAGGATGACTGCTCCCAGGGCATCACCTCTGACATCAGCCAAGAGCTCAGGAACAGCCTGGGAGGAAGAAAGCCGCCTCTTTGGTTGTTAGGGCAGCTTCCTTTATCTCTAGGTTTCCATGGCAGTTGAGCACAGGTGAGTTAGTACTTGCCTTACAAAGGTGACAGCATACCTAGCAGATGGGTCCTGGCTTTAGGCAGGCTGATAAAGATTCCTCTTCCACCGGTGAGGAAAAACCTGCCAGGCTTGATCCGTGCTTGAGGAAAATGGGAATTACCCTTGGGAGGGAACATTCTGGCCCCTGCTGAAGCCTAATGTAATAAGGGATGTGATGGAACAGGCCAAGTATCCCATCTGCTCTGCACTTGTGTTGGTCATTGCGGTGGAAGCTCAGCCCAGCTGCAAGTTTGGGTGCTGTCATTACCCAGAAGCCGCAGCCTTTCACCATTTAAGAGCACCGCAACAAACGCTTGCTCAAAACAACAGAAATCAGCCCCACAGCCTATAAAGTGTGTGTGGGGAGAAATCTCTCCCATTCCACTCCAAATCCAGTTTTTTCTCAGAGGGTTGTTGCTTGCAAACAAGATGGGTGAAGCATAGTTGTGTGTTTGGTCACCGTCTCCCCTAATTGGCTGGTGATGTTGTAACCCCTTTGTATATTAGATAGCTGTCGCGGGCTGTCCTGGGGTGATGCTCCCAGCTGCGTGGGGTTTGGCCAATGAAGGACTGCCACGAGCCTGCCCGAGGTACACTCGACAGCCTTTTTCTTTCCCGTGAAAAGAGAAAATCAGTTATAACTTCAATAGGAATGATCTTGTATGCTTTATACAACAACTGTGATGCAGTTAATTGCTGGTTAGCTGGTCAGAGCCATCTAGTCTGTGTGGGATTGGGAAGCGTTGGTTTGATGTTGATTGGATACTTGTGTGTGTGTGTCTGGAGGCTGTGCTGGCGTGCATCTGTATTACTTGAATGTTCATACATAATGATCTTTGCAAATTCTGCTGTATTGAAACTAAGCTGGTGTTCTGTGATGTGGCTGAACCCTTTTAGAGTTGTAAGCTGGGGCATACACACCTCTCCATTTGTCTTCTTAAAGGGGGATATAAGGACTCCAACTCTCACCTATCTTCCTCTCACCATTGCAATGTGTAGAAAATAGAGATGCCTGTTTTAAGATGCATTGTTTAAATTAATTCCTGCTTGTTACTTCTATCAACTTGTCATTGCAATACAGAACTCTTGGATTTAGGGGTTTGCCAGGTGTGTGTAGAGGTCAGGTGCTATTGGTGTTCTCAAACTTGTGACATTGTGGAAAGAGAATTGTTTTAGAGCAATGGAATTGTAGAATCGTGGAACGGTTTGGG
>WAAB01015076.1:26113-45825 GCA_013389865.1 Piaya cayana | reverse complement strand
GTGATTCTGTGATTCTGTTTACAACATTTGATCCAGGTGCCCTGGCCCTGATGTCACCAGGCAGGACTAGCTAAATGATCACCATTTTTAAACCACAGCTGAGGCCTTCCTAAGCCCTCAGCCCCATGGTACACATCTTTGAAGTGAGGCATGTGACAATGTGGAATTTCTGACGTGAAGCCACTGCAATAAATATCAGTTAGCTATGCTTCCTGGGCAGGAAGTCCCATGAGGAGAAACTTCCTTCCCAGGATGCAAAGCTGAAACTTCTTTATTGCTTGAGTACCACAAAAGGAGCTGTGACCACCTGTGGCAGGGAAGGGTAGGTGTAAGGCATGGACAGCTAAATAAACTTATGCTCAAGGTGTAAAACATAACATCTCATGTGTTGAAATGCTACTGAACAGAGTGGGGAACTATCTGTGCACTATGAGCTTGCAACTGCCAAGAAAGAGATATCTTTTTGTCATTTCTAGCAAAGTCTGAAAGCACATGCTGAAGAATGAGGAGCCCTGAAAAAAAAATTGGATTTTGATGAAATCGTGACCACAAAGTCCTGGAAGAGATTTGCTTCAGTGCATTGTACCATGAGAAAAGGGTAAGTGTAGTGCACTTACTTCCTTCACCTAAGACGTCATCTATCTCAGTGTTCTGGCAGTAATTGTTAAGATATAAGTATTACTACAGTCAATGTTTTCTGAAACAGATTACAAAAATGGCAATCTACATACCTAAATAGTGTTACAGCATGGCTAGTATTGAATAAAATGCAGTTGACAGTCTTGTATTGGTTTGGAAATTGAACATGTTTATTGATTTGTATTATTTGAAATTTTATTTTATGCACTAATTAGAGAAAGAACATTATCTATGGCTGAGTAAATAAAATAGTTGTTAACAATCTTAAATATGGAATATATAGGTATATAAGGTATGTATGCATATTTATATATGTATATAACTTACTATATGCAGATTTTTAACATGGAAATTAAGGAATGACAGAGTATTTTCATTTCAAATAGCATGAGTGTATTAAATTTAAAAGCACAAACAAGAACAAAATATAGCATTCGGTCTTCCAAACCTGAAAAAATATTCCAGTTAAGAGACAGTGGGGGCCAAAGTATTTCAGTGTTTCAAGAATGCAAATTATTGTATAGCTAATTAACCCTGGGCAAATAAGCTGCATTTCCTAGAGGGCAAGGCTTCTCTCTAGACTAAAAAACCCCAAAAGATTAGACCAAGTTTACATTTATGAGAAGGAAATGCAGACACCTTGGTTTTACATCCTACTCTGGAGGTGGTAATGGCAGAGGGGAGAGAGGCGTGGGAAGAGGGCGATGAGCCCTACACCAAGACTTGTGTGAACTACAACTTGGAGCAGTCCCAGTGAGGAAAGTACGGCTTACTTTCTTCTCTCTCCCTAGTAGAGCAAAAAGAGGGAAAACAGCTTCTCCCTCAGTGACTTCAGAGCCCTACTAACAAGGAAAATAAGTTATCAACACTTCAGTTTAACAAACCTTTGTCTAGACACCAGGAGAATGATGTTTCCCAGAAATCAAGTCCTCTTTTACTATCTTTCTGCATGTTTTGTATGGCAAATTTGTGATTAATTTATAAAAGAAAATCCAATTAATTTTTCTGAAAAGAACTAGCTTATGGGGGGTTAGTTTCTATTTCAGAGAGGAAGATGAACTGGAAAACTCTGCAAGTGAATACATGTATAAGAATTTCTTTAGGGTATATACTCCTCTTCAGCAGATTGTTCAGCCAGTCTCTGTGTAAGAATTTGCCTGCTGAGACTGGATTTTCTTCAGTTTTATTTTAAGTAGCATCTATAGGAATTTTGCCAAGAAAGACTTCAGTGCCAACTCATATGCTGCATATGGCCTGAGGTGCTGGGCTGTTTGGGATTTAGTTTGGGTATGAGGAGAACAACAATGTTGTCTTTGTTCACAAACATGATCCCTAAGTCCTCCCATTTTGCTGAGTTTTCAGGAAATGAACATATGTCTTCAGAAAATCCAGCTCTTCGTATTGGACCATGTCAGCTGTAATGAGGAGAGAAGCAGCACGAAACACAGCAAGTCGTTCACACATACATGTCTAGCACAGGAAGAATACCTTCAAAGAAAGCCGAAGGAGTCAGACATTTCATTTGGAAAGACAGAACTAGGATTTGAGTACTAAACACTATCATCATTTTGGCGGTCATGGCCATATGCTTTGAAAACCTGCAGCAGAAGGGCTGTATTGATCTATTGTGCATCATTAGCAAGCAATTCTCACACTCATAATTCTCAAGAGAAAAAAGTAGTCTTCAACAGAAAAACAAATGTTCACCTTTAAGAAGGTAGGGCTACAAGCCACAATTTGCAGTGCTGCTCAAAAAAAAAAAAAAAAGGTCACATTTTTTTTTTTAACATAAGGAAATGCTTTCTCTTCTAATTCTTGCTTACCAGTGGCTTAAACTCTAACAATTTTCAGACTTGAGAATGTAGAAAGTAGAGAAAAACAATCAAAACTCTAGGTATTTTCAGTTTGATAGCTGAAAGTTTTACCAAGTTAAGTAAGGGCAAAAGGATAATTTAGTCTATCTGTGCACTGTAGAAGTGAAGGTGAGTTCCCATGTTTGCCGTGGTAAGTACAGATCAGACCATATACTACTAGCCTTGCTGTTGCATATTTCATTAAGAGAGTGAAAGTCTACAAATAATAAGGGAGAATCAAATTCTGGCCTGCCTAGGATAACTTCAGTAATTATATAATTTCTGCTTTTCTTCTGAATTTCCTTGCTGACGGCTTGTATTACAAACGTCAAGTAAACAAGTGGTTCCCCAGGAATTTCTAAGACTATTGGAAATGGGAAGCACTGCATTGTACAATCCACTGTCACTAAACTAAAGCTCAATAACTGATAAATCCCACTATTATGGAAATTTGTGGTTCCTGTATCAGAGGGAAATTGTTAGTAATTTGCAAGTCTGCTTCAAGCCTAGCGGGTTAAATGAACAGATATAGCTTGTTGCTCCATCTGCAGCCTCTTCACAGTTTCTGCCCAGTAAACTTAAAAGGTGGACACTCAAGGTGAAAACGTGAATGAATGAAGTCAAGTTCCCGGCATCAGCTAGGCAGTAAAAGGCAGCTGTTGTTCTGATGACTACAAAGTAAGATCAATGACATTTTAGAAGTAACCTGAGTCATTAAGGCACAAATGCCTTTGACTGGATGTGAAATTAGAATATTATATTTCTGTCTTGTTCCAATGTCTCTTAAATGAACAAGCTTTAAATACATTGCTTTTTATATACTACACTTTTGTTTCCCTTTATGTAATGGATTACTCGGAGCACTTTCTTTGGGATAGTTTGTCAGTCCAATAGAATTTATTAGATTTCACAAACACATTCACATAGCAAGATGTGTGCTTTTTATACTGAACATTAATGCAAATGCATGCACGCTACCTAATTCAAGGAGATGCTGTTGTGTTAGAGCTCCCATGCTAATCTGCAGCTTTGCTGTGGCCCCTTTATGAAAAATCAAAGTGAAGAAAAGTTATAAAGATATTCAATAGTCTCTGGCAATAGCAACAGGGGAAATCCTCTGACTATGCACAGCACAAAGCAGCCATGAAACTGTTCTTTGAGTACTTTATGCAAGTTTTACTGTGGAAATACTAAGTGTAGGACCTCACAGACAGGTATCCAAGATATATAGAGTTTTAGGGTAAGTCTGCATTACACAGGGCACCCCCTGAGAGACGACTTGAGCTGAAATATTCTCAGAGCTGCCAAAGTTATGTGGGCTACGAGGTAGACTGAAACATGCACGTAATTATGCCCTATTTCAATGATCTGATCTCAATTTCAGAACCTTGTTGTTCTGCCTACCTGTGGACAGCAGAACAAATATCACTATTATTTTTTCCCCTCATCATCATCCCCACCCCTCTGCCCCTGGGATCAAGGAAGAAGAAGAAAAATAAACCTGCTGCAGTGCATTATGTAACTACTTTTTTTTCCTCCAGATGAAGAAGTGTTGATCCTTTCCTTCTTAACAGGTTGGTTTGCCAGCTGCTTGCTTCCTCACTTTTTTTACAAACCTCTACCACTTCAGTCAGATCTTTTCACTGTGCTGCATCATTCTCTCACTTTAGCGTGTGAAGTTTGTTCGAAGATGACTTCATTCATTTTAAACAAATTGACTGCTTTCTGTTTTAACCAGATTGAAGTTCTGATTGTGTGTTGTTTACTCATAGCATGAAGGGGAAAAACTCTTTTTTGCTTGGGAGAGATCAGAGGAGATCATTTAGCCTGAACTATTTCCACTCCCAGGACTGAGACTTCCTTAGGTAAGATTTCTGACAAGTGCAACATCACTTTTTTTTACTCATTTGCATTTTTTTCTCCGTCTTTTCAATATCATTCCTTCCCCACCCAAATATCTATCTTATACGCAACTATCCTCAGATGTGGTTTATTTGCTACTACAAACAGTTAAATATTCTGTGACATCCTATATTATTCCTTCATTCATTGCAGGCACAAGGTAGAATATTTTCAAAGTTTCACTGGTTTTTTTTATCTGAGAGATATTCATCAACACAGCCACCTTCTATGCAGCAACAAACATTCGAAAATCTAAGGAAACCAGATTAGTAGCAACCAGAGTTACTTGTAAGAGGTGCTTCACGGCCCATTAAAAAACCTGTCATATATGACTTGCTTTTAATTAAATATTGATAGGGATTTAGGCTTGGTGCAACATTTTAGGCTAATATGGAGAAATCCTTTTAATCTGCATAACAGATCAACATACCATTACACTGCTCTCCCCTGTACTTCTAGCTGGATAAAGCTGACACACAAAATGTAAAGGTTATTCAGCTTTTGGTGACAGTTGAATCCCCACTGTCTTTATCAGCATTATAATTAAAGATGCCAGTTAATGTCAGCAATGGTTTATGCGGATAGTGGTTTATACACTCTGGGATTTTAATTCCCATGAGGGGAATCACTAACGTGTTTCACCCTAGTTTATCAGTAGGGTTTTCTCCTGAGTTTGAATCCACTCTTGAACAATTAAGAAGTCTGTAAGTTTCACAGTTCAATATCAGCCTTATGCAATTCAATAAATATATAGTTTTCCAATGGAATGGTTCTCATACTGAGAAGAATTTCATTACATACTACACACTCCCTTGTACATGGCAGGTACCTCTCAAGATCAAGTCTCGCTGGAACACTTACCTGTAAGTTAATTGTCTGCATGTGATCACCATTCCTAATAAAGGATGTTACATGACATAGATGGTCAATACAGTAGCACACAGGAAAGACAGACAATTCCTTTCTTTGTAGCAGTAGCCTGTGTATTTGGAGATTCTTTCACTTTTAGGCCTGCCTTTTTTCATTAGCCATTTAATAAGTATTTGTAACTACTGAGCTAAAACATTTTATTGCTCAAGTTAAAAAGGATAATGTGCTGACTGTCAGGTTGAGTGCACTATTTAAGACTTCTTTTCAGTTTTTTAAGAACACATTTCAGGTTCAGGAGACATTCAACAGAATCAGCAAATTCTGACAAGTATGAATGATTCACTTACACTGTATTTTTCTGTTGTGTGCTGCTCATTTCTTCTGATGCTCAATTTTACTGGCAAAATTGTCTTTGAAGAGTATAAATGAACCACTACCTGGATGTACAACATGCTTGGTATTGCATCTTTTTATGAATGGATTATTATACTTCTAACAGTCATTTCTTCTAAATTTGTTTTTCTTGACTATATATAATCTCATTTAAGTATTTTTCTTCCTGAATTAGATACAGAATTTAATGAAGGAAAAACATTAACAAGTTATTTTCTATCACTTAGAGCATTTTATCACAGACTTATAGAATAATTTCTGTTCTGGGCCACTCACCACAAGGATGTTGAGGCTCTGGAGCGAGTTCAGAGAAGAGCAACTAAGCTGGTGAAAGGGCTGGAGAACAGGCCTTATGAAGAACAGCTGAGAGAGCTGGGGTTGTTTAGCCTGGAGAAGAGGAGGCTGAGGGGAGACCTTATTGCTGTCTGCAACTACCGGAAAGGAGATTGTAGAGAGGAGGAAGCTGTCATCTTCTCCCAAGTGATAAGGGACAGGACAAGGGGTAATGGCCTCAAGCTCCACCAAAAGAGGTTCAGACTGGACATCAGGAAAAAAAATCACAGAAAGGTTCATTGGGCCCTGGAACAGGCTGTTCAGGGAGACATTTGATTCACCTTCCCTGAAGATTATTTAAAAGATGAGTGGACGAGGTGCTGAGAGACGTGGTTTAGTGATTGATAGGAATGGTTGGACTTGATAATCATGGAGGTCTTTTTCAACCTAGTGATTCTGTGATTCTTTGATTCTGTGATAGAATCGTAGAATAGTTTGGGTTGGAAGGGACCTTGAAGATCATCTAGTTCCAATCCTCCTCATGTCTTCATATCTCATCCATAGGAATAGCATTCTTCTCTCACCCTAAGCTTACAGACACCAGCAACAGCAGTATTGTATGACATAATCATAAGGAAAATGCAGTTCTACAAGCATTTACTGTAACAACAGTTTAAATTGAGTTACTTATTTGAGTCTGATCTGTAAAATCTGGTCCTGACAATTTGCTCAGGAATATTTTCCTACCAGTGGTGCTTGACAGAGGTCCTGTACACTGAAGTATTTCCAAGTGCTGTTAATACTATATCATGTAGTTCTATACCTGTCTTCCTCCAGTAAGGACACTATTGTTTATAAAGAAATGATCTCTTACGTCATCATCAGTGGATTCTATTTTTTCACCTACATTCCATATGGTTTTGAGTTATACCAAATTAACAAATCCTGTAGTGCTAGGTCTGTTTTCACAGTATAACTGGAGGTAAATTCAGGTCCGTAGATGTTTTATTTTGTCAGGGCTCATATTGACAGAAGCAACACTTTTTACTGGGAACACTTCTTCCAGCGCTCAGTTCCGAGCTGTTAGTTTGTGGAACTCAGCCTTGAGATGTAAAAAGGCCGTACTTAATGGCCAAATCTCTGAGCAGTGAGTAGTCTTTATAACTGTTTCAAAACCCCTGCACATTTTTATTCTTCTGGAATGCTTTGCGTCACCTTACATTAAGAAAGTAAAACAACACAAAAAAGGCAAAACTGAAATTAAACACTAATGCATCAAAACAAAAAAACACACACACAAAAAAAAAAAATCAAAAAGACCCCAAGATACTCCAAGAGGTAAAGAAAATAAAGCAAATTAATAAATGCTACTTAAGCATTAATTTGTATTTGGTAGTCACATAACCATTAGGCAAACAGGCAGAGCAAGAATATATCTAATAATTCCCTAAGGCATAATAGTAATATTAGTCTATCTAGCAGCTTTTACAGAGCAAGGCAGATGAAAGAAGCTCATAGGAAACAAAACGAGTTATAGCAAATTTTTTAAGAGAGTTTAAGATTCCTGGCTATTCTATAAAAATAAAATTTACTTGTTGATGCTGAATAGCATCTGTAAGGTAGAAGACTTTCCAGCAAGAGAGGATGAATATTATGTTTTCAAGAACGTGTTGATTACTGCAGTGACAACAGAAGTTAACCAGTGAAACTGTTGTACTTTGATTTTTCTGAATCCTCATCATGAGACTATGTGTTGTGCCTCTGCAAGAGGTATTTGAACACATGCAACATTCAGTACTGGGTCTTTATTTTCCTCAAATTTGTACGGTATAAACAGTTTCCCTATTCTATGCATGTAGAATTGAAAGGTAGGCTAGATTAAGAGTCTTTCCCAAGGGCATAGAGGAAGACTGAAACCAGACATTGCTCTTGTCAACTGGCGCACCATTTATCAGGTTGCTGATTAAGTGGAGGGTCTTACATTCTATTATTGGTGATGTTGGTCTGACAAGAAGGATGCATCACTCCTGGTAAGATGGCATACAAATGAACCATGTTAATTTAAGTACCATTAGAAACACAAGACAGAAGTAAGAAAATCAATGCTTTGTTTTATACTAAAGAAAAAATCAATGAGGAAAGAAATGGTATTTTCTAGGATCTCAGAAAATGCCTTGGACAGTGGGGAATAGTTAGAGGGAATTAAAAGTATTTAATATAAGTTGCTGATGTCCTTTTAGAGAATGATGGTCTAGAGCTATCATTCTGCAATAAAAACCTGAGTAAAATCCCAAAGTACAAATTTGTGAGAAGGAAATAATATCAAGTATACGTTGGTAGTTGTTGTGGGTTTTAGTTGGTTTAGGGTTTTTTTCTTAAATTAAACTGGCAACCAGTTTCAATGAATCTTTGAACATTACAGAAAAGATGCTCATAAATAAAATTTTAAAAATCAAAACTATACAGCAAATCACAGGCTACATATAATCCCCCCAAAAAGACATGGTAGGTTTATGTAAGAAAACTGCCAGAGTTCAATTTCTAGGCTTGTGTTTTTTCTGTTTCTTACAGTGGCCCATAGAAGATGGCTAGGGAAAAAATGTAAAAACAGGTCAAAAATGGAATAGTTTTCATGATGTAGACTCTTGCTCTTGGAAATCTGCAATGTAGAGACACCCTGAATCAGAGGTTGTGTCTGAACCATACTATTTAATAGTCTTTGACATCACTTTCATAACTTTTAAACTATTCTTTAAAGACAATGTTCTGTCAAAATAATCCCAATATTTAAGTACGCATTATATTTAAAAATCAGTGGGTTTGGGTCACTTTAAACTTATTGATTTATCATTCAGTACCCCTACTTCTCATAGCATGACAAATGCTGAAAAAAATTGTTCTTTTACCTCCTCCCCAATATAGTTTTTAGGTTAACCAACAGAATTCTGTTTCCCATTGCTCCCAGTGCCCAAAAGTAATTTCTTTGTTAAACTGTTGTGGTCTTTGATGTTTATTTTCTCTGAAATAGAAATCATTCAATGCCCCTACATATTGTTTTGCTCTGTTTATCTTCATAGGTGATTTTAGTACCATACATAATGTTTGGGACATGAATTTATGCAGTGTCATAATGACAGTCTTCTATTTGTGTTCTGTTCCTATATTTCCTTTTCTCTTTCTGACTGCCAGTGAGTTTTGTACAGTTGATTTCAAATACCTACAAATAGAGCCTCAGGTGTCTTTCCTAAGTGATAATACACCTGATGTTGAGTCCTTAAGGTGTTTGCCCTTTCATTTAGTGTTGATTGTCACACTATATGAAACTTTGTCAAGCCTCTTTTCACCCTTTCTCAGGATGTCTTTTATTATGGTGAAAAAAAAGAGCTGGCCCCAGGGAATGCTGCCAGTCCTGTCTGTCCATGTTGTTTCCTCTTTCCTAGTTTATATTTTTTTAGTCCAGCTCACTAGTTGGATCATTCTTTGACAGATTTCTATGGACTTATTTTTCAGAGAAGTTTAAGAGATTTGTGAGGCAAATTAATTCCTGATTATAAAACATTTGCCGCCTATTTATATATTCCTGTATGTATTATTGGCTAAAATAATTTGCATGTCAGATGAATCAAACTTCCTGATCTACATGAATTTTTGGATGTCTTCAAAAAATTATGAAACTGGCGCTATAAAAATACCTTATATTTCTCTGACAGCAAGGTGAATATAAGTGTTATATTGCACACGCTACTTAAAAGTTACCAATTGCATATTTAAATTTCTTTAGAATTTTTGGAATTCTATTGAATATCTTAGAACTCTGTTCTGATGGTTTATTAAGAATTCTGTTTAGTTGTTGTAGGGGCCCTTTTGCCAACACTGCAGTTTGGGCCATAGTTTCATAAGCTAGTAACCTGTATAGAAAGATTTTGACATGGAAATCTAGCTAAGACTGTCTATTTCATGGCAATAAAATACAATTGCTTTGATTTTTCTCTCTATTGTTTTATGCCCCCTGACTACTCCTACTGTATCTCATTTTCTATTTGGCATTTTGCTAATTTTCTCATTTCTAATGTTCTGGAAAACATTCTTAACAGATTTGAAATGTTTCATCAAGTGTTCCTCAGAAAATCATTTTTCTAGTCTGTCATGTGCTGGGTTTATTTAACTTGCCAGTTTTATGCATGTATATAATACAAATATATATCTGTAAAAATACAATATATACATTATGGATAAAATATATATTATATAAATATATTATGTTAATATAACCCCATAATACACTCTGTATTCTATAAAATTTGGTTTATATTTTATTGAAGTTCTACATTTATACTACGAGTTTCATATTTCCTTCATTTGAACACAGTTTCAATCTTTGAAGTAGCCTACTAATTCTGTTAACCTCCTCTACTTTACTATTAAAAAAAATGTGGGTTTTTTTCTTGTTCTAGTAATTTCTTCTTGACAAGCAATCTTGGTTTAGTCTGGGCAAACAAAATAATGTCTTTAAACAGTTCTGATATCTGAGAGCATTTTGCCCTTTCCACTGCTTCTTTCAGTCCCACTTTGAAACTAAATGTTATGTGGTGGATGTTTTGGCATTTTAAGTACGGTGACAGAGTGGATCATTGTCAGATACACACTCAGCAGGTTCTGTGTTGCTTGGGATTAAATTTTCCTTTTCTAAATTCTTATTGTTTCAAGAAATAATCTAACATAATGCACAAATCCATTATAATGTCTAAAAACTTAGTCTTGGATAAATGAGTTCTTTATAGCTTCAAAATTTCTTTCCTGAGTTGTAGTAGAAATTTTACAGTTCATCTCTGTGGACTAACTGGAACTGCTTTTTTCCCTAATGCTTTATTTTGCTTTATGGATGCAGGATTTCATCTACCATTTTATTGGTGGTGGGTTTTTTTCAACATAAGACACCTTCTGCAATGGCTTTTAGTCAGCTTCTGTTTTTAACACTTATGTTACTTCCTTCCTATACAGTCTACTTTCTAGAACATCTGTCTGTGTAGTGGATTGAATAGGCCCCAGCACAGATGTTTATTTCCACCCATTCTTGAAAATAATGCTTTATTCCTCCCCTTTTTCCTTATGTTTCAGTCCATTACTCGTTCATGAGTGTCTTCCCTTTCATCCACTCTTAGTTAAAATCTTTTGGAAAAGGCTTTTAAAAGTTCTCTTCCCTCCAAATTAGTGTTATCAGCTGAATCACACTCATCACTTCTTTTCCTCAAAGAAGGCCAACAGATTTGCCAGGCATAAATAATTTGCTCAACTCTCTGTAGTAAATTAATTCGCTTATATGTCTATTCTTTTTATTCTTGCCTATTGTTTGATCCAGTACATGCCAGATTTTCTTCGACAGATTTTCACATTAAGTTTTTTCTGCTGCCTCTGGAGCCCCATGAACCCCATAAAGAAAGTTCACATTACATTCTTCTGATACCAGGGGTGATGTGAGAAATTGCACATTGCTGTTATAGTTCAGTATTTGGCTGGAACTTGTGTAGTTTGTTTCAGAGAGATGTCTGGCTTTCTATTTCCTTTGCAAAACTGAAATACTTTACCCTCCAGTGAAAGGAATGAAGGAATAGAATGTACTGGGCCATTCTGTTATGGTCAGTACTAAGCATACTCATGCACTGGCACGTATAGGCACTCTTGGGTTGTACCTACAGATTGAATAATACGAGAAGAAGGGAGCATGGCACAAAATGAGACACACAGGAGTAAATATGTTAAAACAGCTGAATAAACCCAATGTTTTAGCTAAGCCTAGAACCTCAAAGAGCAGTGGAGGAGAAAAGATCTGGTAGGTCTACCTTGACCTAGAAGTGAGCAAGAAACAAGTGATTCTTTTCTCCCACAATGAAACTTTATGATAGAGTTCTGTACTGCACTGGAAGGAGATTTTAGTAAGAAGTTTCTGTAAAAGAGTCCTGATTGATTAAATCAGACTGAATGCAGTCATGGAAGTGTAGCTCTTTCACTGGAATTTTCGTCAGGATGTATTTGTCAGGCAGTAGAATAACTGTTACTCGGTGGCTGGAGCAATTGCATAGGATGCAAGAAATCTTCATGATAATGCTTTACTGCCCTTGCAAGCTGCTAGTAAGTCAGTCCCATTGGGTGATCGTTGATGCATATTTTCCTTCCTCCACATTTAGGCAAGCAGTCCTTGATTTGGAGAGAGATGTTGAGGTCTATAACTCATAGATGCAAGGTTGGACAAAATCAAAATGCAGCACTGAGTATGTTACTGAAGTGGCTTCAGGGAATGAAAATTAGATGTTCTGGGATGTCATTCAGCCCTTCACCACCAAATGCAATTTAATATAAATTATTTAATTTTATCACAATTCAACTCCCTACTAAAAGAGAATTGAAAACACTTATTATACATCAGTGATCCAGAAACACTGTAGAAGTCTCTCTCAGATGTGTTCTCCCTGCTGAACTTATCTTTTCACATTCTGCCTTTCATGGTGTGATAATCTCAAACAAAACAATAAATAGGTACAGTAAACCAGAATATTGGGCTAGTTAAAAAAATAATACAAGGTATTTAAACCATGCTCTTCTATGAATTTACATACCTGTCAAAAAACAATGGCTTTTGTGCACACAGCATGATGATGCTGAAATTCCAGCCCAGCTCTCCCCATGAAATTTGCCCACTGGCCCTCTACCTTCTCGCTTCCCTACCTTTATCCCAGGCAGGCCACTTGCCGCATTGACAGAGTAATTCTCCAGGCAGAGCTGAAACATCTTTTATTTTTCATTCTAGGGAGGGTTTATTGTGTGTGTGAGGGAAAAGACCAAGGAAGGAAGGGGATTTTTTTATTCAGTTTTTGTGGATCTTGCAGAGTTTTGTCTAGTTTCCTTTAAATGTTTAAAGTAAGGATGACATCTTCAGATCTATATTTCAAATTCTTCTTAGATGACTGGAGCTAAAATAATTTATTATTTCTTTCTGCTAGTTCTGTTCTGTTTCTGAAAAATCCAAGTTCTGATACCCAGCAAGCTGGACAAAGTGCTCCAGCTTTGTGTGTATTACTTCTTCCTGATGCAGCACCAGTGCAGCTGACAAAATATTTCCTACATCTGTGCTGAGATTTGACCTGAGGATTGTCATCAAGCGTTGATATAATTGGCTGTTTGGCTTTGGCAGTCATTTTCAGCAGTTGCTACAATTAACCCTGTGGACTGAGGGCTCCTCACTCCAACACACCAATAAATTTCTCTTCTCTAGACAAGAACATAATGGATCATCTAAAGCAAGTTTATTCTTGACTCACCTACTGGAACCTCTGTTGAAGATTAAGAAGAACAGCGGGATTCATTTAACATAACTCAACCACAAAATAATAAAACATTTCTAATAATTCAGGAGACTTTAAATGTCCAGCTACCAACTGGCAATTAACAGAGAGTAACATTTCTGTCCATGTAGCTTCTTATATCCTATGGTGTGTTTGGCAGTCTTGAGTTGCTGCAAATAAGGGTAAAATGTAATTCTTTAATTTGAACCCAACTTCACAGGAAGTTAATCTCTGCAGGCACACATCAAACAGAGTAGCGTTTTCCTGTGTCATCTGAGCACTGCGGCACAAAAGAGCACAGAAATTAAATTACAGTTATGATCTGTGTAAAGTAAACTCTAAAAAGCAACATAGAATACCAAACCTGAAAACCAAACATATGAACAAAGGCAGCAAAGGAAGCTGTGAACATATTCTCATTAAAACTTTCTTCTATGAAAAGCCTGAGTCAACCTATCAAAGAAATCCCATTAGTATCAAAACAAGAGCCGAAATACAGACCTAGTGAACTACTACTGGATTTTTCCTTCTGCTTCAGGGATTTTTCTTCCATCTGCAACTCACCATGGATTTGTTTAACAGCGGGAACTGTTTGTTTAAAACCTCAGGTGTGCCTCATATTTTATTTTTCCAAAAGCAGATATAACCTCTATTTTTCTAAAGAAAAATTAATCCCAACTGGAGGAAAGCATTGGAGAAGGAAAGACACACACACACCTTATCTCATTCATTTTTTAATTGAAAAAGTTGAAATGTTCTGAAAGCCTATTCTTACATGTTTACTCCCTAGTTAAGGCTTCACGGGCCAAAAAAAAAAAGTGTTTGAAAATAAATTTCAGGCAAAAAGCTCTGAGAAGGAGAGTTGTGAGTCTGTTCCATAATCAACCATCTCACTTCCGTGGAAAGTGCAGAAGTGTTTTTCACTAGACTTTTAGCCAAAGATAGTTAGCTCATATTAGTAACATATTCTTATTCTGGAAGAAAACCAGCCTAGGGGTCTGAACTATAATGGTACCGGTCACCTGCAGCTCAGATCAACTTCAATGGGAAGTAGATGTCTCTGTAGATCAGAATTTACTGGAACAGAAATTCAGCCTTAGGATAAAATGAGACTTTTTAAAGACATTTAATTTACAGAGAGAAGTATGATTGCTTAGAGTAGTTGCAAGCTATTACGTAAGGAACTCTCCAAAGGCCCCAGCCGGTTTTTGATGAACAGGTAGCAAGGGCATCTACTATTGTGGCTTCAACTCATATCAATTGTTAGTCTCCTTAATTAAAAGAAAAATAAAACAACATAATATTGGAACAGATATAGGAAGAAAATTAAATTCCAACACAATATCAGGCACAAAAGAGTGAATGGCATCATAGCTTCAGCTCTAAGGAGTGTCTTAGGTTCCCAGTTCTTCTAATGGTCTCTATGTAGAAGTCACTGGTGTAAAACAAAAATCAATTTCCTGAATAAAAGTTCTAGAATTCATTTCAACAGTCCATAAAAACTGTAAATGTGCAAACAAACACCTGTTCTTGAATCTATCAGGAAAAAAATTTAAGTGGAGCCTTGCATTAAAAGGAAGACAAAAGATAACATGAGAAAAAAATGAATTGCAATTGCCCGAGTTTCAGAAATTAAACAACTAGTGAAACAAAGCTCATTTCAATGTAAACACCTAGATTGCTTTCAATAACTAGTTGATAGTTATTTTGGAGAGAATAGTGCAAGGGATTGAATTGTGATTAGGAGCCAACTAGAAGAACTGGGCAGTGTTTTTATGGGGTGCTAAGGGCCAGATCTTCAGAATTCCTGGACATCCACTTGTTTCCACTGTGATATTTTTCACATCATTCAGAGCAGTTCAGTGTCCAGTAGGCTGAGTTCCTTTGATAAACTGATTCCTTGTTATTCTAGTTACTGGCTTGGCTAACTAGGATTGTGGAAAGTCTTCCTGAGTTTCAAAGGTACCAGATGTATTAATCTTTTTTTTTTCCTCTATTGCTGCTGCTGTTCCTAGGCAAAAGCTGAGGTATAGACCTGTATGAAATTACCACATTGGTTCAGCAGCCTGAACCTGCTTTAGGGGTTAGTAAAAATTTTAGAGCCTCATTAATTTTAATGGGGGAAGGAAGGGTATATTTTGAAAGTATTTAAAGGCAAAAGCTTAACACTCTGTGAGGATTACCACATTTGGGCTGATAAGTTCAGACAAACCGATTTATGGCTCATTCAGCTTAATACCCGTATAGGTTTCCAATAACAATTTTACCCCTAAAGCAAACACACCTTTGGGTTTTTTTCCCCTAGATTTTTTGGCAGTTCTTGGTCTATGACCTCTTTTCTAAAAACAAATTGAACAGGTTTTGCCAAAGTAGTAACTGCCACATTAGAGCACAAGGCCCTGTTTGCACAAAAATTTATTTGGGTCATGTTTATAGATTATTTTCTAGGGTTAGATTTCACAGGACTCTTAGAAGAAAACATATCTCGAATCCAATTTTCTTCTAAGATGCTGACCAGCATTAGATGATGGTTGCTTATGACTTCCTCCTGGAGTTGTTCTGCCTTCACAGTGGTGACCAGGTCCTCATCTCTTCTCCAACACAGCATTTCATACGTATAAAGCAGAACATAATTAAGTGAGAAAGCGATCACCAGTAGCCTAGTATTTACGGAAGGTAGGGCTATGAGGTTAAAAGTACTCAGGCAGTGGAGGAAGGGATCTTGTAGCCCACATGGTGTTTGGTCCATGATTTACTGCTCCCTAGTGTCACACGGAAGGTTTTTTTGTGAGCATCTAAGCTGTAAATTTCTTCATTGATCTTGTAAACATCTAATCTAAAAAGTCAATTATTTACCAGACCTTGCCTGTAATAACTCTCAAGCACTACTGTGCATAGCCAGGGACATTGTATTGTTCCCCATTATCTTCTTCCAGCAAACAGTTAACTGACCTGCTGTATGACTTCAGGCCACTCATTTCTCCTCTCCTTTCCCTTCTTTCCTGGTCAAAGGAATATGTATAGTTCTAGGGATACCAGGCAAACCATTAAGTGTTTGCTCAGTGCTTGCATGTGGGTGACTCAGTTGTTTTTCGTGTTTCTATGCCTTATGTTCAAACACTAGTAACCTAAATCATGATTTCTAAGCTATGCAACTTTTTTTTTGTCATTACAGAGAAAACTGTATCACCAGCCTCTGTAACTGCAGCAGGTTCTGAATGTAATCTTTTCCAGTAATTAGATCTAAAGACAGAACACTCGGGAATCTGCAATTCATGAAACTTAAAATATGTTACAAATCATAATTTGCCCAGATTTTACAACTATGACAGTATCAAATATATAAAAATTAATTTAAAGGCCTTGCTGGGCCTTTAGTTTAAAAAGAACAACAAAATAATCCATCGCTTACCCATTACTGTATCAGAGGTACTTACATGGAAGACACAGGAACATTTACAGTAATGTAGGGACGGGTAATGACAGGAAAGCTAAAGATTTTGAACACCAGTATTAACAGATATTCACAAGTTCATGAAATATTTTGGAGTTTTTTTTCCAACACAGTGACAATGTGGAAACTAAAAATGTTAGTAGTGCATACTTTAGCTTTGTAAAAGGGAAGGGAAGAACAAGGTATAGTATCAAGACTATGTTCACAGGAAAGATTGTGTATTTAACTGTTTCATGATATTTTGTGTGTGTCCATGTGTATATACATGAAAAAATGTTTTGGTACCTCTTTTCAAGCAAAAAGGCACAAATATCAAATAAAATTATGAACCATGATTGATATCTTTTTTTTTTAATCCAGGCTACTGAAATTGTGGTGAAAATAGGTGCATTGAAATCAATTTATAATCACTCTTATGTGCTGTAATTACAGTCACAAAATACTGCACTTTGAATAGAGAGTTATTTTTTCCTCAGAATAAGCCCAGTTCCTGAATTGAATCCTCCTCTCTCTCCAAAGGTTTCACTACGCAATTTTTAATATTACTTAAGTATTGTGATTAAGATAATAATAACACATTCACATTTCTGAAGATTTTATTTGCAAAAACTCCATTAGAAATACAATAGACATGTAAGAATTGAGAAGTGTTTTAAAACAGTAGATTTTTAGATATCTTGTATACAAAAACACAGCATGTTACTTCCCTCTTTCTTTCATGGACCTAGAAGGAAACTGTTACTGAGGTGGAATAAGTGCATTAGAGTCTCCTCAGAGCTGACAAGGCAGAGAAATTCATCTCATCAAAGAAAGAGAGATTCTATTCCACATTTTGGAATAAGTCTTATTATGGACATTTTTAATTAAGTATATCTTAATTTTTTAAAAAAAATATTTTCATTCTATTAGATTTACATTTACTTAATTTACATTTACTTCTAAGGTTTGACTCTTCCACTGGTCTACAGTCATTTTGGTTTTGTCTTGTATGTAACAAGAAAATTATGAAATAGAAAAAATTATTTATTTCCTAGCATGACATTTGTGATTTATAGAAGTGTAGAGAGAGTCCTTGCACTGAAGACCTAAATCACAGTTAATTCTAAATCACAGTTTTTTTAAGTTTTGTTTTCATGCATGCAAAGCAGAAAGAAATAATTTTGTAACATATCATTATCTGTGATAAACTGAATAATTTCAAAATGATTAGTGAAGATATGATTGTAACTACAGCTTGTGTAATACTTCTTCAATAACTACTTATCAGTCATCTGAAGTGCTATCAGACTAGTGCAAAAAGAAAGAACTGGAGAAGTACATGTTCAGTATCCTTTGACAAGTGGCGTAAAGAAAGTAAAAGAAATAAGAAAGAAAAGATGAAAGATAACTTAGTTTAAAAATAGTTATGGAAGCTTGCCTTTTTGTTTTGTTTTTTTTTAAAGAGTTGTTTAAACTGCATATTTATAAACCATCCTTTCAAACACACATGATTTGTTAGAGTAATATGTACCTTGGCTTTGTCTCTCTCTTTTGGTCTTCAGACTGACTGCTATTTGAAGGCCTTATTTTATATGGTTGGACTAATACTATTGCGTAAATTGCTACCTTTCAAAGACTGTGATGTGAACCTTCTTGAACAACTGCCACTTTAGCACTACAATAAAAAATACCTTTCATATAACAACTCCCTTCCCTTCTGCAGGAATAATGAAATGAAGCAAAATATGAAGGCATGACCATCTATTTTCCCAGACGAGTCATGCTTTGGGAACGTTTTCTCTCCTCTCAATTTCCAAAGTTTTAGAGCTGCCGAGCTGAGGTGAGCACATGTGGAGTGTTGTTACCCCTTGAGCATGCCCTGTCCTCACCCAGGGCTCAGTGGGCACTCTTACTGAAGCCAATCTTGCTGTCATGTGAGGTTTTCTAAACATCCTCCCCTCAGCTTCCCTGTTGTATTGATTATTCTCTCCTGCCCTCACCTGCCTTGTCCTGCCTGGATCCTCAGGTTCTCATGGAGCTTCCTCCTATTTTCTCTCCCTGTCTTCTCACTGAAGACAGAGAATGCTAAAGGATTCACCTTTTATTAGAATAGGAATGATTTGGCATGCTCCCTGCATGGAATCATCTGAAGGGATAGGTGTGTTAGGTGATCTGCTGGTGTGTGCGGGCAGCATGCTTATGCTGGAGTATGTGCATATTCTCACTTCTCTATATACTAGGCTAATAATGGTTGTCTTCAGAGCTCTTAGATGTCTAGATTAAGACTATGTAGCTGTAAGGTTTGGGGTTTGCATTGACAATAACCAGGCAAACCATTGCTTTTAACTGGATAAAAGATACATCTTATGTTTGGTTTCCTATGTTTCAGACCATGCCTTGTCTCAAAAAAATTTTTTTTTTAAATTTCAGCACTCCTAATCTTGTGGAATAGATGTTTAATTAAGTTTTCCTGACTAATAGCCATCTGTCTTCAGCAAGGGTGCCCAATCTCACTGTCTTAAGCCTGGTCTAATGGAGACAGTCATCACACCAGTTTAACTTAAGTCCTACCTTGCCAGTACAATTTTTATTTCAGTTGATGCATTCCTTTATGTTTTACATTCAGTTGCTTCCTAGTAAAATTAAACCATTTTGTCATAAAATTAAGCTAAAACCAACATAGACTGTTCTGTGCACATGACAGCTCTAATTTAGCTAATGCAAATTTCTCATCTGCAGACAAGACTCAGAAGAAGGGAAAGTGTCTTGAATGGGATGCGGAGTTTGATTCTCATCCAGAGACATCATTGTCTTTCTTACTGTTTCTTAGAGGGAGAGTAGAGTGAGGAAACCTGGACCTGTTGTTTTGTAATTTAGGCTTTGAAAGTTATATTGGGAGTATAAAACTCACATTAAAGACATTGTTAAAAGCAGCCTTCAAATAATAGGTTCAAATGTTTCTCTTTTCTAGTTCAGAATTCTCCCTGAAGAAAACATCTTTTTTTTTTT
>WAAB01015076.1:0-26105 GCA_013389865.1 Piaya cayana | reverse complement strand
TTTTTTTTTTTTTTTTTTTTTCAAATCTGCTGTTTGGCCATTTGGACTATATATATCGCAGTTTGATACTATGACACTAATGAAATAGTTCTGCTAAGGACCTAATGTCAGTTACCATCCATCACCTAATATACCAATGAATCTGAATAAAATGAGGCTGAAATCAAATGAGAAATCTTTTAGATAGAGAAATGAGAGTGTTTACCTCTTACTTTGCCCAGAAGGCTGATGTAAGTAGCAGTTTCTTGCTATGAAAGTGTCCTGAGGCTTTGCCCTTCTTGTTACACAGCAGTATCTAGAACTTTCAGTCCTTGCTAATCTCCCTACCATGTAATTAGACCTGGGAGAGGTGGAGTTCCTACAAAAAAAGTCCTGGATGCTGAAGATCTCAGATTTTGAACCAAAGTTTCACCTGGGAACATGTGCAAATGTCAGAAGCATAAATTGGTTCTTTCCACTTTATCACAGTAATAGCATTTCCTTCCCAAGTCCCCTATTTCCTTCTGTCTTGCTCTTGCCACAACAAGCTGCTTCTTGACAGCAAAGATTACATGCTTGTAAATTCAAAGAAATGAAGGTTGTTGAGGTTGTTTGAGAATTAGTGATGTGGTGCATTCTGCCATAGTGATGGCAGAATTCAAGCTATATAAGGTGTAAAATTACTGGTTTTATAACAAGCAAATATTCCATTCTTTATTCAGAAGAAATGAGATGATAATTTGAAGACAAATACTTCTCAATGATTATTGTTTGAGTAATGAGAAAGGTCTAGTTTAATTCTATAAGACTTATGCTAGAAAGTCCATAACTACTTGGAATTTCATTTTACTAACTAAAATTTGACTTTTTTGTATCCTTCAAAACTTTGTTCTTGTATTTTATACTTGCAGATGATCAAGCTGTTGTTTAGCTTGTGAAAACCTGACTGAGAGAAATGAGATGGCATCAGTAGAAATAATTTTGTAACCTAGACAGGACTCATAGATATTTACAGTGAGAACCTTACAGCCAAAATAATTTATCACCTGCATCCTCCTGTGGAGGAGTTTAAGTGTCTGGGTTTTCACAAATAAGAGGCGCTCATGAAGGTACTTAACAGAGAAACATCAGTATCCAGCAGATTTCCATTGCTCTCTTGAGCAGTAATATTGCAGTGCTACCATTTTAATGAAGAAAAAAAAAGGAAAATTTGATTATTTGACCTAGCCTAAAAATTTCAGTTATAGTGCCAAGTACTTCGGGAAATCCAGCCCTAGCCATGAGAAGGGCACAGAAGGCTGCTAAAGAGCTACTGCGGCAGAAGGGTTAGCGCAGCTGGGACTGCTCTAGGATATCTGTAAAGCACAACTCATAGAAGGTTACACTGGTATGTCATCTAACAAGGCTTAAAAACTAATAAATAAATAAATAAATAACTTTGAGGGGTTGAAGCCCTCGCTCAGCCTGAGAAAAAAAAAGCACCTCCCTTAAAGATCACTCTTAAGCTTTTCTTTTTCCGTTTGTGTCCCAGCAATCTGACTAGCTGGTTTCAACCATCATCTTTATAGTAGACCACTCTGCCCATTCTCTCTATCAAAAGCTGTGAAGGAGAAAAATACAATTCTATTTAAGTAGAAGAGCGTCCATCGCCCATTCAAAAGCATAAGCAAATATTTCAACGAGTAAATCATGCACCACTTCTTGCAGGCTGGCAAGAGGGAGTTAAAGCCCAGTGGTCCGGTGCTGCGGCGCGGGCAGAGACGGGCGCAGCCTGCGCTGCCCTGATTAAAGGGTAATGACCCTCCTGGCCTCACGGAGCTCGGCGATGCGAGGCGGGTGCGCGCAGCTCCAGCAAAGGGTCGCGCGCCTTGCACAGCCCCGATTGCTGCCCGTCCCCGCGGGCTGTCGCGCGGGCGGAGCTCGAAGGCTCGCGTCTCGCATTGTCCAAGCACCGGCAAAAGTTTCCAGCTCCTGTAGCGCGGGGAGAACCCCACACGAGCCCTCCTTGCACCCTCCTTACACCCCCCATCGCGCTCGCTCCCACCAGCTCCGCTCGGAGCGCTCTCACTGAGGGGCTGTGCGGGACGTGGGGCTTTGCATGCCCCCCCCCCCTTCCTGAGTCCCGCACGCCGGCGGGGAGGGGCGGGGGAGCGCTACTAGCCCCCACCCCGGCGAGTCCCCTCCCCGCGCCGCGCCTTGCGCCCGGGAGGAAGGGAGGGAGAGAGGGAAGGGGCGCCCCGTCCTGCCCCGCTGCCGCCGCCCCCGGGGACGGGGAGTGCACGGTCGCCATGTGAAAGAGCCGGGGTCGGCGGCGGAGCCCGCCCCCGGGGCGGCGGGGCCGGATCGCGGCTGGCCGGCGCGCTGTGCTGCGGGCTCTGCGGCTCCGCGGAGGCGGCGGGCGGGCAGCGAGGAGGCGACGCCGACCGCCCGCCCGCCTGCGGTCCCGCCATGGGAGCCGGGCGCGGGGCGAGGCTCGCCGCTCCCAGCCTCCAGTGGGGCTGAGCACGGCTCCAGCGCAGGTAGGGATACTCCTGGCAGTGCCGGGGCACGGGGGAGGCTGGCCGGCTCCGGGAATGGGCTGGACCCGGCTCCCCGCTGAACGCACCGGGAGGCGATGCCCGACCCGCCGCAAAGTTTGAGCGGGCGGCACGGCCGGGCTGCCGGGAGCGCTGTCCGCGGTGCTGACGAGTCCGCGGGGCTGGCGCTGTCCTCGGTGCTGACGCGTCCGCGTTACCGGCGCTGTCCGCGGTGCTGGCGCCACTGCCGCTGAGGGCCGGGGGAGGCGGGAGGGCGGGCAGGCATAGAGGGAGGTTTTTAAATGGCTTTGAAAGACTGCGCCGGCTGTGCCGGGAGGCTGTAACGCCTTTGCTTACCGTGGCTGGAGTAGTGTATGTATTTGGGGTTGTTTTATTTTTGGTTTTGGTTTTGGTTTTGGTTTTTTTCCTCCAATTTAGTGTGCAGGGTTTTCAGGAGAGGAGCTGGGAGTGCTGCTGAACTCCTGAAAGATGTGGGTTAAACGAGAAGCTGCTGCAGAAACTCTGCTTTGCCTTTAAAGCACAGGGAGAAAAAGGTGGTNGCTCCCACCAGCTCCGCTCGGAGCGCTCTCACTGAGGGGCTGTGCGGGACGTGGGGCTTTGCATGCCCCCCCCCCCTTCCTGAGTCCCGCACGCCGGCGGGGAGGGGCGGGGGAGCGCTACTAGCCCCCACCCCGGCGAGTCCCCTCCCCGCGCCGCGCCTTGCGCCCGGGAGGAAGGGAGGGAGAGAGGGAAGGGGCGCCCCGTCCTGCCCCGCTGCCGCCGCCCCCGGGGACGGGGAGTGCACGGTCGCCATGTGAAAGAGCCGGGGTCGGCGGCGGAGCCCGCCCCCGGGGCGGCGGGGCCGGATCGCGGCTGGCCGGCGCGCTGTGCTGCGGGCTCTGCGGCTCCGCGGAGGCGGCGGGCGGGCAGCGAGGAGGCGACGCCGACCGCCCGCCCGCCTGCGGTCCCGCCATGGGAGCCGGGCGCGGGGCGAGGCTCGCCGCTCCCAGCCTCCAGCGGGGCTGAGCCCGGCTCCAGCGCAGGTAGGGATACGCCTGGCCGTGCCGGGGCACGGGGGAGGCTGGCCGGCTCGGGGAATGGGCTGGACTCGGCTCCCCGCTGAACGCACCGGGAGCCGATGCCCGACCCGCCGCAAAGTTTGAGCGGGCGGCACGGCCGGGCTGCCGGGAGCGCTGTCCGCGGTGCTGACGAGTCCGCGTTACCGGCGCTGTCCTCGGTGCTGACGCGTCCGCGTTACCGGCGCTGTCCGCGGTGCTGGCGCCACTGCCGCTGAGGGCCGGGGGAGGCGGGAGGGCGGGCAGGCATAGAGGGAGGTTTTTAAATGGCTTTGAAGGACTGTGCCGGCTGTGCCGGGAGGCTGTAGCGCCTTTGCTTACCGTGGCTGGAGTAGTGTATGTATTTGGGGTTGTTTTATTTTTGGTTTTGGTTTTGGTTTTGGTTTTTTTCCTCCAATTTAGTGTGCAGGGTTTTCAGGAGAGGAGCTGGGAGTGCTGCTGAACTCCTGAAAGATGAGGGTTAAACGAGAAGCTGCTGCAGAAACTCTGCTTTGCCTTTAAAGCACAGGGAGAAAAAGGTGGTGTGTGCTTGTCTAGGTAGTTTGAAATACAGGTAGTTTGACTCTACCTGCTTGAAAAGGCTTGGGTTTAGTTGTCTGAAATAAGTGCATTGACTGGTGGGTATATTGGAATAAAAGAACAGCAGCACACTTCACACTGAATAAGAGGTTAGTGGAAATCATTGTGCATGCAGCCAGTGAATGAGACTCAATTGGCTGATTTCTGTTCTGGACTCGGATGTGTTTTGGGGAGCTCCATTTAATTCAGCATCCGTCCTCTTCACGTGTTGTCATTTGAAAGGCAAAATAACCTCCAGACGTTCTGGTTTTTTGCATGCATCTGGCTTTGCGAATCCTAACTCCCCCAAGTTCTCTGTGTTGTTCTCATGAAGCCAAAGATGCCCAGTCCATGTCCAGAGTCCTGCTGTTTATAAGACTTGGCAGAGTGGGGGAGGAGAAGAGATGCAGCACCAGGCTGTTGTTTGCCTTTTGCATAAACTACCAAGACAGGTTTCATCTTGTTTGAGATGTTGCATCAGTGGAGGCTGAGTGCAGGGGGCAGGAGGGCAAAGTGTTGAAGCTGAAGTGTTCCTAATCCTTCTCTTCCTAGGGACTGTGGATCTGTGCAGCGCTTCCCTCTGATGTGAATGCAGTGTCCCCTGTGGGATGCAGTAGGTGATGCCTAGCTCTACTGCAATGGCAATTGGAGCTCTCTCTAGTTCTCTTCTCGTAACTTGCTGCCTCATGGTTGCCCTCTGTAGCTCCACCATACCTGTACAAAAACTAGCCAGGGCTCAAGACAAACAGGAGATAAAGGCGAGCCAGGAAAAGAGAGATCACACATCGACAAGGGACAGCCAGACAAGCCCAGGGAAAATGAATGAGATCGGCAGGAGTGGGAGGGAGGAGGGCAGCAGAGACTGGAAGAGCAAAGGAAGCAGAAACTACTCAAACAAGGAGTCTTGGACTAAGCAAAAGCAGACTTGGAACAGCCAGGGGACAAGCAGTAAATCTGGGAGCATTCAAGTGCAAGAGCAAAGAGATGCTGCTCCTGAGGAACCTCAGGTAACTGAAGATTCATCTCTCCCAGAAGCTGTGGCAAGCATCACTCCTGAGCCTCCGGAGGAGTATGCCTATCCGGACTATCGTGGGAAAGGTTGTGTGGATGAAAGTGGCTTTGTTTATGCCATCGGGGAGAAGTTTGCACCAGGTCCCTCTGCCTGCCCCTGCCTCTGCACTGAAGAGGGCCCGCTGTGCATACAACCTGAGTGCCCCAGGCTCCACCCTCGGTGCATCCATGTGGACACCACGCAGTGTTGCCCGCAGTGCAAGGAGAGGAAGAACTACTGCGAGTTTCGAGGGAAAACCTACCAGACCCTAGAGGAGTTCATGGTAAGGGCTGAAGCCAATAGTCACCTCGTGGGCCCCTCTGTCATTTAAAGAGGCATTGCACTATTCAAGTGTTTTCTCAGAGGGTGTTCTAGGTCTCCCTCCTCCTTTTCATTTCCTTGCTAATACTACTTTCTCAGTATTGTAAAATATTCCCCTTAAACATGACCTTTCTTGCTCTGTGATACTGTAACATTTTTAAATGAAGGGGCTGATCTTTATTAATTCCTTTGGTATTTACAGTAAAAAATGCTCCTTGAAAGGATGCTGCTTGGATGGTGATATGGATTTAAAAAGAATTTCTAGCATTACCTTTGTTTCCTTATTTAACTGTTATCTGTGAAACTTCCACTTTACAAAGATCAAGCAGGGGTTTGTGGGCTGAANGCAGGGGGCAGGAGGGCAAAGTGTTGAAGCTGAAGTGTTCCTAATCCTTCTCTTCCTAGGGACTGTGGATCTGTGCAGCGCTTCCCTCTGATGTGAATGCAGTGTCCCCTGTGGGATGCAGTAGGTGATGCCTAGCTCTACTGCAATGGCAATTGGAGCTCTCTCTAGTTCTCTTCTCGTAACTTGCTGCCTCATGGTTGCCCTCTGTAGCTCCACCATACCTGTACAAAAACTAGCCAGGGCTCAAGACAAACAGGAGATAAAGGCGAGCCAGGAAAAGAGAGATCACACATCGACAAGGGACAGCCAGACAAGCCCAGGGAAAATGAATGAGATCGGCAGGAGTGGGAGGGAGGAGGGCAGCAGAGACTGGAAGAGCAAAGGAAGCAGAAACTACTCAAACAAGGAGTCTTGGACTAAGCAAAAGCAGACTTGGAACAGCCAGGGGACAAGCAGTAAATCTGGGAGCATTCAAGTGCAAGAGCAAAGAGATGCTGCTCCTGAGGAACCTCAGGTAACTGAAGATTCATCTCTCCCAGAAGCTGTGGCAAGCATCACTCCTGAGCCTCCGGAGGAGTATGCCTATCCGGACTATCGTGGGAAAGGTTGTGTGGATGAAAGTGGCTTTGTTTATGCCATCGGGGAGAAGTTCGCACCAGGTCCCTCTGCCTGCCCCTGCCTCTGCACTGAAGAGGGCCCGCTGTGCATACAACCTGAGTGCCCCAGGCTCCACCCTCGGTGCATCCATGTGGACACCACGCAGTGTTGCCCGCAGTGCAAGGAGAGGAAGAACTACTGCGAGTTTCGAGGGAAAACCTACCAGACCCTAGAGGAGTTCATGGTAAGGGCTGAAGCCAATAGTCACCTCGTGGGCCCCTCTGTCATTTAAAGAGGCATTGCACTATTCAAGTGTTTTCTCAGAGGGTGTTCTAGGTCTCCCTCCTCCTTTTCATTTCCTTGCTAATACTACTTTCTCAGTATTGTAAAATATTCCCCTTAAACATGACCTTTCTTGCTCTGTGATACTGTAACATTTTTAAATGAAGGGGCTGATCTTTATTAATTCCTTTGGTATTTACAGTAAAAAAATGCTCCTTGAAAGGATGCTGCTTGGATGGTGATGTGGATTTAAAAAGAATTTCTAGCATTACCTTTGTTTCCTTATTTAACTGTTATCTGTGAAACTTCCACTTTACAAAGATCAAGCAGGGGTTTGTGGGCTGAATTCTATTCCTAGTAGTCAGGATCAGTATGTGATGATACCTTTTTCCTAACAGTAATTCCTCTTTTTCTCTTTTACTATTTAAACTGTGCTGCCCAGATTGTGTAATGATTGCTTTCTGAGAATGACTAGGGGCCTACTTTTTAATACGAGCATCATTTATACTCTGAATTACAGTGATACCTAAACAGCAGACTTGAAGAGCTTTATGTTTAGGGAATTCCTTTTGGAGTAGGGTCTTTTAAGCACCACTGTACAAGGTAATTATCATTGAAAAAGGAACTTATTACACTGCACTGAAAAGTTTTGGAGGTTAAACCAATTCCCTGGTGACTTACCTTGACTTTTTACAAATAGCATTTTATTGTGGCTGAGATCCGGGAACAGATTCTCTGAGAATGTGCTAGTGAATGACTGTTAGATACAAGGCTGGTTCAAAACCCATTTCTGAACACACCTGATATTTTTAAGCTGAATACATTGAGGGGAGTACAAAATCCAGATCAGGGTTCTGGCCACTTGAGCCACCTCAGGATGGAGAAAAGTTAAATGAAGGTGGTAAATAAGTTGCCACCTCTGTACTCTATGGTGTTTGTGTGTTCTTGGAAACTCAGTATGGACTCACGATATCTTTCCACATTCTTCAACTCTGTGAAAAATAAACACCTGAATAAAGAAGCAGAATTACTCTCTCCAGAATAAATCACGGGTTTACCCCTTTTTCTCTTAAGGCAGTAACATGTGATCATTCGTGATTTTTCAAAGCATGGCAGAAAGCATCACGTCATCCTTCCTGTTTCCATGTCACCCTTAATGATTGCATTCAGCCTCAGGGTAGCAGCTTTCTATTTTAAGAGGGAAAAGGTACTTTTAATAGTGGCTAGTTGGTGTGACCTTTTTGGAGACAGATTGTGAGATCCTTCATTTTCATAGAAGTTAATTCTGAGCAGGGATCAAAACAGAGATACTTCTGCACACAACCTCTGTAGGTCTCTGTATCAAAGTTTTAGAAGCTTCCCCCCAACTCTTCTAATGAGTTCCATTTCTCTGTCTTTATATAGCGGTGTCATACCAATGGCTGAGAAACAAGCCTAAAATATCTTATTGTGTTAAGCATGTAGTGAGAGGAGAAAACCATAATACTCCTTGTATATCTGAACATGGCTGACAGCCTTGATAAAAAGGGTGTGCTGACAGGTGGTGATACATCCAGAAATGTTCTAAAAAGGGCTTTGGCTTTCAGCTTTTTTTTAAAAAAAAACTCTCCTCAACCTTTATCCCTTGTGTTGATACCTTCTTGTAATGAAACATTGGTTCTCATACTGCCTTGTGTTAGCTTTGGAAACACAAGTGAGAAGGGGTGCCTACTTGGGATGCACCAGGAAGGTTAACAATGTGTTTAAGCAGTGGAACTGCCCTTATTTATTTTGACATGTGAGGACAAAGGTTTTTAGTTGGACTTCAACATCAGTTTCAATATCGTGAGCACAGAACTCTAAATGTAGCTGTTTGCTCATGCCACTGCAGTCAGTGGAGAAGTCTGTTGAGATGAGGTGCAGATGTAGTCAGATTGCTGTTACTCAGTGGAAGCAATTGCAAATACAAGTAATTGCACATGGTTTCAAGGGCCATTTTACAAGTTTAAAGTTGATGGTCTTAGAGAAGTTACTAATATGCTTTCTCTTGATTGAGGTCAGAGAAAGAGTCATAAATGGGTAGCTATCAGATTTTTCTCTGTCTGCACCTATTGTCTGTACCAGGCATCACTGAAGGAAGAAAAATGTGACCACCTAAATTTTCAGTGACATTATCTGTACAAATGTTTATGTATAGATGTGTAAATATGTATGCAAGTTTGTGGGTTTGCTTATATAAAATCCATATATGTTTTGGCATGGCAAAAAATTGCCTTGACCAGAGCCAGTTCTAACTCAGAAACTGAATGTGGCAGGAAATGGAAGGTTTGATACATTTCTTCTTCGATTCACAGTTCTTCCTGCAGGCTTAACTTGTGTGTGTGTGTGTACATATTTTTCTCTTTTTAAAAAGAATATGGATGTCAATGCAAAACACAATGCAGGTTCAGGGGAAGGATAAGATCTCATAAAGCTGTTTCCATTAGCACCACTCTACTCTCTTTGGAGTATTGTGAAACTGGATGGCAGAGTGATCACAACATCCATGTGAGTGGAACTGGAGGCAGAAGCCTTAGTTGGTGAAAGGCGGTGAGGATAAAATCCTGCACTGGAGCAGGAGATTGCTGAGTACATGCTCCAGTAGATATTTTTCAGTCCTACAGTAAGACTTGAAAATGCAGGCTGACTTAAAAATTAATAACCTTAAAAGGACCATAAATTCTCTTCCATAGTGTAATATGGCTTAGGAAAGATCTACATTTTTGGAAAGTTGTTGATTTGTGGGTTTTGTTCAGAATTTCTCTTCTACCAAAATTTGTTTTTATTTGTGAACAGCTTGGAAATCTGGAAGCCAACAAACCCAAGTGGATTTTTAAACATATGTAGTACTTTGAAGGCAAAGAGAGGTAAAAACAAGGCTGATAAGTTTATTCTTGTTATCCAAAACCCACTCACATTCTCCTGAGTTGTGTAAGTAGCAAGGAAATATTAATAACAACTCCAACACAATAGCAAATGGGTTTGGGACTATGATTGATTTTTTTATTTTTTTCACTTAGATGTTTTCAAGACTCAAGGAACCAAATGTAGGTTATACACATTATTAATTCAGGGGGGTTGTTGGTTTGGGTTTGGTTTGATTTTGAATTAAAGTTTGGCATGTGGAAAGGGGGTAGATAAATCTCTAATTACTTTGGATAAGAACATCAATTATTGTAAATTATTTGTCGCTTCTTAATTATGACAAATAACACCAAGTTGCTGGGTAAACCTAGTACTCCTACTAAACTGCAGTTTTCTTCTTGTCTCACTAATGGGAAGGCTACATGTTTACACAATGGTGTGTTTGCTTTTCTAAAGCATCCGCAATTCCATTTATACATCTGCTCATAAAGTTTCCTTTAAACAATTCCAAAGAAGTTTTTTTTGCCATATGTGCTCTATTTTCTACAGGTTTTACAGCTCACTGGTGAATACTTCAGACTTCTGTGCCTCTCATTGTCTTCCCACAGATTTTTGCATAGGCAGAACTAACCCTGCAGTAGAGTTAAAAGCTTCAACTGTAGACCACAGAGATGCGGTATCATTAGTCTTCAGAGAGAGGTTGATAGGTCATATTATTTCCAGCCCAGCCTAGTTATGTCAGATGTGCTAAGTGTTGAGTGCTGCCAGGGCTGGTCATTTCCCAGATGAACAAGTGGGATGCTCGTTGCATTGGTTGCCACTAGGAACTGTGCTGTAGGAAATGTGCTCACATTGTAGCATTAGAGGAGAGGAAATGAAGGACCAAAGGTGGTTTTCTATTCTGATTTGTTTAGCTATTGTTACATATACGCACTGTCTTATTGTCTGTCTCTCTAGTGATAGTTATGTCTTCAAATATTTATCTGTCATTAAGATATGGAAAGCAGTAAGGGTTTGCTACAGTTTTTCCTACATCCTGATGATACACAAAAAGTAATGCACTACCATTTAGCCAAAGACGAACAGATAAATGTTGACACTAATACCATTTTAGCACCCACTGTGGGTCACTTACATGCCTGAAAAGAGCTTTGTAGAAAAAAGTGCATGGAAATCCTCCTTGACACTGCTACCATTACTCATACTGGTAGGCTGTACAGGTGACTATCTCTTAAAGGGGTATTGTAGTTATTCCCCTGAAATCCCATGACACAGGAAGGGTATTCATGGCTGCAGAATCACAGTAACAGTGAACTTCCTTCATGAAAAATACAGTTTTCAGTTGTATGTGCTGTATAGCATGGAAATGCAGTCTTCTGAAACATTATTAAATAAAGCTTAGATCAATTTTGTTTCTTGTTCAATAGTATTTTCAATGCTTCGTTAAATACCTTCTCGTTCTAGGAGTTTAGGCTAGTGTCAAATTTAGAATTCTAGTAAACAACCAACCTAATTAGAATTTCAGGCTTCTGTCAAATTTGGAATTCCAGTAAACAACTTACTTAATTAGAATATTTTTAAATTTTACAGATGAAAGATTTTAGAAGTAACATCTGTGTACTGTCTTGTTTCCTGATTACCATCAAATACTCTAGGTTTTGCATCACTTCTAATATTGAATAGCATGCCTGTTAAGTGGAGTCCTGGGAGAGGCAATATCTGTTGTTGTAGTTACTGTGTAATTCACTGAACTGTGATTATCGGCAAATTTGCATCCTTCTCAAGTTTGCAAGAATTTTTGAAGATGATTGAAAGCTGTTGGTTTGCCTTGTTGAGTCTGATCCTTTAAATGGAGTTTTAATAGTCTTCATCAAATAGTATTCATTTAAAAAAAATCCAATCCTCCCCAGAAAGCTTGTTTTCATGACTTGGTAAATATTGCTTCTGGACGTGACTCTAAAGGAAAGGTTTCTCACTATTTACTGACAGTTAGGGGCTCAGGTTGGCCAACATTCAAAATTTTACATGCTGTTCAAATGACTGCTTGAAATACCTGAGCCTCTTTGCTCTGGATCAGAAACCGCCTCATCCACTGACAGTCCATCTCTGCAAGTGAATGTGGCAGTTTTTAAACAATTACAGGACAAAGTTCTTGTCTCAAAGCCTGCAATAAAAATCTGCAGTACTGAGCCACCAGCCTCCTTGTAGCACTTTATAAATGTATGACGTGGTGTTATCCAGGACAGAGTGTAGAGCAAAAAGAAAACTCTAAGTTAGCAGGTGGAAAAGGAAGGCTGAAATAAATAATAGTAATAAAAGCAGAAAACAACACAGCAAGAGACTGTACTTAGGCTTTCTAAGCAGAGGAGATGGAGTGAAAAGATACATGAATGCATAAGCAAGTAACAACCCTCACAGGTTGCAAGAGAAGTGGCCAAGCATGGATGAGCATTTAGTTGGAGATGGTGCTGTGTAAGCATCATCATGTGTGAACTTTGGAAGTGAAAAGAATGTGAAAGAGGTAAGCAAACAGAGAAAGGATTTGAGGAAAGGAGTGATGGGCTGCCTAAGAATAAGGCAGAAGAAACTAGAGGATCTGCACATTAGTTGTCTGGATGATTCATCATAAAGAATAATTTGTTTTAGATTTTGAGGTTATTCTACTTTTATTGAAGAAATGCAATGGGTTACAGTTCGACACCAGCTAGAATCTGAAATGAAAAAGGGTTGTAAAAAAATGACTTCATCCTTAAGTAAACCTAGAGTCTGCGTAGAATGTGGATTTAGAGGATCATTGGTAATAATATTCAGCTACATTTTCATCCTGCACTCTGAGTGTGGATGTCAATGTATTTTTTCAAAGTACAGCAATGAAATTAACAGTACAGTGCTTGTTGCTCTTCAGCACCCTTGTTTCTCTCTACCTCCAGGTCTTTGTGTGGTATGAGTACATCAGTGATGCAATGTGCAGTGCCTAGTTTGAAACACTGAAGAGGACAGCTTAAATTGTACATGTGATAAATGCAGGCATTTAAAAGTCCATTTTTTTCCTAAATAGGGACTTGATGCTGATTTCATTGAAGTAGGTCATTCAAGTAATTCAAGTTCTTCAAAACCAGTAACATTTCAGTAGGAAAAAAGGGGTGACCTGTGTCTTAATTCATCCTTTTCTTTGAATTGCATTTTCTTTTCAGAAGGAGCAATTAACCTGCGGGGAATACCTGAATTCAAAGGATATTTTCTTCCTGACTTTTCTTTGAAAACTATAATTTTCAATAAAATGCAACTTCCTACTACTAAAAAGCTTTCAAACCTGTAAAAGCTGCAATAAGGATTTACATTAAAAGAAGCTTCAGATTTCATTTAACAGTATTTTTCTTCTTTAAATTAAAAAATTTTTGCTAAATTACTTTTTGATACTCTAATAGAAATAAACCAGATGTTATATAAATGATGGAATTAATTTGCTGGAGATTCATTAGAAATGTTGTAGGGAAATTTTTGCTTTATTTATGTTAAAATTCTTAAGTGTTCTTCCCAAGATCCCACAAATTTTCCCATTTGGGGCACAGTCTCAGAGCAGAACCCATGCTTTATTCTACCATGGATCTGTAAATATGCAGGATCCCTNAAAAAAAAAAAAAAATCCAATGTTTTCCTTTCTGCCCAAATGAAAATGAAGAGCTATGTGTGTGTCTTCCAGGTGTGAGCAGTGAGATCTTCCCTTGGCTGGGGTGGACTTGATTTATGCCCTACATGGACTTTTCTTGCCTAAGAGACAATTAGGGCATCAATAGCAGATATTCAGGTGGCTTCTGGATATAAATTGTAGATATGTTATATTGGTACATGAAGCAGAGCTCAGGCTCCTCATATTATTCAACATGAGCAGGAAAAATTACTTTTGTTCTCCTTTCTTATTTTTTCCCCTATCAGAGATTCTTCTCTTCCTTCTTTATTTTTTTTTCCTGGGGCAAATTAAATGTACCTTATTGAGCTCATTTAATTTTCATAACTAAATGAATTAAACTCCCAAGTTTAATTGAATATTTTTCGTAACTAAATTAGACAGAAAGTCTCTCTACTCCCAGCAAGGGCTTGCATTAGATCAAAGTCTTGGTCTATTTAGAGGAAAAAATTACATGACACACTAGCTCATCACTTACAAAGAAGATATGATAATTTATTAATAGAAATGAAAGCTGCAAAATCTCAAATTAAATTATATTTAAAATGGAAAAAAAAAGCATTTAAAAATATTCAGATAATTTGCAGCCATATGTTATTTCTCTAGAATAGGTAGGTTCCGTTACATTAGCTAAAACAAACTGATTAAAATTGTGGAAAAGCTAGGGGAAGAGAGAGTGTACAGCATATGTTTTCAGCAAATTCAACAGTAGATGATAAGGGATACTTAATTGCATTGGAGGAGTTTCATTTGTATGGGTATAAAAGTAATTGCTTCACATCCCTTAACTTGTTGTTACAACCCTGAAGGAATTTGTACTCAGCTGTACAGCTTTAGGGCACTCTGCTTTTGGAGATGAGTGCAGGCATTTTCTGAAGCATTTAGAAACAGTTCCTGAGAAAGGTTGAATCTGGGAGCTGATGGTGGGATAGCTAACTGTTCCAGAGGATCCTTTAACTCCTGTTTGATGACAGGAGCCTTCCTGACATACTCACAGGCTTTTTGTGTGCACCATGCTTTGCTGCAGTTCCCCAGGAGTGACTTTTGCAGGCAAAATGTCTTTCTTCATCCCATCGGGGATGGAGTTAACAAGCATAACAGGTTAAGACTGTGTAGTGCTTCCCACTGAATTTCTCCAGCAGTGTTAACACTGTTTGGAGCTGGATTGGCTTTCCATCAGTGCCTGTTTTCTCACAAGTGTCAGCATAGTGCACTGGGGTGGCCATCACCCAGTAGTGGTTTGCCTTTGGATTAAGATGGTAAGGCAGTGCAGAACATGGCTTGGCCATTCCCATAAATCTCCTGAACACTTTTCCCTGAAATGAGGCCTTTTAAAAAAATTGTACAGAAAATATGCTTTAGTTTTGAGGAAGCTGCCTTCTCTCAGAGTGCTAAAACTGAAATACCCAAGTTCTGCCTTTTGGTTAAAGGGTGGTCTCGTCTGCAGCATCTGAATCCCCAGTATTACTTGCATATTCCTTAGGTTTACCCACAAGCTGGCATCCCTGACCCAGTTTCAGGCCATGGTGACCAGAGCTGCCTGTTTTCTGTGAGCTGTACTGTCACTTCTCTGCATGTCAGAGAACCAAGAGTGGCTTTCCTTGTTAGCTTTTAGATGAGGAAAAAAGCCATTAACAATAACAACAAAACCAAGATAGTTCAGAAGAAGCTCAACTTTCTGGTTCAGTGGCTTCAGTGTAGTATCACAAAGAAATTTCTGAGGAATCCTCTACATCTGGGGAATGCATTAGGAAAAAAATATCAGGCCATTTACATTCAGAGCTTATTTAAAGCATGGGACAAGTGCAGTTTACAAGGAACTTCATTGAATTGCTGAATGTTTTTAATTAGATTGAAGCAAAAGACTACTGAGCAGGAAAACCTAGCCTGCCTCATCCCCTCATTTTCAAACCTACTGGAACAAATGCATGGTGAATGTGAGTGGGGGAAACAATCATCATGTTGTGCTTCAGGGTTGATTGTAGGAGTGATAACATCAACAACATCATGCTAGTGACCCAAATGAGCTTGTGTCATGCACACGGAGCTCAGCCACATAACCTGAGATTTGGTAAATGTGGATCTGTGGTAACCAAGCAAGTGAGGTGACTGCTGTCACCATCTGTATCCTGCCCTTGGTAGAGCAAGGAGTGGGAAGTGAATTTTTGGTTCTACACTAACATTTGTGTGTTGAAAGTGGACAAAACTGTACAAAGCTCAGAAAAATAAAGTGTACAGCCCAGATTTCCCTCCCTTTCATGGTACTTCATAACATTTAAGACTTTCCCAACTTGCCTGTCCTACATATTGCTGGTGGTGAACCACCAGAGTCAAGGCAAAACAACTACATCCATCGCTTGTTAGACCATATGCAAATGCCTTATTAAGAATTATGAAGGAGATCTAGTTAAAGCCCATCATTATTAGAAATGAATTAATTCAGCTTGTTGTCAGGTGTGAGACTACGTGCATCATTCCTTGTGGGATGGAGCAAGTGTTGTTAACTTCCCCAACCTGATTAAAACAAATATGCTAGAGACAGATAAATAACTACCCATCAGGCTTAAACAACTGCGTGCATGCATAGGTACAGACCTACTGTGAGTGTAAGCAGTGGTGAACGGAAAACTTGCAAAGCAAAGAACAATCTTTTGTGTAGGATTTAATAGTCTTCCGATCACATCCTGACTTTCAAGAAGAAGCCTAGATAATTCCACAGCCAAATATGTTATTTTCTTCTTTGTGAGCAGGGACAGGAAGTACTTTAAAGAAGCACTACATCTGCTCCAAAAAGTAGTCTATATAAGGGATAAAAGGTGATGGACCCTTCACTGAGAAAATCTTGGCATGAGAGGAGCTTTCCCTCTTTTTATATCTCAAGTTACTACAGCTAAGGGAGCTGTTTTGTGTTTATCTTATACGCATCCCTGCAAGGAAACAGGGTGGGGAGAGACCGGAATGGTAGAGAGGATTTTTGTGTGGGTTGACAGGTTAAGCTTCCTGCTTTCCGTAATTGACAGCAGTGGCAACAAGAAAAAATGCCCTGAAAGTAAAATCTGACTTCAGGGAGTTGCATTAAGTAACAGGTACCCAATTCAGATCTCCATCCTACTTTACAGTACTTACAACAGTTACTTCTGTGGAAGCTATCCCTCTTCACAGTGATATCAATAAGCTCAGAGTCTGGTGCAGATATTTCTACAGTTTGTATGGAGAAAAGAATAAAAGTAATAGGCATACAATTCCTTTTCCATTAGGAAAAGACTGGGCATTTGTCACTGCTTCATTTGGGGCAGTGGGAGGGGGTTGGGGCTAGTCTTGAAAGCGAATTACCTTTCTAGATTAAATCACCTTGGTTACTTGTTCCACATCTATTTCCAGTATTAGAACCCTAATAGGCATACGCAGCTGAATGCTGCTTTGCCTGAAGCACGCAGCCACACAGCATTTGATGGAGTTAAAGGTGGCCCTGCTCCTGCTGGTGTTTTTGCAGGATATGAGATTAAACCCGCAGCCCATAAGTAACCTGAGGGGGAGGTGTGGTTGCTAGACCAAAAAACATTTTGTTCCAAGGTCCCCAAGAGATTTTTATTTCATTATATGGCTGAAAGATTGCCCCAGATAAGATGAACCTGATACCGGTGCCTTCCTAGAATTTATCTATCTATGTTTCAGTGGTGTTTCTCTGTATGCAGCAGGGTGAGCTGAGCTTCTCTTGTTGGCAAAGACTCATAGATGTGCAATTAAAAATTCAAGTGCTGGTGCACAGGGGATCATGTGTGTCATCAGGGCTGTGAAGTCCACAGGACATTTCTTGTCTGTTTTCACTGGTCATCCTATAGGGACACTACTCTGGATGCAGTCATCTCAGATGCCCTAGGTGAGATGAGTCAGGACTTTATCTTATAATTGGGTTCATTGACACAGTTGCTATACGTGCATTATGTGGTTGAAATGGTTACAACTAGTGAGGTGCAGGTCTAACATGATGCATCAAATGGTCGTGATTCTGGATAGCTGTGTTGTGAAGTTGACTCATTGAAGCTTGCTTTAGTAACTGTATGTACAATGTTTAGGCATGGGGTGACTTGAAGGTGCCTCTAAATAGCAAGTGGGGGCCTCTGTCTGTGTGACAGAGCTCTGCAGAGGAGCAAAAACCTGATAAAATTGGCTGCCAGCCCCTTTCAAGCTGTTTGTACAACAGGACTTTGTCTCACTGTGGGAGTCAAATCTATTAAAAAATTATGCTGGTCAAGTCAGTACCATAGCACTCATGAGCTCCTGTCCCTCTAAATCCAGGTGGAGAGAGGATGTGCTGGGCTAAGGGACCTATCCAACCATTAAATGTCTGAGGATATTTATTCTGTGCAGATAAAGAGAAGCTGCACCTTGATAGCCCTTATGTGAGTTGGCTTTTTACTTTTCCTTGTGGCTCCATATTTGCACAAGCACCATGGAGAGTCTGACCTGTAAAATTTAATGCCCTTCTGCAGCGTGTTTAAACAGATGTGCCCATGACCTTTTATACCTCTGTCTCAACCATGAGGAAAGTGTCATAATGATGTCCAGGTAGAGGTCAAGGTAACATCAGGAATTTAATTGCTGTGAAATTTAAACAAACAGTGCCTTTGACTGTCCTCTCTTTCTATTTTCATTTTAAATACCTATTTTAGTAATGCCTTGGAATTTAATTTATGTATAGCAAAGAAGACCGAGAAGATTTAAGCTTGAGAGTGGTTCTTCAATTTACATTAAGGAAGGGATCTAATCAGGTGGTAGTAATAGTGGTCTCTTCTAGATGTTAAATTTAGGACTCATAAAATATTGTGAACTCTAGTTTGTAAGATTGAAGCACTATTTCATTTATTTTAAAAAGTGTACTAGACATTAAAAGTAGTAATCTAAGGAATAAGAAATCATTTCAGACTAATCCTGATTCCACCCATACTGCATGCAACAGTGTGATTTGTTCCCTTCTGATGTGTTTGGTTCAGGTATTTGAAATCCCGTGTATGCAAGGGAGTATTTGTTCCATGTTTCTGTGTACACTGGTCAAAAAATTCTGCATAAACTTCCTGCTTTAATAGGCTGTATTTCACAAAATTATTTGTAATATGGGACTCTTAACCGGGAATTATAATGTTTCAAGGAGGATTAATGTTTCAGGGGGGAAAACATCATTATAGATGCATGAACAGCTGTATGTGATTAAAATTGCCTAGTAAAGACGCAGGTAGGTTTAAAAAATTGTAGCAGATATTTTGGCAGCTGTTTGTTGAGAAAGAAGTATCAGACTTGTTTCTTTTTGGCTGCACTAGACGTTTCAAGTGGCTGCCGGTTCTGGCAGGTGAAGTTGATAAACTAGTTGCAGCAGTCCTTATTTTTAGTTTCTGGTGTTGATAAAGTTGAGAGGAAATTCAATCTGTATTGCCTTAATTCAAGGATTTCTTTAACCCCATTTCATCTCTTTGCTCACCTCTCTCACTTTTTCTGTCTGCTCTGGGAGAGCTGGTGGCTGCACAAGTTATGGGCGAATCCTGTGCAGGATTCACAGAATTGTCTTCTTGTGCCTTTTTTTCCCAGATTATAACCAGTTTATGACCAGTTTAGATGTGTATGAATTACTACTGTAGACTGATCTGAGCAAAAGCTTATGCTGAAGTCATATAGACCTTGTAGTTTACAACACATGTACATGTGCATGCACACACATGTGTATGGGATCCAATGTTGGCTTGGTATTTTCTTGTTGAGCTGGCTAAGTAGTGGCAGGTGGTGTCATTTCCTCTAAGGATATTTAATGTACAAGCTCTGTTGATATTCAGGGTACATGATTTTTTTTTTCCTGATGAAAGAAAACTGTCAGAAGATGAGAAGTATCTGTCTGAAGATGTGACAAAAGTATCCAGTTATAATGAACCTAAATTGGTTACCAGGATAAATCTATTTATATAGTGTGTAAGTATTGCATATACATATTGTGTGTATATATTTCTTTTCACCAAGAAGCCAAAATGCTTTCAGTTGAGTGTTCTGCTATCAAAAGGCACTCAGTGTCCCTGAGTGTATAGCATCCTGTCATTTTGCTCAAACATGTCAGGACAATCAGAAGTTAGAGTAGCATTTGCTATTTAAAGTAGTATGTTATACGTAAGTTGAGGCATGAAGAAAAGCCTATTAAAATATAAAAATAGTGTATGCTGTAAGCTTTCCAGAACTCACTTTGCAGTATTTCCTCATTACGGCCTGCTACATTGAGCCTGAGAGGCATTTTTTCGGCAGTCAGTTTTTCTCCTCTTACCTGATACTGCAGCCTTTACTCATACCACAGCTGAATTCTGCTTTATCAGTCATTTTCATGGCAGCTGCTTGCAGCAGGTGTCACTTCACTGTGGGTTGAAGGAAAAGTTGATGATGATGCACCCTGAACAGTTGTTTAGCAGTGACGATCCCAGGTGAGTGTGGGAAACAAGCTGCCAGCTCCTCATGGTAGAGTCGGAACTTCACTGTGTTGAGGCTCCTGAGTTCTTAAAAGATGTTTTGCTTCAGCTCCAGGAGCAGAAAGATTAAAATGCTTTCTGTGCTGATAGAAAAAAAAGAAATACTGACATCCTTGGATGGTGGGAGAAGAATAACTTTTCTGTCGACTGTCATATGGGAAAATAACCCAGAAAAAGACAACAAAATAAAAAGAGAGAAGGAGGTCTGATGTACCATATGCTGATTGCCACAGCAGTTTCACCTATTTGCCATCCTTTGTACTCCTGGATACCCCTTCTGGTTCAGACAGGAAAGTGCATTCATGTTAATATCTGCAAGAAAATTGTAGTAAACAGTGTGCTATTGCTTGATTTGTCCTCCTTGGCAGCTTCTCTTTTATACAGAGGCACATTTGGGGATTTATTTGTTTTCTTGTTAAACAGCTAACCTGTGCTGCTCGAGATGAAGTCATTGGTTGTTTTGGGGTTTTGCTTGTTTATTGATTTGGGGTTTTAAGTTCTTCATAGAAGAATTATCTGAGTTTGCACTGCAATTTTATTCACACACATATATGGAGATAGGTCAGATGGTAAGGAAACAAAATCCTGGAACTTACATAGTGGCCCCTTCCTCCAGATTTTATCTCAAATGTTCATTCTTTATTGGTCGATGAAAGGTCAGAAAACTAACATTAAGGATGATGAAGTTTTTCATACATCCAGTCTTGTGTTCTTTATACTGTTTACTAGAGAAAGTATTCCCAGTGCTAATTTTACTTCCCAATTCCACTATTGGATGTTTACTTTAATTTTGTATGTGTCACCGAATGAAATTCTGGTAAAGATTGGGGGTGGGTATGATTCCAAGGTCCAATATTCTTTAGTGCATTGCTGTATTCTTGGAATAATATTTTGTCAGTAGAACACTACACTATTTGATTAAATTATGAGCTCTTAGATTCTGAAACCCTGTCCTGCTCCAGATTGAGTTAGCTTAGGTTAATGCATTACCTGATGCTAGCTGAGCCACTGTCACTGTCCACATGGGTTCTCATTTATATTCTTTGCAGTTAATCCTGTTAGTAAATAGAAACACTTTACTAGCTAGGTGCTACAGTGATACAGTAATAGGACTACATGGCTGATTAGTATTTTTCACTGTGATTAAAAGGAGCGGTGAGGAAATTTATATACCTTGTGTGTTTTGCTTTATATTCTTTAGGGTATTTTCATTGCTATTTCATTATGTTAAATGAGGCATCCAAGAGTTTGCTTGGCTTTGAGGGGAGATGGAAGCTTATATTAAAGTGTTGTTATGCGTTACTATGTTGCAGTGCATCCCTCTGATGATAAATGATATATTCAAAGTCTCCCTTTACTTCTAAATGCAGTGCAATTTTCTCTGCTTATTTTATTATTATTTTATTACTTTTCACAGGAAGTTAAGGCTTAGGCATTAAGGAAGATATGAATTTATCCAAGTGATTTACTGATCGATGGAAGCAGGGAATTGGCTTATTTTGTTGAAATCAATTTCTTAACACTTTGCTCTTCTGTGGTTTGTGCTTTGCAACCGCAGTAGACTCTCCATGTGGTGCAGGATCACTAGTGTGCAGTTTGCCTTAACTCCTTGTAACATCTTATTCTTTAGGTTATGTATTACGTCTTACAAGACCGTAACAGCAATCTCAGAAGTTCTTCCAGTCCAGTTTAAACTGTGTTTAAATTAAGTACCGATCTTATGAAGAACACGAAATCCTGTTTCTTTTCCTGACATCAGACTGACTAGGGGATGACTTGAACATCTCTGCCTGTGTTTGGAAAGGTTTCTGAAAGAAGATGAGTGATGAGTTCTTAGGGGAAAGGCTAAAAACCTCTGGTATTTTTTATTAATATTTGTAAAATTGCAGTTCTTGCGGTTTTTTGTTGCTCTAAATTGTTTCTTACTGTTTCAAGCTACTACACTGGGGAACTCCCCTGTGCTGTGATCAGTGAGAGTCCTGAATCAAGTCCCTGACAATTTCCTTTGCCCAGAAGGTCAAACATCTTTATCAACTGGAACCTCAAGTGTGTTCCTAATTTAAAACTTTGATCTTTAAGTTGGAAGCAGCTTTTACTTCGTGAACCTTTGGATTCCTTCCATGGGGGTAATTATCCATACAGTTTTGCTTCCTGGAGTGTGTCCAGCTGTACAGCAGTGATTGGAAAATAAAGAAAAAAAAAAAGAAAATAACAAGTTTTAAGTAATTCTTTACCTTCACCAGAGCATTAACCCTAATGGTTAGCATTCTAAAGTTATCAGCAACCACAAACCTCGGTTGCTATTTTCATTTAGGAAAAACCCCTGATGATGATTTTAATTGGGTTTGTTCTTTTTTTTTTTTGTTCTGCCTACACTGGTGCCAGTTAAATTTTCTTATAAGAAATGACTTTCTGGAAAACATTATTTTCTTCTAAGTGTCACATTCTTTTGCCATGTCTTAGCTCTCTTTACTTGTTTCTGCACTGGTAGCCCTCGAATGGATGGCCTGTTAGAAAGTGGCATGTACAAATCAAACTTACTTTACAGTCTTGTAGATGGTGAATGATTTTCTCCTGCATCATTTCTTCTCATGTTGCAACACGTTGCTCTTGTTCACTGGTTACTGACCACCTTTCTTTGAAGTACTTGCAAGCAACAAGTCACGCGCTATTTATCATCCATGGAAAAGATAAGTGTATCTTCACTGTATGCTCACCCAACATGTGGTTTAATTTTTTTCTTTACCAATGGAATTGATCAGATGGAGAAGTGGCAAGAACAAAAGAAGAAACAATGCATTGAAACAGGACTCTAAACACTATTGGTGAATAGCATTGAATAAAGAAGATGTATATCCAAGCAATTGCTTCTGGGCCTCATGTTTGAAGTGCTTTCTCACAATGTTATCTCCTTTCTTAAAGACAGTTCCACAAGAATGTGATGTTAATTGCTTTTCCCAACAAAAGTACTACTTTTTATGCTCCAAAATAATTTATATTCCTTTCTGACACTATGTTCCCAAATATTCTCTAAATTTTGAGTTCAAAAGGGAGACCACTGGTTAAGCTGGGCAATTTTGAGGGTAATAAAGAGTTAGTTAATTTTATTAAAGACAGAAGAGAAAGAAGGGGTAGTGGCTGTTAATGATTTCTTATGAAGCCAAGGAACAAGACAGCAGAATGGTAATTGAAGTTCAGCAAAGCCATATGTCAGGTAGTGAAAGAAATTGCTTGGATATTTTGATGACCTCTTGTTAAGATTTCTGCTGAGTGGTTTTAGTTAAATATCATTTGAAATGCTGTATGTAAACATCTGTCATACTTCATTAAGAAAGGCTTGCATTTATTAGAAACATGTATTATATAAAAGCTGGTTCCTCCCACCCGATTCGTGTAATCTGTGTTTACTGAGCACTCGGCAAGAAAAGGTTGCAGAAATACAGAGAAGAGCTGAAAGAAAGCCGAATATTCCCCCCTGAGAATAGATAACGTCTCCAGGAGTGATAGCACATGAATTAAAAATCACATGATAAAGTGTGGTACTGAGGGAGGGGGATAGTACCAATTAAAATCTTCCCTGTGCTTACCATACAAAGTCAAGGTAGAAACAAGAAAATCAGGAGGCATGTTACATGATAAGGTCTTTAATGCACCATGTAATTAACTCATGAACACACTCCAGAAGACAGTGCTTATGCACAGCTTCCTAGGATTAAATAATGATCATGTCTTTGATAGAAGAAATAAAATACTTTAACCTAACTCCAGTGAAACTGCTTGGGTTGACACGCTGTGCAACCCAGTAGAAACCTGCTTTAGGAGTTCATTTTTACATGAGTAGAAACATAACATGACTGTTTCCTGTTTTCTGCATATTAGAAATTTGGGATTGACCTGCCATTTTTTAAAGCACTTTGCACAAAAATGGTTAGGGTATGTTGACTGTAGTCCAGCCAAACACATCCTGGAAGTACGTGTACCTTCTTGTTATGGAAAGAAGATATACGTAATGAAATTTAAAACAGCAGAAAACCTTATCCTGCACAACCACTGCACAATCATTGTGGTGTGTGCTGGGACACAATATGATGTTATTCACTGCATGCAGATAATGTAGAAGAGACCTAATGAGGATGCCTTTTGGCATGGTCTGCTTTCAGCTATTCTAGGAAGTTTTATTTAAATGACCTAAAGGTAGGTCACCCATAAATTGCTTGTGTAATAGCTGTTCATACTGTTTAAGACTTCTGAGATTGGTCAAAGGACTCGCTGTAGTAAGAGTTTGTGCATGTTTAATACAATCTACTGAAGGACTAATTAAGAAAATAAAAAAGACTCAGAAGTAAATAAATTATAGCAGTTTATGGTGTTATTTGTTATGTCAATGCAATACAGAATGTGCCACCTCACAATGGAAAGCTAATTATTTTCATGCCATGCAGCTTGCTAACCTGATATATTGCTAATGAATGGATTAGATGGAGGTTTGGCAGCCGCTAACATGAGTGAATGATTGTTTTTAAGACCAGTTTGTACTGATGCTGAGTTCCAAGCCAGGTAACGATTATGACAACTTAGAGGCAATTCTGCATCCATTATTTAGGGTAACTCTCTCTCTCTTTCCATAGATATTTAAACCTAATTATACATGCACACCCCTAAGCAGTCGTTCATACAGCTGGAATATGTGAGGAAGCCTCATTACCTAATTTGTGGCACAAACACTAAATCTCAGGCTGGGTTTTGATTTCAGCGTGTTGAAATAAGGTATGTTTTCCTTTTCTTGCGGCTGTCATGTTTTACTGTGATTAGGTAAGCTTCTAAAACATGGAAGAATAGGCAGGGCCAAGCATTGAGGGAAGAGAGGTCCAGGTGTGGTGTCAAAAGTTGTCTGGTTGCTGGCAAGCAGGCGTTAATCAAGTATGTCATTTATATGCCAGTGTTGCTGAAAAATAATCTCCTCCTTGATTTTTCTTGCTGGCAGCTCATTCAGTAGAGAAGTCTTATCTGTTGCTCAGTTTTCCTTTTGAGCAGGTGATGTATTTGTCAGTATGAGAAGACTTCCTAATTTCACATCAGTTGGGTGTTTAATCTTCAGTCTTTTTAGTTAAGTTTGTCCTGACTGCTGATTCTTTCTAGTCAAAATGATGGGAGAGTAAAGTCAATTATCTTGAAATACGTTGGATTGTATTTGTGCTCAGGGATGACTGATCTAGCTTTGGCTTCGGCTTCAAGGCCCATTGTGGTGTGTACTCCTTTATGGCTCTCATGCTTTCCTCCTGCTTGTGTTGATGTCTGTGCAGTCAACTGGCTATATTTTTACACAAGAAGACGATTCCATGAAAACCCCTTTCATATCAACTAAGTGGAGGAGCATTTTGGAAATTTTACAATCATTTAAGCAAAATTTAGGAAGAACAGAAGTTTCCTGAACTCCTGTTTTGAGGATTGCTCTCAGAGGGAAATATTCAGTATGGATAATTGACAGAAATTCAAAAACTCTTCTGATATAACTGTTACTGTAAATGAAATGCACAGATTGCAACATGTGGACAGTGCAAAAGAGAACTTTATAGATGCAAATGACATAAAACCCAGCGATATTTACTCCAAGCTAGGATCAGATCCAAAGGTTATTCTCACTTTTTGAGATCCAGCTGGCAGATATCTAGCCTCCTGACTAAGGATGTCCTTTATACATATGTGTATACTTATGTGTGTATACACACATGCTACAGGGGTCATCAGACCCCATGCTTAGTGAAAGCATTTCCTACTTTTGAAACTACTTCTCAAAATGCTTCCTTCCAGTGGCTCCTGGCCATCACCCTCTTCACCTCACAGACATTGTGTACAGACTTTTCAGTAGGGCCTGTAACAACAGGATGAGGGATAATGGTTTTAAACTAAAAGAGAGTAGATTTAGACTAGGTAGAAGGAAAAATTTTTTAGAGTGAGAGTGGTGAAACACTGGAACAGGTTTTCCAGAGAGGTGATAGAAGTTCTGTAGCTGGAAACATCCAGGGTGAAGTTGGATGGGGCTCTGAGTGACCTGTTCTGGTTGAAGATGTTCCCACTTACTGCAGCAGTGTAGGACCAGAGGACCTTTAAACATCCCTTCCAACTCAAACCATTCTATGAGTTTACTTGGAAAGACAATAAGGTGGGCTGTGCACGGGCAGCTTGTAGCTTCCTCACTGTTTTCTTGAGTGAGACAAGATGGTTGGTAGCTTGCTGTAACATGCTTATCCTTCTATCTGGACTATTAAAAGGGACACATGGGCAAAATACCTGATCCTGTGGGTGCA
>WAAB01015075.1:0-13373 GCA_013389865.1 Piaya cayana | reverse complement strand
GTGCAGGACTTGGCATTTGGCCTTGTTAAACCTCATGCCATTAGACTCAGCCCAGGGGTCCAGTCTGTTCAGATCCCTTTGCAGAGACTCCGTACCCTCCAGCAGATCGACACTTCCACCCAGCTTAGTGTCATCTGCAAACTTGCTAAGGGAGCACTCAATGCCTTCATCCAGATCATTGATGAAGACATTGAACAGGGTTGGACCAGCACTGAGCCCTGGGGAAACCCCACTTGTGACCAGCCTCCAGCTCTATTTAACTCCATTTACCACCACCCTCTGGGCCCAGCCATCCAACCAGTTTTCCACCCAGGAGAGTGTGCACTTGTCCGGACCAGAGACTGACAGATTCTGAAGCAGAATGTTATGAGAAACTGTGTCAAAGGCTTTACTGAAGTCCAAGACTACATCCACAGCCTTAATGAAAAGCATGAGCAAGGTAAAACCACTAGAAGAAGACAATGTAAGTACCAGAAAAGAAAGTGAATTAAGTGATAAATGACAGATTTTAAAATGTAATATAAGCCTGTATAGGCTTGCACTATCAAATCATAGCATTTTACTCAAAATATACCGAAGAATTCATGAGCTGCACTAAAATTTAATAAAAAGAAGGAAAAACATTAAGGCAAAGTCAGATGTATTTTCTTCCAAAATACTGCATCCACCTGAATATTATGTTTCTTCATAAGACTGTTTTTAAACACTACTACTAATTATAATTAAAAATATTTTGACCTAATTTCATAAAATATGAAAACTTACTTATTGCATAGGTGTATATTGATTGCAGATACTATTATTTGTTTGTCAGATTAGAAGCTCACTTGCACAGTGGTGAAACATAGGTAAATCAGTCTGAGTTGATGCAAGTTTATCAATGAAAGAGACAGCAGCATCAGGCCTCTTCTGGCAGAATTAACTGTATTGTCTTCTCTGTGAGAATGGCTGTGAGTTAACTAGAGTTTTAGTACTTCCCTGCTTTTCCACAGAGGAGGAAAACATGGCACGTGTGGTCTCAACCCAAAGAAGTACTTGTGCTACTGCATAACCTACCCAAAGATACACTATGCTTCATGGAAATAGATAGTTTGTATCCTTGTGATACTATCTCAATGGTTCAGAAAAGAGAGCTCACAGTAGGCACTTAGACCAATCTTATGTTCTCCAAAATACCTGAGAGACTGAGTTTTGATCAACAGAGACTAAGCAATTTTGGCAAGATATAATTACTAAAATTACGTACAACTCAATAGTTTTCTTAAAATACACTTAGAAAATAACACAGTCTGGTCTTGCAGCCAAAGAGAAGTACTACCTTGAACTGAGAATCTGCTGTAGAGGGGTAGGCAATCTCAGATTGGGAAAGGCAGTCAAAATTGAACTATTGAAGCAAATGCCAGGCCAGGCAGTAGACCAATTCACTTATCCTTACCTGCAGGTTGTATAGTCAAAGCCCTAAATTTTATTATTACAGTTTATTATCCCTTCCTTATGATACAGAATACAGGCATTGATATAAAACCGTTTTGACACCAAGTTTTTACCTGATACTTGGCACTGAAATCCATTCATGTAGGCATGACAACAGGTTACTGGACAAATTTTATTCACTATCAGTAACAAACCAGATATTCATGCATATATTTACACCACAGAAGAAAAAAAAGTCTTTTTTCATGAGAAATATACAAAGTAGAGGAAAGGTGTTGCATCAGATTACATATTAAATGATTATATCCTAAGAAGGGAGGATGCAGCACCATCCATTTCAGTGGCATTGTACTGAACAACTCTCTTGTGTGCTGGCCACAGAGGCTGAGGAGAAGTCTCACAGGACAATAACATGTAGATGACAGCAACAAAATAAGTCATTTATATATATATATCTCCTTGAAATACTGCAGCTCACTTCAATTAATAGTCCTTGCCTACTGCCACTCCCAAGAGAGAACAGTGTGTTTTGAGGCATACTACAAAGCATTGAGTAGGCATTTCTTATAGAGATTCTCTGAAAAATAGTATCTGTGAAGATTTTCTCAGGTAACAATACTCAAGTGCAACCAAGTAAGTGAATCATTTGTGTTTGGTGTTGTTTTAAATACAGGGTTTTTTTGCTTTATAGTCAAGGGATAAGACATTTGATATTTTATGAGATTCTTTTTTTAAAAAAATATCGGATTGGCTGCTATAATTTCTAGCACTAGTTTAGTACTCTTATAGTACTCTTATAGTACTCTTCTTTCCTTTAATAAGCAGAAAGGAAGAGGCAGACATGAGAGAGTAAAGGCAAAAATACGTAGATTAACAAGTATATGTTACCCTGAATTGGGGCATAAGCATATTCCCATCTTTCCTGCTTTTGGGGTTGTTTAGGATCCAGAATTTAGTTGTACTTTTTATGCAAAATAGGCCTCGTCTCAACACTAGTACAAAGGACAAGGCTCTAGAGAATACCTTGGGCAGCTGGTCCAAGCTGTGATCTCCTAGTGAAAAGAGAAATAGTGGAAAAGAACCAGAAGTAGCTCAGCATCAATGTTCTCTCTCTTTTTTTTTTTTTTTATAATGAATGCAAATGTTTGTGGCCCAGGAGTATCACTAGGTCAAGAAGTCACTTGTACCATATGTTCTTTTCCCTTTTAAAATCTCCTCCAGTGTGAAGAACACCATTAGCATCTATATGCTAATATTAAGGACCTAGCCTTATAAGGATCTTCCCCAAGTACACAAAAATGACAGCAACAAAAGAGAAAGCAAGAAATCTTCCTTGACCGCAATGAGATCACTTAATGCACTTCAGGTTCTGCTGTTTACAGGAAGCAATCTTAACAAGGTTTTCACACCAATGATAAAAGTTTGCTTAGCCTAAAGATTACTAACTTTTGGGTGCACAAACTGTAATATTTGCTGAATTTAGAAAATACTAGCTGCTTTTTCTTGCTATTTTTTGTAAACAAAAAATAGGAAAAAGCTGCTAAAACAAAAAATGTATTTTCAGTTTCACCAGATTGTACCTATCTGCAAGATTCATTGTGAGTAAAGATATTTGCATAGTATGAAGAGTATAGTCCAAGTTAATTTCTGCTGTAAAAGGTGGCAGCTCCATCAACCTTAGTGGTACTACCTACCATTAGACCAAATATGAATTTTCTGTCATAAATCTCTTAGGAAAAAAATGTAGTTGTACTTCAAATCTTACTGGTATAGCTTTATGAAAAGAGACCTAAACAAATAAGTTTTTATGTATATATTATCCAAAAAAGACTGTTCTTGTTAATTTTGTTAGCCCAGGCACTACTTAAACCTGACTTTCACAGGGATGTGTGTATTTGCAGGTCAGGTTCATCAAACATTCATTGTTCAATACTGTGACAGCTGGTAGTAGGCATACTTATTCTTCCCTTGTTTGGTTTTCTGATAAAACCTGTCAAATACTGGTTGCCTATAACTGAATCTGACAACCTCTCAGGAAGGTTTGGAATCTCTTTTATTCCTATCAAATAACAATAAAAAATGGTACCAATCCTAATGTTATCTTTTTAACATCAACTAGCAATGCAAAAGCATGATTTTTTACCAAAACAACCACTAACAAATAGCCATAGTTCATGCTTAATTATTAATTGTAACAGATTTCAATTCAGAAAAATTGTTCCTGTGAGAACAGTTTCTGATCCCTGCACTAGAGATAAAGAAACCACTCAACTTGACAGGTATTATATCCTTGGGTATGGTAGCACTGCCATGGCAAGTTAAATATTTGTGGTCTATCAAACCTCTTTGTGCAGCAGGACCAGTCAGTGAGTACTACTGCAATAAGCAGCAACTGTTCAGAATAGGTAGGGTCAGTATTTGCACAGATTTGGAAGCTCGGCCTGTGTTTCAGTCCCCAGGGCTGGATATATTACGGCTTGCTAAGTGTGGGTAATCTTCACTGAGCTAAATACTCAGTGTGTTAGAGACTCAGGAGCAGGTATATCAAAACTTGGGGCAGGATGTTATATATGGAATGGATTAGAAACCTTTCCATATAAAGATAACAAGAGAAACATGATCTGTCTGGACAAGTTGCTCTAACTTCACAGAGACCACAGCTGTCCAAAGCAACTCGGATGTGATGAGGAGGATGACATCAGCACAAGTAAGCTTTCCAAGTGAGATGTGCATTTCCATGGTTTAATTCTAGATGTAATATAGATGGAGTTGTAACAGTGGTGTAAAGCACTGGAAAAAAACCCACCTATAACAAAATCAAAAGATCAGATTTGAAACACTCTAAAGTTCCTAAAGCTCACAGAATTGTCTTGGGAAATTTAACAAATGCTGAACGTTCATTAAAGCCTATGTACCTAAGCTCCCTATTTGTTTTTGTAAATTCCACGTGGTACTTTTTGCCTTTTCCAAGACAACTCCATGATATTTCAGCACACTGCCTGGAATTCACCAGGAATTTTCTCTGTTTCTTCACTAAAATTCACCCCAAACCCACAAGCTAATAAAAGCAAATCCAAAGGTAGAATAATCAGAGCACTAAGAAAAATAGCATGCTATGGATGAGACAAGTTTAAATAAGAATTCATTTGAGGATGACATTTGGAAAATCATATTCAATGTAAACCAATGTCCACATTTAGACAAAAAAGCTGGTTACATATCTTAAACAACAGGAAAACTAGAAATAGAAACTACGTAGTAGTACCAGGAGAAAGATGAACCATCAGTTTAAGGTACAAAATATACAAAAAAATTTCTTTCTTACTCACTTTTTAAAAATAAAAGAACTACACAGTTTTGCTAATAGGTAAGTAAGTGGGTGGATAGATAGATAGATAGATAGATAGACAGACAGACAGACAGACAGACAGATGGATGTGTGTATATATAATTTCACTATCCTAGTTCAGCTAAGTATTTAAAGCACAAGTCTGAAGATTTTCTTGTAAGCTCAAAATTAGGCACAGGCTTAAGTACCTTGTTAAACTGAGACAGATGTTCTCCTTAATGTAAAACTACAAAGAGAACTTTCCACTTTATTTTGTGAAATGACCTGGACACAAGAGGAAAAGCTATTGCCACTAGAATTCCCATACTTCGACAATTTCTTTGAAATGTCATTCAGTTTTCATTCTTGAACTTGAACAGCTGCAGGTCACATTCTGCTTTCAATTACTTCTTTGCCATTGTCTTCCTGAACTACTTGAACAATTATTCTCCTAAGCATTACTCTCAAACTTCAGGATATGCAGGTGGAAAATAAGAAAAGAAAGGCATACTAAACTTTGAAATCTCTATGAAGTACAAGTATCATCAAAGTTTTGTTCAGAATTAGGTTTCAAAATCTAAATACAATGATTCCACTGAACACCTGCAAAATCCCAATTACTGCCTCATGTTTGAATAGCAGCTCTGTTATGACTGTTATTGAAAGGAACTCTGTTGCATCCTTAGAAGCAAGGATGACTTTTGTGATACTTACATATGTGCCATAAAAGCACTCTGCCATGCATGGAAACAAACATGTTCATGTTTGATCTCTTCAAGAGAAAGACTTGTCTCTGCAGAGAAGGAAGAAGATTTAAGGGAAGGTGAACAGGTGGGTTTTTGAGTGTTCCCTTCTCCAGCTAGAGTTAGATTATGATAAGAACTGACTGTGCTACCAAAGCATTTTCATGACCTACAAATTACCCCAGGTTTAAGAGCTGGTATATCCTACACTGCATGAGATTCTGAGAGGAAGTGTGCCTATAAGAGACATCCAGGCATTTTTATAAACTCTTTAGACTACTGGTGTCTTGCAGTATCATATGTGAACAATCAAATCAGTTTTGATTTGAACACTGTCACTTGGATTAGGGTTTATCTATCACATGGCAGCACTGAGCTAGCAGGCCGCAGAGATGAATAAAAGTACTGATTGCTGAATTGACAGCCTTGAAGATGAGTAGCATTATTTCATCACATCCTTCTTTGCAGCATGTGCCAGTGGGTTTTAGCTGTCACATTTTTTAGAATTATCAAGCCTCAGAGTAAGTAACAGGGCTGGTTCCTTAGTGCATAAGAGTCCCTTTCTCTCCTCATCCTTCTAAAGATACTGGCTTTTATTTTGTGTAATTGTATACTTGTATACTTTGCTCTGCAAACCACAACATGGATACTAATTGAGTGTCTGTTAAGTCTTGCTTCCCAGTGCACCCTCTGTTACTATTTTGCCTTTACAAAAGAAATAAATCACAGCAGAAACCTTTTAAACTATTTGTGAAGGTAAAAGCTGCATGTGTTTTTAAACCACTTTCCTCATAAAACCTGTTAAGGCTCATTAACTAGGGATGCTTTCAGATTGCAGTGTGGTGTTCTATGTATTGTCTGACAGTTTACCCAGACGTCTGTCATGTGCAGTTGTCATTTCTCATTCACTTTTCCCTGATGCACTACTTACCTTCTGCCCCCAAATCTCAGACTTTGACGATTACTTTTGACACTGTTATGAAAGTCTACAAAAAAATTGCCAGAAAGTTCCGAGTGCTAATTGAATGACTACTGTCTGCTTCTCTTTCAGAAGCTGAGCCTGATCAGGACAAGGACAGGACAAGGCCACCACCAACAGCAAGCGATTAGACTCAGTGATGACAGGATTTGTCCCTTCCTATGAATGTATCTTTTTTCTGTGGTGGATTCTTACTCCTATTCCAACTGAAACAGCCTCAGGTGCCTGGAGCCCGTGGAACTGGCATGGTGGCATGTGAAAGCTACAGTAGTGTGTATTTAAAGTTCTGTGTGGCACCAAGGGAATGGGCACTTCCCTGTTACCTTTGGCTGCATGCATGACCTTTCAGTTCTGCTCTCCAGGACCAGGTACAATGCAATGAGACACAGAGGTGCAGCATTGGAAATCCCTCACAAGCCTCAGCCCAACACTCTGCCTTGCCTAATAAATCAGATTGACAGGGTGTTTAAATCTACAAATGCTAGACTATACAGAAAGGTCTGATTAAATGAATCAAGGCTGAGAGACCTGGGGTTGTTTAGCCTCGAGAAGAGGAGGCTGAGGGAAGACCTCATTGCTCTCTACAACTACCTGAAAGGAGGTTGTAGAGAGGAGGGAGCTGGCCTCTTCTCCCAAGTGACAGGGGACAGGACAAGAGGAAATTGCCTCAAGCTACACCAGGGGAGATTTAGGCTGGACATTAGGAAAAGATTTTTTACAGAAAGGGTCATTAGGCAATGGAACAGGCTGCCCAGGGAGGTGGTTGAGTCACCTTCCCTGGAGGTGTTTAAGGCACCTTCCCTGGAGGTGTTTAAGGCATGGGTGGATGAGGTGCTGAGGGCCATTGTTTAGTGGTTTGATAGGAATGGTTGGAATTGATGATTTGGTGGGTCTTTTCCAACTTGGTTGTTATATGATTCTATGATTCGAAGGAGTTTCCATGTGTAACACATTGCCACTTGCTGTCACCTTATTCAGCTTACAGCAATCCACCCCAAACCTGTCTGTGTGCAAGTACACACCAACGACAAAATGTCTAAATCCCTTCTCTATCAAAGATCCATCACAAGTAACAAGACTGCATTCTTTAACAATCAAACAGTTCTAGGTTTTCAAAAAAGTTAATGAATCAGCTACTGTTCTACAGTAATAAAAAGTATAGCCCCATATATCAGAATTATAGATGCTCCAAAAAAGAAAAAGGAAAAAAAATTGACCAGTGGAGATCAGAAGCACCCAGTCCCTGAAGGATTAAACACTTAGATAATATTCTGTCCACTACTTCTTATGAGGAGTACCCAAAAATTCAACACCCCAAAACATAAAGCTAAGTGGCTAGTTACTTCTTTTATCATGATTTAATTTTCTTTGGAAATCCATTTAATTCTTATCCTTCCCAATAAATGTATTTTATCATTTCTCTCACCTGTCTGGAATTAGACTGCACAGGTGCCTCCATGACAGTAGATCAAATGCCTTACCTAAAAGGATACTTCATCTGAGTATATAAGAAAATGGACTTACATAGAAATAGATTTTTTTAGCATTTGTGCTCAAAAAGATATCATTTTTAAATACTCTGACATTTCTTGAAGCTTCTTAGGATTATATCTTACAATATGGGTAGCGATTAATAAAAAGCACTCAAAAAGAAAACACCTCTGAAGGGGAAAGGAAAAAAATGCCACAAAGCCACTCACCTTTAAGAACAGAAGAAATGCCCAGACAAGGGACTTCACAAGTTTCACAAAGCAGAAGTCTGTCTTCCACAAATTAGAAATAATTTAGCAAATGTAAAGAGAGCAGTTTTCAGCTCCCCCATCATAATTCTCCAGTAAAAGATCTTTAAAATTTACAATGGACCAAAAGGAGGCTCTGCTGCTTTTGGGGTGATCATGAATGAAAGTTTAAAATAGGAAAGAGTGATAGACAGTGTGAGAGAGAAAAAGTCCTAGTACATTGAGATCCAATTTTATTTCAAGTTAATTTAGTGGATTCCTGTCATCCATTTATTTTTCAAATTAAATGTAATTCTGGGACATACTTTAATATGAGGGGAAACTGAGTTGCTGAACAGAAGGCAAGACTTGACAAACAATTATTATCACAGGAATGTGATTCAATGGAAATTATACCTTTTATTCTATAATAATTATTCTATATTAACTTGACAAAACAAACAGTAAATGGAGTAGTTCATCCACAGCTACATGCAGAGATGCATAAGATTGGGCCAGACCACACAAGGTGTTGCTGGAGAATGATGCTATACTCTGAAGGAGTTAACTTCCAAAAAGTTAAAGCCAGCAAAGATCGAGATGGAAAAAAAAAAAACAAAAAAAAAGACTGACAACAATGGAGCAAAAAAGACACTAGAAACATAAGTCTCCAAAGGTCTATAAATGGCCATCCCTGTACAAGGAGCAAGAGAGATCAGGATGGGAAGAGAGGGTTCACCCTTTCCAAGATTCAAAGCTCCTCACCCATTCTTTCTTCAAGGTCACATAACTTGATGAAGATTTGATTTGCCTCTTAAGTGTGACTTTCTCTTGACAAAACATCAGGAGTAAAAATCACATGGGGATAAGGCTGAAAGAGATGTCCCATGTATTCCCAGTCCTTAAGATTGCTTTGTGGCTCTCTCTCTTCTAGACAGGGCTTGGGGGAAAAAGATAAGCCAAAACCGGGAAGATGGAAGATAAGAGCTACTGGATCTGCTCAATTAATTCTTAAACAAAAAAATGTGGCTTTGCAAGGAGCAATATCATGGAGAACATGCTTCAAAGAAGACTATTTTAAACCTGCAATATTTAAACTGATTCAGACTGAGACTCTGCTGAGAAGATGCTAAGACAGCTGAGTGAGCTCCAAACACAACTGGCACATGCTTGGGTCCAAATGAAGTGGAGAAGGCTGGTCTCTCAGCTGGGCCTTGAGGTGGGAGCAGGGAGACTTTTCAGAAGTCTTCACATGTCATCAAAGAAAAGGTAAAGGAGGACTGCAGGCCTCAGGAGGTAGCTGGTTCCCTACTACCTTCCCAACTAATTGCAGAAACCCTCCCAATGCATGGCAATGACTTGTAGAACTCTGAAGCACCTGCCCAAGCTGCAGAAAAGTTCCGTGAGTAAACAGATGCTCCGTTTACTGGTCGGAGGCCCAGCTACTTAGCAGCTCTCTTGGGAGGAAGATGCTACTTATCTTGCAGAACGATGACGTTTTTCTTGTGATAATGTACTGCTATTTCTTACTATACAAATAAATTTTTTTTTCATCTGATGAAAGATAAGACACGTGTTGTTTTTGTGAATAATAAAATCTGTACATGACATATGTATGTATATACACAAATGACTAGGGCTTCATAAAAATTTTAAATTGTTATTTCAATATTATTCCTTTTAATCTTATTTTCAAACACTGACATAACTTTGACTTCTCTCATCTCACATTCTAAGGCAGTGTTCTAAAGTCTAAACTATGTATGTTTACAGGAAAGAGTAAGTTTAAAACAACCCAGGACTGGAACTGTATCTACAATTATGTTGTTCTTTTTTTCACAAACAAAAAAAAAAGTAAAACATAAAATTCATACCCACACTAACACTGAGTGTAGAAAAGGTTAACCTGGAGCAAATTTTTATGCAGGCAAGTTATAAATCCCTGGAAATATTACAGTAGCAAACCACACTGACCTTTAACTCTAGGACTGGAAATAGTAATGCCATAATAATTCTGTATGTCCTTTTATTGTGTGACTCCCCACTCCCCCAGTCCACTAGGAAATGTGAAATAATGGCCTTTAGCAGTCCTTTAAATTGAAAGCATAGAGATGCCTTCAGTTTATTCCCAGTTATATATACTCATGTAGTAGTAGTAGTATTATTTATATCTTGCTTGCGGCACTTGGAATGAAGTTGCTCCTGTGGGTTACCTTGCAAAGGAAGATGCTGCATGTTTTAAACAAGTACTAAAGGTGTACAGGAGATGATGCTGTATAAATATTTTCATTTCATATTTTTGTGAACTAACACTCAAGTCTCTGAGCATTCCACACAGCATTCAGTGATGTCAGAAATAAGCAAGAATTAATGAGAGGATGGACATGCACATAGATGTATATATACTTATCATTGTAACAGTTAATGTAAACTGAGAAATTACAATCAGGAAATAAAATTGGATCTTTGAAGCACTCTCTGGATAAAGTTTTTCAATGAGATCTTGATTGCCTCTACTGACACGGTGTGGGGATCTCACACAAATGGTGTTCCCCAGTGGTCAGTGCCCCAGTGTCTAGTTCTGTTCAATATCTTTATCAATTATCTAGATGAGGGGATTGAATGGACCCTTGGTAAGTTCATGGATCACAGAATCACAGAATCACAGAATCACAGAATCACTGGGTTGGAAGAGACCCACTGGATCATCGAGTCCAACCACTCCCACAAAACACTAAACCATGCCCCTCAGCACCNAACAGCCCCAGCTCTCTCAGAAATGGATGAAACTGGGCTGGGAGGAAGTGTTGATCTCCTTAAGGATAGAGAGGATCTACAGAGGGATCTGAAGAGGTGGCATTGATGAGCTGAAGCCAATGGTGTGAGGTTCAACAAGGCCAAGTGCTGAGTCTTGCACTGGGGACACAAAAACCCTGTGCAGCACTACAGGTTTGAGGAAGAATGGTTGGAAAGCTGCCTGGCAGGGTAGCACCTAGGGGTGTTGATTTACAGCTGACTGAACATGAGCCAGCAGTCTGCCCAGGTGACTAAATAGGCCAAGACTATCTTGGCTTGTATCAGAAACAGTGTGGCCAGCAGGACCAGGGAAGTGATAGTGCCCCTGTACTCAGCACAAGTGAGGCCACGCTTTGAATACTGTGTCCAGTTTTTGGCCCCTCAGTACAAGAAAGACGTTGAAGTGCTGGAGCATGTCCAGAGAAGAGCAATGAAGCTAGTGAAGGGCTGGAGAACAAATTTTATGAGGAGCGGCTGAGAGAAGTAGGGTTGTTTAGCCTAGAGAAGAGAAGGCTGAAGGGACAGCTTATCACTATCTACAGCTACCTGAAAGGAGGATTTAGTCAGGTGGTCCCTTTTCTCAAGTGATAGGTGATAGGATGAGAGAGAACGACCTCAAGCTACATCAGGAGAAGTTCAAATTGGACAGTAGGAGAAATTTCTTCACTGAAAGGGTTATCAGACACTGGAACAGGCTGCCCAGGGAGATGGTTGAGTCACCATCTCTGGAGGTATTTGAACGATGGGTAGATGAAGTACTTAGGGATATGACTTAGTACTGGACAGGTGTGATTAGGCTTGATGATCTTTTCCAACCTAGTGGTTCTATGATTTAGTAGGGCAGTTAAATACATACTTAATTTGGCTTAGGAGCTTTTACTGATGGAGTAGGGAGATTATTCACAGTGTTACATTATGCCCTTACTTTGTCACCTTGTTGAATTGCAGCTAATAGACAAGGAGTTAACTCAGGCACTAATATAAGCGCTGCGTTAAAGTGAATTTAGCAAAACATTTAAGCAAATGCTTCCCTCCTATTCTGATTTATTCTGCTTCAGCAGTTCTCTAGCCTCCACCCCCCTGAACTGGTATTAGGAACACTTATGCACTCAAGGAAGGTCATCTTGGTCATTTTCACCATATGCAAAAATATAAAGGAAAAGTGGAGGGTGGTGAAAGGGCTTTAAAAGTCACATCTCAAACTCTTGTTTTCCTAGAAACTTGGCCTCGAACAACCAGGCATGTGTATGTTTATGTGCACACCACTATATTTCAAATTTGGTCACGCAGACAGCTGATATAAAAGGACATCAAGTGACATTTATAATAGATGATTCTCTACAGAATTTAAGTAAACAAGTCTTAAAACACCATTGAGAATGGAAAAACATGTCAAGGATCAGTTTGCAGTGGGACAAAGAATAAAAGGTCAGTTCCACTAAAAGATAAATAATTATGATTTATACCTGTTGAAGATCATAGAATCATAGAATGCTTTAAGTTGTAAAGGATCTTAAAGATTATACAGTTTTAAACCTGCTGCCATGGACAAGGATAGACAGGGTATGTCATAACTGAGTTTTCATGCAATTCCTTACAGCAGCTTCACTTAAAATAACCCATAGCTTTAAATAATACTTTTAAGAAGGTTAGATTTGCACTAAAATCAGTCATACAATCAGTCCATGGAAAAATGACTGAAGAGAGTTGGAAAGCCTGAAATTAAGAGGTTAATGTAGGCCTTGCTTCTCAAATTGAGTGCACTGCAAATTACAAAACCTTTTGCGTGCTGCACATCAAAGTTAGAATTTATACTTGGGCCTATTTTGCTCTGACTCATAGAAGAACAGACCTGTCATTTCTCTTCAGACTGCTGTTGATCTCCTTTCCCTATCTTGCTTCATTGTGCCTCTGGCGCTGCATAGGGCTGGCAAAAGAGTTGTGTGATACAGACCATACAGCGATTAATAGTTGCTAGTAAATCCAATAGGGTAAATTAAGGACAAAAGGAACAATCTTATCTCTGTAATTCCTTGCATTTGCCAGAGCCTCAGGGCCAGATGTTCAAAGTAGCGTGTGCGGAGTCAGTTGCCTGTAGCCACTCCTCAGAAATACAAATTGGTTTCAAAATTCTGGGAATAGATTCTAGGTGGAAAACACATACCATACAGGAATCAAAAGGAGCTGGAGAAATCCCACGACTTGGGTTGGAATTATGATTTGCCTTTCTAAAAGTGTGTGTTAACTTTCCCAGGCTTACAAGGGAACTGTGGTGGTTGACCCTACCCAGCAGACAAGCACTCCACACAGCTGCAGACCATGGAGAAAATATAAGGAAGACAAGAAGGTTTGTGGATCAAGATAAAGACAGTTTA
>WAAB01015073.1:94551-120467 GCA_013389865.1 Piaya cayana | reverse complement strand
TTTTTTTTTTTCTTTATTTTCCATCTAATACAAATGTACACGACTTATTGGAGTTGTTGGTTCTTCTGAAGAGAAAAACTCTCATAAATTCCACAGAGTAAAAAACTGTTTTAACTGACTTTATATTTGAGTAGATCATAAAAATACCTGATTTCAACACTGGATTCATCATGTTTTTAATTTTCTGAGAGATTGGTCATAGTTTAAAGATTTCATCTGAAGCCATCTGGCCTGTTTAAAGGGTACAATGTACTTAACTATTCAAAAGCACTTGATCCCATAAATGCACTTTGCTAGTAATAGGATAGTAATCTTCCAGACCAGTAAAACCATTACTCCCTGGAACACAAACAGATTGTGAGGGGGAATCCTCATGTTGGTCGATCACAGCTTCACAAAAGGAAAAAGGAAATATGGCTTTTTCCTGAATAAATTTGCATAGTCTCTACCTTTTCCAAATGTTTGTCTCAACTCCTTTCTTCTCATGATACTTAGACTTATGTCATTAAAACACTGACCTTTATCACAGGGAACATTTTGACAGGAAAAGATGTGATATGCTGCTATGCTCTGTAAATTTTGACAATGACTGACAATGTGGATGTATGTCGACATGGCAAAGCTTATGCTTATGTTTTTACATTGTCCTCCTTGCATTAACTCCTGGTTTTTTTCAGTGTCTTTGGACAGATAAACCTGTTCTAATAAAATTCCTGAACAGAGACAATTCATGCTGCCAGGAAGCCTTGATTCACCCCACACCCATAGAAGTAACTTGTGCTCCAGGGAAAGAGAGGGCTTGGACAAAGTGACAGGTAAACCTAGTAAACACCAATGCTTCTTATTCTTTCACTGAATGGTGAGGATACTGTCAGACTTAGAAAGTACAGTTTATATTGCCTGCTTTGTTGATGAATGTCACGTATTGATAATGAACACCTGATTCTGCTAATTTTTCCATTGAAGAGTTGGATTTGATGGAAGGCAAGCACATTTTAGCTTTAAATGAAGAGGTGTGGTTGCATGGAATTTTTGTGCCTGGGACATAATCAATACATGGATGAAATTATTTTTCCTTGTCTTCAGGACTGGTGGGTAGAGGCACTTTGTCACTATAGTAGCAAAGAATCATATCCATAAGAAAAATTCATGTGTCCAGGTAGTTAGACAAGGTGAAAAGGAGAGTGACATGTGTCCAAAGATAAGTTGCAAATATTCAGTATCTTTTTGGAAATATAAATTATAACTTCCAATGTACATTTCAATAGTCAAACTGAAATATTTAAAAGAACCTGTTTTTTTCCTGTCTGAGGAATGCAGTAGAGCTATACGGTATGGCATTTAGGGTTAATTTTTTATTTTTTTTTTTTATTTTGGTCTAACATGAAGAATGTCTTCAGTATTCTGCAGTGCGAACAAAATTGACAGCCTTTGCCTTAGAGGATCTTATCTTGCAAACTCTTACACATGAGTAATTTCATTCACTTGGAGTTTATTTCTGTTCCCAGTGAAATCACTGGTGAAATTCTCAGGAACTCCAAGAAAGATGGATCAAAATGAAGAATACTAACATTGACTTATGTCAGAGCTCTCAGAGAACAAATCAAACTGGAATGCAATCAAAGCATTGAAAACTTTTTTTCTGTCTTTCACCTTCCATAATTTTGGTATAAAATTGCCTAGTTGTAACACCACTTTTCATTCAGCTCTCTGAGTGACATATAATGAGGTTTCATTGTTCACTATGACATTTTGACAAATGTTGTGTTACTATAGCTCTTTAGAGTGAGTATACAAAACATCCCCTCTTCAGAAGTGTAGCGCGAGTATAGTGAGAATCTAAATGAATTATACATGAAACATGAGCAAGGAAGCAAATGTTAACTAATTTCAAAACAGGTCAAAATCATGACAATTTAGTTGGTGACAAGTGAAGTAATTTTTCTAAAATATTAACCAACTGTGTCTCTTCAACTAGATTGATTACCAGAGCAGAAAAGGTCATTTTACAGACAGACGGGGAATTTCCCAAGCAGAGGGGAATTCAGCTTCTACATGCCAGATATAATGAGAACCAATAAATTAGGGAAAGCTCCTGTTTACCTAAGCTGAAATATTGATGGTCAAGCCCACAAGAATTCTAATGTCTACATTCATCATTTTTTTTTAAGTCTTGAAATTTAGAGCACAGTAGCACATGTTGTGATAGATCTATATATCATAGATAGATTAACATTAAAAAAGGTGCCAGGCACAGAATACAAATAAAATGCAACTGAACCATTTCAGTTTCTTCCATGCCAATTTCACCTTTGCTGCTAAAGCAATACTAAGAATAAACTGTATGTCTTGAAGTACTGTTAGCAGTTATCTTTTCACATTTATGCTACCAGTGACTAGTGTGCTATCTATCTGACATAATCCAGCGGTCTTCAACCAGTTCCCAGATTATGACACCATATGACTCCTTCATACATCAGTGTAATCCCGTCACAAAAATGGTAACAAACCTTTCAAGACAGAAGGCGTCATATGACTGGAAAATGGCAAGTGCAATAGTTTAAGTTATGAAAACAAAAGGGATATGTACAATTATAGGTGTTTAACTCCAACTTATGAGGCATGTATGTTAAAGGAGAGACTAATTAAAGGCATGAAGATGGGGTTGAAAACCCGTTAAAATACCAACATCATTTACTACCAGGACATTACCTGAAAACAATTCAGTAATTTAGAAAAATGGAATGACCTGTAAGAAACTGTAGGTGCATCTCAAGCATATGTCAACACATGCAGGCAAATTTAGACAGGAGATATTTCTAAAAGTTTGTGCACAACTGCACAATTATGCAGTCATTTTAAAAATGGAGTGTGGTGAGGGGGTGTGCTGGTAGATGGATACATGCATAGATGCACATGTGGAGCTCTAATGGGATAGCATATATGGAATTCTGCAAAGGAATAGGCAAAAAGGCTAGCTGAAACTGCATGGGTCAGGATTAGAGGGGAAGTCACAAGAAAAAAAGAAGCATCTGCTTGATTAAAAACAGACCATAGATGTAGCCTCCTTGAAATCTCCTGATGATTAATCTTAGTTCTTACGGAAGAGTGCTGGGGATGCTGGTTGATGAGAAGCTCAACATGAGCCAGCAATGTGTGCTTACAGCCCAGAAGGCCAACTGTATGCTGGTCTGCATCAAACAAGTGTGGCCAGCAGGTCAAGGAAGGGAATTCTGCCCCTCTGTTCCTATCTTGTGAGACCTCATCTGTAGTATTGTGTCCAGTTCTGGAAATGGAATTGTTGGAATGAGTCCAGAGGAGGGCTACAAAAATGATCAGAAGGTTGGAGCACCTCTACAATGAGAACAAGTTGAGAGTTGGGGTTGTTCAGCTTGGAGAAGAGAAGGCTCTGAGGAGATCTTACAGCAACCTTCCAGTACCTGAAGGGGATACAAGAAAGATGGGGAGGGACTATTTACAAAGGCTTGTAGTGATAGGACTAGGGTCAATGGGTATAAACTGTGGAGCGGCAGATTTAGACTAGACTTAAGGAAAAATTTCTCTGCCATGAGAGTGGTGGGACACTGGAACAGCTTGCCCAGAGAAGCTGCTACTATAGTTGGTTGTTGTGACCTAGAGATTATAGCATTTAAAATACTGAGAGAACCTGAGAGGATGAATAGCAAAATAAATACATTGTCTTCAGGTCTTCAGGAGATCAAACTACAGTTTTTTCAGAGAACTGTCAGGGTCCCGCAAGAGACTGTCCTGAAGGTCAAAGAAGTCCTGGCTGATCTTTAAGGGCAAACTCCTTTAGTGCACAAATGACCAATCTCAATGTGCAGGGACACAAGCAGCTGTAGCAGAAGAACAGTGTAGACAAATGCAAAAATCCAGACTCAGCTAAAACACAAAAAATAAAACAAATACAGAGAAGGAAAAAGTAGACATGAATTATCTAAAAGGACTATTGAAAGACTTCTTGAGTGAGCAGGTATGGAATCAGAAAAGTCTCACATCTCGACTAGACTTCAATATACCAAAAGCAGAAAATTGTTTAAACAACAATTTGCAAGTAGGATTGAATCAGGTATAATGTGATAGGATACAAGATATTTTCATCTAGTACAGCTCCTTTGTACTGATCTGTTACCTTAATGCTGAGCTAGTAAAACTCCTGGGGATACTACTGTAATGAAAATCCTGGCTTGCAGAGAAAGTAAGTATAGCTGGAGTTTCTCCACAGTACTGAAAAGAACAACATCTCCAGGGCAAGGGTGGGAAGCTAAAACAGCTCATTATAGTTTATACTAGTTTTGACAGTAATGAAGAAGACTATAATCTCTGCATACAAATACCTAAATATGTTGAGTAATAAGACTATTGAAAATAGATATGCATTCCAAATAGAAATGCATTCCACATTTCACTGTTCTTTTTTTATAAATTAACAACAAAAAGACAACAAACAATAAAATAGCTCAGAATCACTGATTTTGGGGAGCCTTTAAATGTTTTAAAATAAATTAATGCTATAAAGTAACTAAATCCTGCATTACTTGCTATAGGAATTATTTTTTTCTGCAACAATGAACATTATTTTTCATGGTAATAATAAAAATGTGATGCTGGATTCTGATTTGTCTTATAATTATATAAATCTAAAGTAACACAATTATTAAAGAATTTGTATGTATATCTACATGGCTTTCTGAGAGGAGAATTTAGTTAATACATTTCCAGTCTTCAATCATCTTTTTACAACAAGGAATAACTGACCATAGGCAGAAAGAAACAAAATAATGTTTTAAAGTATGGTCCCTTTGAAATTACAGCTTTCTAATCATTTATGATCACATTTCATAAAACACATGAAAAAAACTTCTTTGCTGACATTAATGATGAAAAAAAATCAAAACTTTATAAGACATATATTTGTATTTTCTCAGGGTATGCTGTGATTTCAGGACAAATTTGTCCTGCTAAAAATTTTATTAATGGATAATATACTAAAAAACACCACACAATTTTCAGTACAGCACAGATACTAAAAAGTCTTGCACTGCCATCCATATTGGATTCCAGATGAAATTCCAAACAGGAAGATTCATGCAATGTGCTAATAAAACTCCACTGCATGACAAAGTCCATTAATTTTGGATACTGCTATCAAATGCACTACAGGACATGTTGATAACTACATTATTGCCTCTATAAAAGTGCCTTTCCTAACACAGACGGCCTTGTTTTCACTCTCCAGATATTGTGTGCAGTTTTGTACATGCATGTGTGCGGGCAGAAATCCCAAACATATATGCATTAACATATTTGAATTAATATTTACTGCATCTTTAGTATCATAATATTGGGATGCTCATTTAGTTAAATTAGAGAACATTACTACTAGTACTACTACTACTACTTCTACTAGTCATAATAATAATTGTTAAACATTGTAAATTAGATTATCCATAAAGAGAAACTACTGAAATCAAAGATCAACAATAGAAAGTAAAATCAAGTTCTTAATCCCATTTTGGTGTATTTAAAAGGACCATACCAAGGTCTAAGGAGAAATTCTGGTTCAACTGAACCTTTCAATTTTATGGAGACAAAGTGTGCTTTTCAGTTTTGGAAGAGAGACTCAAATTGTTTAGATTCACATAGCATTTACCTTAAATAAGGAGCAGAGAACTAGATGCTTTTTGACAATGTCAAGGCATATTAGTGTGTTCATCAGCTAACTGAACATGATCAGAATGATCTTAAGAGGGTAGTGAGATGGGCAGACAGAAACATCACGAAGTTCAGCATAGTCCAATAACAGAGCAGGCTTTCCAGAAAGGCTGCTCAATCTCTACTCTTGGGTATGTTGAAGACATGACTGGAGGCAGTCCTGAGCAATTTGATCTTAGAAGAGCTACTCTGAGAAGATGGTTGGACCCTGGAAGATGGTTCAGAAGACCCTTCCAACCTAAATTATTCTCTGATTCCATGAATTTAAAAGGAAATTTCATTGTCATCTTCAGCTAGCAAATGGATTGTTATAAAAACTGTCCTGGATGTGCAGAGTGATAAAATAAGTCACAGCCTTTTATACAAGAAATTCCTGATAAACATAAGGAAAACCAACTTCACCATGAGTACAGTCAAGTTCTGGAAAAAGGGACAAGAGAAATAGTGACATTTCCAGGCTTGGAGATATTCAGAAAATGGAAAAAAATCTTGAGCTATCTGATCTAATTTTGAGGTTAGCCTTGTCTTTTATGTGAGCTTGGACTCCACAAACTCTAAAGTCATTTACAACTAAAATCACTGTATGACTCATAACCTATAAAATTCTCTTAAATTTTCTTTCTATTTTAAAGGTTTACATGAAAATTTGCCTCAAGGAATTCCATTATTATTTTTTGATAGATGTATCAACATCTGGTTGCAAAAATATCCTAGAGGAACATTTCTCTTCTCCACATACAGACATGTTCTATACATTATTTTACAGCAATTCTGGTTCAAGTTTCTGTCTACAAAAAGGTAAGTCACTCTGGAAGTGTGGCTATATATGTAAGCAAATCCACACAATGCATAAGCCATAACTAACTGTGGATTTCTACTCTGCTTGTAAATAAGACATTATTGACAGGGCAGGAAATTATAAATGATTATATGACATAATCTAATATTTGCTTTGTTTATTCTTGTATTATTTTGAAGAAATACATGTTAAATGAGAAAAAAAAAAGAAAATCCCAACCCACTATTTTATCATTGGTGCTCATTAAGACATTGTTCTGTCCACTGGTGCTTAAACTGGTTCAATGGCATGTATATGTATGAGAGAAATGTGATTGTCAGATGTTATAAACCACAGCCTGCTTTCCACGTATTTTTATTTCTTTTCAGAAGCCAAAATTTTGGGGTTTTTTCACATGAAAAACTGGGTACTAACAGAGACTATTTTGCCATCTTGAAAATGAAATTACTTTTCTATTTAATAATGGGCTCTCTTCTTTTTCATATGTTGCAATCTTTTTTTTTTCTGCATTCAAATCTCCTATGACCTACTGCAGCCAAAGAACCTTCATCTTATCACGAATGAAGCAAGGCATTAGAGTACAATGGTTTATATAGTTTCTCCCATTGACGAGAGAATGTTGGGAGTGGGGATGGGTGTTTGTGTTTAGTCATTATGATATGATTTCTTTCAAAATATTTCTTCATGTAAATTATTGGGAGCAGCATTTATTTATTGCATGTAACTCAGCTATTCAGGCCTCTTCTATGAAACACAGTGGTAGAAGTAAGGTATGAATTCAAGATATCTTTCTGATTTATTGCTCCTTTAACCTGCACACAAAGAAAACCAAACAAAGCCTTCTTTTCTGTCAAATAGAGTTCCAATTAAAAATTTAAGAATGGATGTGCACTTTGAGTAACAATAAGAACAACCCTTCCCCAATCAAATTATTAACTGAATTCTGCTTTTGTAGACAGAATATCTGTTATGTATGGTGCTTATAGTGGCTTTCGTAATCATACTTAAGAAAGAAGCTACAGAAAAATCATGTGGTGTAAATCTAATGCAAAGAACCACTGACATATTTAGTCTGATGGAGGAGAGGAAAACAAACTACTAACAAAATATCAGAGCAGATGGCCTTTTGCCTCCCACATGTCAAACTTCCTGTATACCAGCTGTCATAATGCCATCTGTCTTTGTTAGTAGGACCCTAGGTTAAGTAAGCATCATTTTAAGGAAAAGGATTTTCTACGTGAATTTATTCCTGAAAGCTGAGAATGCATCCTTAGGACCATTTATAAATTTGTTATCTATATTGTAGGTTACAAGTTCCAAATTATTTACCATGACTGCTGGGCCAAAAGTCCCATAACACTCTCCATTCTGTGAGCACAAACAGCTGATATCTAAATATTTCATTGGTCTAGATATCAGGCTTGCTGTGACTTCTTTGGTATTTTCTAAATTAATTACCTTCTGTCCATTAAACAGACTTGTAAAAAAAAGAAAAAACTTTATATTTGGAGCATATTTGGTTGAAGGGGCTTGTTACTTCTACAAATAATATAATTCTTTTTATACCAAGTTTATTTTCATTTATAGCAACATGAACTTGAAGTAATGCCAGCGAGTTCAGTGAACTTATTGCAGATTTACAGTGAGTAGATGCTTTGACTCTAGGAGATCATTGAAGCTGCTTCATATTTACCTCACAGTAATACATCAGAGAACAAATCTGAGGTTTGTTTACAGGAGCATAAAAGGGTAAGTTTACTGAGGACAGTAGAAGGGCCAATTTAATTAACATCAGCAACATCCCTGAGAAGCTGCTGGCTTGGCTCTTATTTGCTGAGGACATTTTCTGTGCAAACTGGATGGATTATTGGAAGAAATATCATAGTGCAAAATCCCATTTACAAACACTAGCAGTCCATTGTCTTATCTCTGACACATTTCTATTAAAGAAATAAATACAGCTCAGGCCTTAATGACTCTTTCAACAAAGAACTGCAAGTTCAAATAACCATCTTTAAGGTCTTGTGTATTATGAGCTAAATCCCATAACGTAAAATATTACTATCATGTAGCAATCTGAGGAGCTATTAAAAACCCATCTGAAACAAAGAGAGAAACAAGGCAGCTACCCCTTTTTATTATGTCTATTTACACATGGCATTGGCTCCCAAACCCACCCAGTCTTAGCAGAAGAAATAGAACTTATTAATTTAATGATTGGACAATAAAATAACATGTCTTGCTCCTTTCAATAGTTCAGCAACTAACAAAATATCCTCATATTATTCATGTTATTCACAGTGAATTTTTCTGTGTAGAAATTGCACAGCAGCAATGATAGTGAATCCATTGCTCTTTAGGGCCTGCTGTACCAGTAGACTGACTGATCTGCCTTTTGCTTTCACAGTGTATGAGGGAGAATATGGTAGTTTTAATACAGAGCAGAATATGTACAATCTGAAATGTTCTGAATTAGTCCCTAAGAAAATCTCTTGAGCCACAGCCAGTTACGTTGTGATCAGGGCTACAATACTGCTAATGGATGAAAAAAAAATACTAATGGAAACAAATCTATATGTTTATAAGATAGGAGAAATTAAGGAATTGACACAGAAAAGCCCTAGATAACTGATTTTTGCCTTAATCAACTTGTAGTTTATTTTTTCTAGCTAGTCTCATTTATGGTTTCTTGAAAGCCAGGGAGAGAGTTCCATTGCCCTGCTGGGATCAATGGTATTTTCTATCAAAGTACATGTTTTATATTTCTTAGCTTACAGTAGATGCTGCAGTATAAAACAAAGGTAGTTAAAAAATAAAACAAAAAACATCAAAAAATGTTTAACCATGAGTCGGTAAAGAAGTTGATTTTGACAGCTCTTGAATGGAAAAAGGCTAGGAGAAACAGCACAAAATTGAAAAAAAAACCCTGGGCAGTTGGAGAACTTGAAGAGTTCTAAAAACAAGTTGAGAAACATTTGAAGGTTGAAATAAAGATGTTTCAGAAAAGAAAGTAGAGAAGGTATTTGCCTACTTATATATGATAACAAGTTTTTTGATGGCATAGAAGAGAAAGTAGTTTTCTAGTAATTTGTTTCTAACCTTGGCATGAAAGTTCTGTCCAACAAAGGAATCCTTTCAAAGAAAGACAAATGAGGTCCTTGGTATTTCACTGTTTAAAAAAAAAAAAATTAAAGTGGGTGAAATGCCATCGGCTAAAAGACCTGCTTTAAATTATACATACTAATGATAAATTCACATATATCTGTCAGATATAGAAAATTTCTCCAAAAATTTCCCTATATTGTGAAACATAAACAGTTCATATATACATATAAATAAATGCAAATAATCTGAGACTAACCCTATAGCTTGAGAACCAAGAGTGGGAGACAAAAAGATGGCTATAGAACATATAGGATCTGCCACAGTAAGACAAGACTCAGCTCAATTGTTTCACTCAGTGCAAGCGGACTGAGTACACTCTGTACAAGTGGATGTGTATTTCCAACAGTCAGTCAGAAAATGTCCATGAGCAAGAGTGAACAGTGAATTTACATCAAGTCTTGCGTGGAACAAGAAATCCACAATGGAAATTTTTCAGTTCTTGACTGAGGCTTACAGTGAAGAGATCCCAAAGATCCAGTTGATTCTCAAAGGAACTCAGTTTGCTAGTAGATGTGAAAGCAAAACTGACAAGAGATCTTCAACAGCCTTTCAGAAAATGACCTGTTGAGTTGTTTTGAACATTGGTAGCATAGTACACAGCTGTGTGTCAGCTCCAAAGGGAACTATTTTGGAGGGGATATTAGCTGATTTTCTCAATTTGTTAAATATAAAAATTTACACTTACAGTCATGGGTTGGGTTGTTGTTTTTTTGTTTTGGTTTTGTTTTGGTTTGGTTTGGGGTTTTTTGTGTCAGATTTCATATTTCTATCTACTATACCTATCCATGGATGGAAAAGTATAAAACTTGTTTTGCTGAATGTCCTGAAGGTACTTGTTGTGAGTTAATTTCTCTTCTTCACAGAGTGACCCTATAAAATATTCTGAAAGAAGCAAAGCTTTGAAAGTTTCTCCTGTGGAGGTAAATATGGGAGGACAAAGAAGCAAGGTTTGTATAAAGACCATGATCTTTTCCTGTTTCCCTGCTGATACCGTTCCAGATAAGTTACAACCATTTAAACTAATGGGATCTGCTGAGTTATATTTTTAAGAAGACAGAACTCCACTGTCTTTCATTGGAATGAGGACAAAGTTCCTGAGCTCTATTCAAACTCATTCCATCCTTCCCTGTTTAGATAGCATGAGCTAAGAGGAATTACAATGTAGAAAAGCCACAGAGAGCATGAAGATCCATGAAATTTCTCGCATTTTGAGGAATATGGTTTTCAGACATGCGCTGTCCAGAAATGGCCTGCAATCCTTACACAATGGTGGGAAAATTGAGATGTTCTGATTAAAAAATGTCTCGGAGATCTTCCTATCTGTTGGTTAGACATCATAATCTACCTATGTTGCTGCATCCTGGAACTTAAATGTCATAATTTACTGAGAACATGAATTGTTAGGACTTGGCTTTGAGTTTTCTCACTTATGTATGCCCTCATTCCTGTAAGGAAAATGAACCTTTTAAAGGGAGATAACACCTGTCAGCACACTAATTATGCATGTAGAAAATTCAGACAATACATAGATTTCTACTAACCTATATTGTTTTCTTTAGACAACAATGTTCAAAGAACAATTTAGGAGTACACAATCACAGTTATTCTTCTATACTAATCTCACATATTTGTATGCCAGTTTCAGAATAAGTATTTCTTTCCTGGAAAACCAGTTATGACTTCTTTAATATTAGAGTCAGGACACGGACCCTCTCCAGGGATCTTAATCTGACACATATAATAGACCAGATGAATTTTATTGTGACAATACTGCTTTCCTTCTAAAACTTCAGCAGGAGCCCAGACTGACAAGCTGGGACAGGACACCAGCAGGATGAGATGCATTTCCATAAGCCATTTGCTAAGGACAGCTTTGAAGTCTGGTGTCTATTTCTCAGAATGAGAGAAATAATTGTTGGTCCCTCAAAAAACCAACCAACCAACCAATGAAAAAAAACACCCTCTGAGAATCAGTTAATCATTCTAATCATTCAGACTCACAAAGTGTATTGTGTGCCTGCAAACCTGACTCCTGACACTACTATTATTTTGAATAATCCTTTAAAAAATTATGATATCAGATATTGGTGACATCTTCTTCATACAGAAGAAATGAGAACTTTTTCAGGGTCTATGATATTTGGGAAGTGCAAACAGCTAAACAAAAAAGCATATTTGTCAGAGTGAGGAAATACATTCAGCTAGAAGCAATGAACAGAGACATTGTGCTGATTCTTCTCTATTATATGTCAGATGCATTTATCAGCTTACAGTATATTGTGCCTTAGAGTCAACCTTGAAAACAAAAAATTTAGAAGTTTTATCACAAAAAAAATCTGCTAAGATTTGGAAAACTTTTTGTTTGCTGGGAAACCACTGCATTAATTTTAACAGTTAAAATTTGTAACAAATTCAGTTTAGCTTTAGCAAATGTTGAGGCTCTGGAGTGAGTCCAGAGAAGAGCAACAAAGCTGGTGAAGGGGCTGGACAACAAGCCTTATGAGGAACGGTTGAGAGAGCTGTGGTTGTTTAGCCTGGAGAAGAGGAGGCTGAGGGTAGACCTTATTGCTCTCTACAACTACCTGAAAGGAGGTTGTGGAGAGGAGGGAGCTGGCCTCTTCTCCCAAGTGACAGGGGACAGGACAAGAGGGAATGGCCTCAAGCTCTTCCAGGAGAGATTTAGGCTGGACATTAGGAAAAATTTTTTTGCAGAAAGGGTCATTGTGCACTGGAACAGGCTGCCAAGGGAAGTTGATTCACCTTCCCTGAAGGTGTTTAAGGCACGGGTGGATGAGGTGCTAAGGGGCATGGTTTAGTGTTTGATAGGAATGGTTGGACTCAATGATCTGGTGGGTCTCTTCCAACCTGGTTATTCTATGATTCTATGATTCTAAATAGAGGGATGGTTTCTGTAATATTAATGACTGACTTTGTGAACCCATCAAACAGGCTTTGAAGTGTCACTACTTCACCGTAACACCGTAAGAAGTTTGCACAGAAGAAAAATGATATAATGCAAGTGTCATATGTATCCAGTATAAAAGAAAGTAGCAGAACAGTTAGTGGTAATTTCATTTAATAGTCTCTGTCTTAATTTATTATGGGCAATTTTTTGAAAACCCTGCAAATATTTTAATCCAAGCTGCTGTTACATACCAGAAAAATAATATCAGAGATTATCTGATAGAAAATGTTAGCTAAATACAATCTGCTTATATGTAAAATGAGACATTGAAATACNTTCCAACCTGGTTATTCTATGATTCTATGATTCTAAATAGGGGGATGGTTTCTGTAATATTAATGACTGACTTTGTGAACCCCTCAAACAGGCTTTGAAGTGTCACTACTTCACTGTAACATCGTAAGAAGCTTGTGCAGAAGAAAAATGATATAATGCAAGTGTCATATGTATCCAGTATAAAAGAAAGTAGCAGAAGAGTTAGTGGCAATTTCATTTGATAGTCTCTGTCTTAATTTATTATGGGTAATTTTTTGAAAACCCTGCAAATATTTTAATCCAAGCTGGTATTACATTTTAATACCAGAAAAATGATATCAGAGATTATCTGATAGGAAATGTTAGCTAAGTACAATCTGCTTATAGGTAAAATAAGACATTGAAATAGTGTTCTACCTTAGTTAAGCAGGGTATAGGCAGCCTTACTCTACCCCTCCAGAGTGGACAGACCACATATGGAGATGCAAGTATGAAAAGCAGCTATGAAGTTTATGAATTAAATTCCCTATCTCCCTNAAAAAAAAAAAAAAAAAAGATTGAAATGGGCTAATTATTAATTAGTGAATTTTTGAGAATGGGAGGAATCTCTGAGATCATCCTGTCCAACCTCATTAGTCAGGAAGGGTCAAACAAGAGCAGGTTGCCCATGACACTGTATCCAGCTGAGTCCGGGATATCTCTACAGATGTAAATGCTAAAAAAGGATTTTAGCATTTGAATATACATCACCTGTCTTTTGCAACCTATGTTACTTTTTCTTATGTTGTACTTTAATAATTGAATAAGAAAAGAAAATTACTTATTAACAAGAGAGGATTTGATCAGTATATACTGTCCTTCATACCTCCCCAAAGGGAAGAACTGCTCATATGAATACTCATATTGTCTCAGATACAAGGAAGTCGATGTCAAAGAGGGCCATATAGCTCAGATGTCAAAAAGCAGATAGGACTTTGATCTGGAAAAGCACTGAAACATGCAGTCAAAATTTGACTAAATGGACTACTGGAAGTCCATTAAAATCATTGGGGATTATAGATGTGCCTGATTTCTGATATGCTTAAATGCACGCTAAGCACTGAGGTGGAATTCCAAGTCAGTGAACTTCAAAACGTCCAAGGACGCCTACATAAATGCAGTGGTCCACTCACTGGCAACCTTTCCATTGGGTACTTATCTATCCTTATTAAGCTAGTACCTTTTATAATGTCGGGATGACGGTATAGGTCATGTTCCAACCTTTATCTGAAATGAAGATTTCTTGGGACAGTAGTACCTCTCAAGAATATCTACTCTGTATAACAACAAATAAAATGCAGGAAGTCTCTGAATGTGGATTCTCGATGCTTAAGGAAGCACAACTCCAAACAACTTTTAACCAAAACTCTCTGAAGATCTAATACACAAACATTGTATTCCCTTACTGAACTTGTACCGTCTTTAACTTATTGTGCTGCTCTATTTATAACATGTAGAGAATTTTGAATGTAAATGTGATTTTCACCTTTGCTTTCATGTGGCTTTAAAAGTAACTACTAAACTGCACAGGAAATAAACCTTACATCCTCACAGTAGCACTATAAAGTAAGGAACATAAAATTACATGGCTAGAAACTCAGTAATTACAAATAATTCATCTGCATCTCCAGCCTTCACAAGAAAAAAATATCAGTTTGGGCTTAAGAGGCTGAGATAGATCAGTAACTGAGTAGCTATTCATGCTTCCATCAATGTACGCCAGTTAGTAATTTCTAATTGCATAAATAAAGCACACTTCTGTTTTTAATAGTCCAAGTTCATTTATAATAAATAAAAAATAGAGGCAACCTTTTAAAAAATTTACCAGTAGCTGGCTGATTCAAGAAACTTTCTCTACTTTTTTTTGAGTACCACCTAGCAAACATAAATATAAAGGTATATCTGCAAACAGAAACCAAAGATGGACTGAAATAATCTACCTCAGGCAAAAACCAATCTGAACAGATGGGCTTTTCTTTATGCCTCCAGGTACTACTGCATTACTTGTGGAAATTAGTTCCAGAGGGGAGAACCTTCTCTTGAGAATTTGTCACCATTTGCCTCAAGATGTTAAACTTGTATCACAGAAGGAAAGTAAAAATTTCCCCAGAAAACTGGAACCTAAATCAACTTAGAAAGTAGTATGAGTTTATCAGCATGTAATTTGCAGGTGACTCCCTTGAGCTGTGGTGATAGCTTGTGCTGTTCACCCCTAAGTCCATTCAAGCAGTGTGGGAGAAGCTGTCCTGAGCAATGTGGTCACAATAGCTCTGTATTAGCAACATCATCTCCAGATACTATCAGAATTACCAAACAAGAATGCTAGAAAACTTAAGAAATTTTAGCAGCTGAGAAACCTGGATATGAAGATTGGAAAATAGGTTTAGAGAAGCTGCATACTGCCACAAAGTAAGAGATTAATTTCTGAAAAACAAAAATATTTCTAGTGTTCCAGCTGCCCATAGCTATTAATAACTGGTGTTGTATAAAGAGACTGTTTGACATACTCCTTGATCCTGTGAAGACTCAAGTTTATTTGTTCAAAGGCAAATATAAATTGAAGGTTTTGTCAGGCTTTTATGTGCATCTGGCTGGCACATTCATGTTTAAACAGAATTCTTTATTTCTTCCTTCTAAATTTTAATCAAGGTTTTCATTATAAAACCACAGTCCTACTGCTTATTTTATATACAATCTATTCTGAGGGTGAGGTCATTTTAATTAAAGCTTTTCACAAAAGGGAGGACTATAATTGAGACTGATTGACAGAGTTCCCTGAAAGACAGTTCTGAAGGGCAAAGAATTCCAGGAAGACTGGACATTCTTCAAGGAGGAAATCTTAAAGGCATAAGAACAGGCTGTTCCCATGTGTTAGAAGACAAGGTGGTGTATAAAAAGACTTGTCTTGCTGAACAGAGAGTTCTGGCTGGAATTCAGGATAAAAGGAGAGTTTATGGCCTTTGGAAGAAGGGGCAGGCAATTAAGGAGGACTACAAAGACATGAAGTTATGCAGGGAGAAAATTAGAAGGGACAAAGCCCAGGAGGATTTTAATCTAGCTACTCAGGTAAAAGACAATGTTTCTATAAATATATTACCAGCAGAAGGAGAGTTAAGAAGAATCACCATTCTTTAGTGGATATGTGGGGAAAGCAGTGACAGAGAATGAGGGCAAGTCTGTGGTATTTAATGACTTCTTTGACTGTCTTTAATAGTAAGATTAGTTGTTGTCTGAGTATCCAGCCCCCAGAGCTGGAAGGCAGAGATGGACAGCAGAAGGAAGCTCCCATAACCCAAGAGGAAATTGTTAGTGATCTGCTACTCCACCTAGACATGCATAAGTCTTATGGGCCTGGATGTGATCCACACTAGGGTACTGAAGGAACTGCTCACCAAGCCACTTTCCATCATGTGTCAGCAATTCTGGACAACTGGGGAGGACCCACTTGCTTGGAAATTAGCAAATGTGACATCCATCTACAAGAAAATGTGGAAGCAAGATCTGGGGAATTACAAGCCTGTTAGTCTGACCTCAGTGACAGGGAAGGTTATGGAGCAGATTATCTTGAGTGCCGTCATGTGGCACTTAGACAATAGCCAGAAGATTAGGCACAGCCAGCATTGGTTTATGAAAGGCAGGTCCTGCTTGACTAACCTGATATCCTGTATGACAAAGTGACCCTGCTAGTGGATGAGGGAAAGACTGTGGATGTTGCCTACATATACACTAGGAAAACCTTTGGCACCATTTCCCACTGCATTCTCCTGGAGAAACTCTCTGCTTATGTCTTGGACGGGCATACTCTTTGCTGGGTAAGCAAAGAGTCAGCAGATACCGACTGTTGTGGCTGGAGTAAAATCCAGTTGGCAGCCAGTCAAAAGTGGTGTTCCCTAGGGCTCAATGTTGGAGTTGTTTCTGTTTAATATCTTTATAAATTATCAGGATGAGAGGTTCAAGTGAGCCCTCAGTACATTTGCAGGCAACACAAAGTTGGATGGGACTGTTGGTCTTCTTAAGGAAGGAAAGCTGTACTGTAGGATATGGACACCCTGGATCCATGTGCTGAGGCCAATTGTAACAAGGCTAAGTGTCATATCCTGTACTTGGGTCAGAACAACCCCATGCAACACTACAAGCTTGGGAAAGAGTGGCTAGAAGGTTACCCAGTAGAAAAGGAGGACCTGGGGTTCTTGGTCAATAGTCACCTGAATATGAGCCAGCAGTGTGTTCAGGTGGCCAAGAAGGCAAATACCATCCTGGCTTGTATGAGAAACAGTGCAACTAGTAGGACTAGGGAAGTGCTTGTTTCCCCTGTACTTGGTCCTGGTGAGGCTGCACCTCATTTTTGGGCCACTAATTACAAGAAAAACAGGTCTTACGAGGAGTGACTGAAGGAATTGGGGGTTTTAGTGTGGAGAAAAGGAGGCTGAGGGAATACCCTATTGATATTTAAAACTACCTGTAAGAAGTAGTAGAGAGATAAGTGTTGGTCTCTTTTCCCAAGTAACAAATGATAAGATGAGAGGAAATAGCCTCAAGTTGTGCCAACGGAGGTTCAGATAGAAATAATACTTCACTGAAAGGATTGCCAAGCACTGGAGCAGGCTGCCCAGGGAAAGTGTGGTATCACTATCCCTGGAGATATTTAAAAGACATGTAGAGACTAAGGGAAGTGGTGGACTTTGCAATGTCATATTTATGATTGGACTTGATGATCTTAGAGGTCTTTTCTGTGATTCTGTGATAATCAGTTAAGGCTATAGAAAAGAGTATTTCAAAGCAAATAGATTCAACACAACTTTTCATAAAATCAGCTCCTTCTCAGTAAATGATGTATTGATTTTACAGCTCCACATGCATATTGTGTCACTTTAGAGAAAATGTCTATTTCAAGTGTCTGCCTATTCCTTTTGAACACGCATAGAAAAACCTGAATAACTTGCCAAGGTCAGGTGTAATTTATTTACATTACACATAGTCATCTGCAGTAGGTGGCAATCACCATGAGACTGAAAAAAAATGGCAATTTGAGAGAAAATATAAAATGGAGAAGGAAGGTGGTGTTTGCATGCAGGCTGAAAATGGGTTGTGAATGAACTGGACTGAAAACTACATGTAGTACTTGGGATTGATTCTGACTTATTGTGTCACTATGAATCTGAAAAAGTATTTTAAAATCATCCTATTTAGTAAGACTGTGGAATTTAAGAGAGAACAGTTCTTTTTAAGATAATGTGAACCCTGTGGCCTGGTTTCCTAAGAAATGGATGGCTTTCTATTCTCAGTAATAGGCACAGAAAGATCTCCACTGGCATATAATGGAGAGCAGGGGGTTATCTAACTCTGGGTGTAATCCTGCACTGTGATATCAAAGAGTGCCTGGACAATGCTCTTAGTTGGTCTATGGTTGCTCTTAGTTGACTATGGTTTAGTCTTAGGTAGTCTTGCGAGAAGTGGGCAGTTGGGCTCAATGGTCCTTGTGTGTCACTTCCATCTCGAGATATTATATGATTCTGTGATTAAAACATCTGAGCCAAACTGATAATGGGGATGACAGAGCATGACTAGTGGTACTGTTGCACTAGACTGAGCACCGGATTTCACTGGGGTGAAAGTTACTGAGACTTCAGATACCTCTCCATATCGCATGAGGTTAAACCCAGGGTTTTAAAAGCTCTTGCATGAGCAGAAAAAAAGTACTATGTCCACTTGATGAGGATAAGCAATTAAAGTGGAAGAAGCCATGATACAGATGTCTACCAATACCTAACTGGGATCTGGGAAGTGAAAGTGGGGTGTATTCCACATGATGGTTAAGGATTCATGCATCTAAGCTTTCAGCCATGCTGAAGTGGGATAATTTTTCTCTTATTCTGACTTATCACTTCTCTTCTGAACCTAAGGAGCTACCTTAGTCTTTCAGAGCTGCTAGGTGTTTCTCTGAGGACATCTTAAGTCAGTTGAAGCTGAGGAATGGAGCACAGTAGATGAGATATTCCAAAGGGAAACTCCTCAGTTTCACGACCAGTAAGCTGAGAGAAAGAAAATTTGCATAAATGACTGTTTTTTTCTGCACTTAGAACATTCTGAAGATATGCTTCAATCATATTCTGTGGGTTAAAATATCAAAAAAAAAGAAGCAGTGAACTCTTGTTATCTCTCTCAGTTCTCTCTGAACTGCAGACTCAAAGCAAGGCTTAGCTTAGTGCCATGTTAAAGAAATACCTTGTTTTAAAACTAGAAAATGGAGGGGGTTTTTTCACCATGACATGTAGTTTTGGAACTACACCACTCAACTTCCATAGTCTCTTCTTTCTCTCTCTTAACCTCATAATATAGGCTTTATTCTCTTCTCATTTTTTTATCTGCTTTAAAACAAAGTGTAACTCCACTAACATTGGTGGACTCATTCCTGAGTTATACCCTGGAGTAATGAAGTGAATGACAACCCAATATGAAACATATGATTGTATAGAATGCATTCCATATTGGCCTGCTCCCTGCATAATTGCATTGAAGTCAATCTCAGCCATGTCAGTTATTGCTGACTTTTTTCATGGAAGAAAAAAAATAAAATAAAAGAGCCTGTGTCTAGCTTTGTTTCTTATCCTAAGCCAAACACAGACAGCTTGCATTTGCCAGCCTTCTCCAAAAGAGCCTAAAGGGACCTGTTTGACAACATTTGATTCCCTGGCAGCAAGCTTTTTCCACTTCTGTTAATTAGGTAGCACAGGGTGTTTTCAGCATCTCTGAAATACTCTAGCCAAGGGCAGACTCTATGGACACACATCAGAAAACAGCCACTGACTCTATAGAAATCCATTGAAGAATCCTATACTCATTGCTTGCAGGATTGGAACAGATGCACTGAAGAGAGAAGCCCAGGAATACAGATTTTTATGTATGATTTTATCAGTTTAAAACTGCTATAGGGGTACTTGTTTCACTTGCCAAGCAGAAGGCAATGGTTTCATCTGTACCAGGCACTAAGGCGGAGCAGCTTGTTAGATATTACAAACAAATATGCTACAATGAAAGCATACTTTATTTTGTTAGAAGCAGGGCTAATTTTGTGTCAGAGAAGTCTGAAATGTCAGCATTTATTAGATGGAGAAATAGATGTGTAAGCACACACATTTTGAGATGCAGACACCTTCTTCCAATTATAATTACCCAAACTGTTGAACTACTACCCAATAGTACTCTGCTTTTCATGACATGGTAACGTAAACATCCTAGCAAGCACAGCAGCTTCAAGAACACAGGCAAAACCATGAAAATATTTTAGAAGAAAGATAAGATATGCAACTCTTCTTTTGTTTATCAGAGACTACATCTCTTGCATATGCAGATATTATCTCAGTACATTGAAACATAGAAAGAAATATATATGGAATAAAACTTTACACAAATGTATTCCACAAGAGCTGAAATGCCTGCTAAGCTTTCTCTGAGAATCAGAGACTTAAAAATGACCAAATCAAGCAAGTCCACTAAATCCACTAAATTTCCTCCACAATGAAGAAAGTTGAGTAGATTGCAGGAAAGAGTAAATTGCTTTCTATACAGTGAAAGCACACCAGCTAACATTAGTGATATGTCAATGCTGTCTGGTTTTCAGTGACTATTATTGGAGCAGCAATGTTCTCTTCAGAGGAATAAATTAAGAGAAAAGAGCATCTAGAAAGATTCAGAATGTCTTAAAAATAATTGGTGGGAAATGGAAGTTTCTAAAAGATACATTTAAAATTATCATAGAAAGAGAAAATTTCTGGTCCAGGTCTTCCAAGTGGTCTTGTGAGAAAGGGGTATTTAGTATTCCATATTTGTGACTCCAAAGCAGAAAAAAAATCTACTTACTTTTCAATAAAACCCACCATCCTCTGTATGCAGAGTCTCAAACTTCTGCCATTTTCCTCATCATTAGCTATTAAATCTGAAACTGCTTTTCAACACATCATACACCATGGAGATCATCACTTGGTGCAAACTGTTCCAATTTGATGCAAACTTTGCATCGTAACTGTTGAAAACTGATACCATTATTCCAATAATTATCATACTCTAACACATTTACTCCAGCTGAGGACTGATTTCCTGCAATTTTTTTGAAGGAATTTTACACTTAGGAGTAAATTTCAGGCACAACTAATGACTACTTAACTTTGTGAGAACAATAATTTGTTGAAAAATCGTTTGTATTATATACTAATATACTGAGTCCTACATCCAATGGAAGGAGTTATATTATTTCATCTTATTGTACACCTACCTGAGAGCTAGAGCTGAAAAGCAATATAAAGAAGCATGCACCATAACAGATCAATGGACCAACAAATATTTTGACTTTGACGGTGACCTGTAAAAGTGCATCAGAAAGTTATCTAAGATCTTTGTATTGCACTGTGAAATAATCTATCTGAAAAAGGAGAATTGCCCCTATTCTTATCATACTTCAGGTTGAAAGGTGTAATTTTTAGGTAAAACAGGTGCATGAAATCTATAGAAATTAACTTAGTAATCATCCAGAATCATTTAAAGAGAAAGCACACAAATTAGCTTTGTCTTTAATTTTTAAATAATTTATGTAAATTTAAAAAAAAAATTTCAAAGCTTTCAAAGAGAGTATTTCTACAAGAACAAAAAAAAAAGCAAAATATATTGTTAAAATCTATAACAGTCACTTAAATCTTGGTATTCTGTGTCTTTCTATGCCTAATTTTCCTGAATGTACTGTATCAGCAACCCTCTCAACCGATGATTACCAGAGCCCTGTCCTTGGAGTCCAGCTGAGGTTGCACAAAACTTTCAGCAAGTTCAGGGACAATGGCCCGAGAGAAACCCCAGCAGCTTTTTTCCCTTTTAATTTTGCATCTTTTTATTATTATTATTATTATTAAGATTTAACTGGGCTTTGTTTCAGAGTAGTGGACTGTGAAACTAGGGTAGGAAGATTAGACTTCAGTGGGAAAAAGTTACGTATGAAATATTACTATGACAAGGTTGTGTGGATAGTTTGTGATGTGTGAAATGAAATCTCTACTCAATGTGCCTAGGCAATGCAATTAGTGCTATCCTGGTCAGGAATTTCTTTTTAGAACTGGAAAAGACCTGTCCTGAAAACCAAGTACCAAATGTATACTTATTTAAAGCAATTAAAAAGATAAAATTATTAAGTTGTCCATTCTGATTTATTATTCTAATGCATCTGTAATGGGTTAAACAAAACAAATAATTAAAAAACCCCAAACAACCACAGATCAAACCAAACCAAAAAACAGCCTAGAACTTTCTCCCAGGAAAATTGAAATATCGGGTGCTAGAATGTATTTTCTCCAGGAGAGGGAAGACAAAACTGACAAAAGGTTTTCTAAACTGAAAATACAAATTTTTGTTTCTCCCTTCTGATGATGAAATGTAATCTTTATTTCCTGCTTTCTTCCAATTTCACAGAAGAAAATATCTTTAAAAATGGCACTGGTGAAAAACAAATATGTATCTTTCAGTCAAATGTAGCCATTGGAAGCCATATAAACAGCTCACTGAGACTGAAGTAGGCAGGCTGCTTTAACAGTCTTTCTTGTAGCCTTAATATTATTTAGGGAATTTAGAGAATTAATTTCATTATTTCCTGGCTTCAGGGCTTGAGTAGTTCATAAAGTTTTGTTCTGACCCTGTGCACGGAGATAAAAAAAAAATTTACATCATTATGTTCTTTCTGTAAGGATAATTTAAAACAATGTTATAGAAATATTGAAAGCTTCTAATAATTTAATGTGTCTGAACCAATTTTCAGATGAAAACAGCACAAAAATTGAACATAGTAAATCACAGGGACTTGGGAAGTTTCCTGGGCATTGGAGTGTGTTCACTAGGTCCATAAGCCATTATGTTCCTCAGCATGAATTTTACCAGTCTTATTGTACAGATCTCTGCTAAAGTTTGGCTGTCAAAATATTCCAAAGGTTCCCAATAGCTGGTTTCTACACAGCTTCCTTGTTTCAAAAACTAAGACATGGTACTCGGCTTTGGTATCTGGAAATATTCATTTTACTAGTAGTGAAAATGTCCTGGCTCTTGGCTACCCAGATGTGTGTGTTCCCTGCCTGTGTGCAGGACAGGCAGAAACCACAAATTTACTATGATTACCTCTGACTGAAATCATAGAGGGAAAAGAGGCCTACAAAAAAAAAAAAACAAACCCAAAAAAACCAAAAACCCCAAACTTCTTTGAAAAGTCAAGGCTGCCTTGGAATAGAGGTTTCCAAAATCTGAATTCCAAGTCATTGTGAGGTGATCCCTTGATTCAGGGTAGCCTAGAGGAACAGGATAAATGTCCATAGTTAAAGAAATAAAACAGAAATTCAGGTGGGAACTGGTCTGAACAAGTTACTATATTTTCCACATTGGTGAGAAAATCTTAAAATAAGATCTGAAATGTGTAATTTCATTCAGAGGGTTGAGTTTAAATGGAGACAACATGTACTTTTCTCAGAATAAATGTTCATTATTTTGTCATGTGTAAATGTTGTATTTATGTGACTATCTATTTTTATTATTGTGAATTATATATAATGAAAAAATAACTAAACAGGAAAACCCCATTATGCCATTTCATAACTCAGACTCTCAGAAAGATAGACAAAGTTCCGTTTACTTACATGCATTTAAATACAGTATCTACTACCTATTTTCTTTCTTTTGCTGATTCTCCTCTCAGACAGATTATAAATTATCTACTAACAAGTGTGTTTTCCTACTGTACATCGCCTAGCTCAGGAGAGCTCTGATTTTTATTAAAAACAATAGATGTATTACTGCTACAAATAATTCAAATTTATTACAAATTTTAAAAGCAGTGTTATCTTCAGAGTAATACAATTGCCTTGTTTGGGCTCTGAATCAGAAACTAGAAGTCAGAGACTGTGTTCAACATAAGAGAAAATGGTCCTTATCTTGACTGGATCTTTGAGAAGCTACCAAATGATCAGGAAGTAAAAATTAAAAATATTTCTTAGTTTTGATGAAGTTGAAAAGATAAAACGTAAGATTGATACATAAAAAAGGGGAATCTGGTTAAAGTGAAATGGGAATATTAAAAGAGGGATTCTGGAGAGTGATAAGTCTCTAAGGGTTCCCTGGGAACAATATTGCATAACAAAACTGAAGGAAATGCAGTTCAAACAAGTTTCAAAACTGGAAATGAATAAACATTCAGTTGAATCTTGCTTTGGGAATTAATTGCACAGTTCTTCACAAGAAGCAATTCTACTGAAATTACTAGTGTGGAATGGTGTTTTCAAAAGGAGGAAGAGCTGAGATGAGATTACAATCTTTAACACAGATTCCTACTCTGGTGTATTTACTAGGTAATTGAACAAATCTTTCATATGGAACTACTTGCAAGCTTGTGACCTTTTCCTTCTTTTCATTCCTTTTATACTTAAATTATCACTCCGAAAGTATCAAAGGTACTCTCAGTGATCTGATAGGTTAGAACTACATATTGAATAGAAGAAGCATGGACTTGAAAAGAAAAATATAATTTCTTAGAATTTTTACTCTGCAAATATTTTGTGTCTGCCAAGAGTTTAAAAACTGATACATATTCAGTGGAAATATTTATTATGCAAAGAATAAGAGAGCCCATCAACAGTTTGTTGTTGGTGTGCTAATCATGGTTTTCATAATTTGCAGATGCTTTACAAAGACTTGAACATGCAGACTGGAACTAGCTGAAATGCTTTTTGATTCAAGAGATATTCAACAAAATTGAGTTCTAAATAAAAGCTTTTTGTTTGCTTTGCTTTTTATTTTTCCCTCAAATTATCAACCTTTCTTGGGGGAAAAAAAACCAACCAAACTCCAAATGGCTAAAAATTAGAAAATTTGGACTATTCAATACCTGAAATCATTTGTATTGAGTGTTTCTACTGTATCTTAGGGGAAACACTATTCAAGTCATCACTCTTGTAGGACCATTTCCTGTAAAGTATGTAGCACTCCTGCAACTAGCAATGAAGTTATTACATTCTCTTACATCCTCGTGATTTTTTCTAGATCCTTTCTCTCCTGTAGCCTTTGTTGGAAGTTTTTACCTCAATGAGTCATAAGGAAAAGGCTGTTTTTGTAGACTGCACATGCTAAATCCTGTATTAACAACCCTTAACTTCAACAGCTAAGACCTCACTAGAGGACACAGGTCTTTTTATTTACAGCTCACTACTGAAATTGCCACAGGTCCCATCACCTGAATAATGTATATGCTGAATAGACTTTAATCACAGATTATCTTCTGCTTTATTAACTTTATCTGAAGGCTGCAGAAATCTCTTTGAATTGGAACAGAAAAGAAATCTGCTTCTGCTGCTGAATAACTCAGTTTGGAAAAGACATCAGGACATGATCTAGTTCAAAGCTCTGCTTAAAACATGCCAAACTCTTAAAAAGTTTCTTAGGGCCTTCTTTGGTCAAATCTGAAAATCTCTAAGGATGGAGATGCGCAAAATCTCATTGTTGATCCTTTTCCATAGTACTTAATCAGAATTTCCCTTTCTGCAACTTCTGCCCATTGCCTCTCATGCATACCTATGAGAACAGTCTGGCTCTACCTTCTATGTATCTTCCCACTAGATAAAGACAGTAATAAAATTCCCCTTTGAAGTGAACAAGTTGAACTGAACAATTCTTTCAGCCCCTCCTTGTCCATAAGTAGTAGTGTTTTTGTCTGAAAAGTCATGAAAAAGAATTCAAAGGACCACTGGAGCCTTGAGAACTTTACACATTTTCTCAGCAAATACTATTACTTTGGGATTTTTCCCTGTAAAAAGCTGTTTAAGGATTAAAAACTGGACTCCTGCATTTCATCAGGAGATAGAAATCTCAAAAGGATAACTTCTGCAAGATAAAATTATCAACAAAATTATATTAAAATATTAAATAAAATTAAATTAAAAT
>WAAB01015073.1:13485-94480 GCA_013389865.1 Piaya cayana | reverse complement strand
ATTTTATTAATAAAATAAAATAAAATAAAGGGAGAGGGCAGGAGCAACGAAGTAATGATATAATTTGGTCCTAAGGATTGTCCTGTACTACTTATGTATAAAGCATATACACAGCGAGATATATTACAAGACCTATCACACTGTGTCTAATTTATCCCTGAGAGTCAAATTATAAACTAGAGGAGGCGTGCTAAAAGGGCTGTAGAGTTCTAGGATGATACCAAGATTCTGGATCCCCATGTCTTTCCTCAACAAACCAGAGAGGATGCTTGCACATCAAGAGGAAGTTTTGAAGATTTGAACTTCCCAGGCTTAAATGTTTGCAAGGAAATCTTAGGGCAAGTCTGGTTAGTTTATTCTATTCTTCTGATAGAGCTATAAGTAAACCATAATACTGCAATGTAAACTGTTAGTTCTTATAAACCCTACTGAACTAATATATATTGCCAATGTGAGGTACTTTCAGTTTATTCCATGTGTTCATCAGAATTGCTTGGATGTGGAAATGTGATTTGTTGAGGTCTTTATTGTGATTCCTCATGCTGAATTCATGCTGAATTTGAGGACAAGCTATATTAGCTGTGTTTTGTAACAATTTCGTAGTACTGAGTATTAACAAAATGTGTTTATGACTCCTGCAGTTTTCACCTTTTTAATTTAAAATAAAGATGTCATATGACTTGGCAAAAATATTACCTGTTTTTTGTCAGTACTTTCCCATGTAAATAATCTGAATGTCCTGAAACGGACATCAGAAAATTGGCAGAAAAAATAGATGCTCATACTAAGAAAATGACAAGCTAACCACTCATGTGAAAAAATGGTATGTTAATAACTTGTGAATTGTGTGTTTGCAAACAAAACACTTGAAGGCAACAACTCTATGAAAAAAAACCTTAACAATAAAGGTCACTGAGTGATACTCAAGGTAAACTCATTGTCCACGAAGATGAGAATAAGGTGGATATGCTCATGTGAGTGAGTTTTTCATTAATTTAGGGTAGAGAAATTTTCAGAATAGAGTCCTTAGAGTGGAGTGGAGCTCCTATTGTACAAAATGTAAACACGAACAATGTGAGCTGTTGGACATCAATGAAGTTGACCCGTGCATTTGTCAAGAATCAACTGAAATGTCCTAAGAAGACCATCTCTGCCTTCCAGTTAGCACTCTGGATGGATGTGTTCTCACAGAAGTCCTGGTTCACCTCTGCCCTTTTTTGCACGTCTTTGAATTCCAGACATCTCTAGAGGCAAATCCCCTGTCAATGCCATCAAAGCAAGTCTGTATATCCATTCAACTAATCAGACTAATTTAGAGTAGAAGCCCAGTTTTTAAATAGTAAAAATAAAATGAGGCTTATTCCATTTTCAGTCTATGTCATTTGTCAAAAAAAACCCCAGTACTGCAAGATTGTGGTAGCTGTGAATAGCACAAGAAATTCTGAGTTAGTTCTAACTTATGCTGATGGGTTTGGTGATTAAACTGTTTATTCCCTGATATTTGGGGATCCCAGGATAAAGAAAGAAAGAAAATATGCTGAACTAAATCTTGAGATCTCTAATAACAGTGAAGAAATGGAGAATGAGAGAAGGAGTGGTGTCTTTATTTTATATAGGTCACTGCCTTTATATTATGAATTCTTGAGATCACTGACAATGTAGGACAGACTTTAATTCATGCCAACAGGTTTAACACCTTAAACTGCTCCTTGGGGCCTCAGTATTTTTTGGTTTTTAGCATTCAGGTTTTCGGATTCTTTTTATGTTTTTTTTTTCTTGCTACTTTTTTGTTCCCTCCTGTATTTGTTTATTAGTGTTGCAAATGAGTTTATACTACAAAGCTTACTATCCCTTTCACTGTGTTTCAGGATTGTCTTCAAGGTGTCTATAATTATGTGAAAACAAACTTAAAAATTTTTGTTTCAAGAACGTAGAGCATTTTCTGAAAATGAGTGTTCCAAAGGACTAGGGATTTTTGAGTAATAAATTGAGTGACATATGATTTTTTAATTATACACTTTAAAGAATACCTTGTTTTGTGTTGTGGAAAGATAAGATTGTCTTCTCGTTTAAAATATATATTTTTAAAATATATGAATGCATCAAGGAAGAACATAGGTTTGGCATAATTATCTATGGTTTTCAGTTGAACTCATTTCTCATTTTTAAAACCTGTTGAAAGATTATTTCCCTTGGCATGCTGCCTGAATTGCATTTTATTTTAAATGCAGATTTACATAAACAGCTGCTTTCTTCCATTGCAGTCTTTTAAGAAGCTGCCAGAGTCCCTAACAAAATGTCTTTACTTCTGCCTAAAGCTGTAAATATTTAGAAAGAGACCAAAATAGCAGAAGAGCATTTACTGTGGTAAAAAATAAGCTGAAGCTTTATTATTATTATATATGGAAAAATACTTATTAAAAGGTCTAACTAAAATAAATGGTTGTGCTGTAAAAGTTTGTTTTCATGGAATAAAAAAAAAATTATGTGAATATCATTATGGGTCATGTAGAAAAAGAAAACTTGACTGCGTGGAAAAAATTGACAAATGATACCTTCAGAAATGAAATGATGGTATTCATCTGAAGATAAAAAGCAGATGGATGGTACAGGTATATCTGACCTACCCACTGTTGTTGTATTATCTGCCTCCTCAGAAAAATACTAAAATGCCTAAAATATGTTTGATAATTTTTTTTGCTAGATAGTTTTTGCCTGCCCAGTCAAGGGCTATTTATTTAAAGGTGTCTCAAAAGTGGAGCATTTGAACATTTTCTAAGAACATAGATTAGAAATAGCAGCATGTCTTTTCCTTCCTCATTTATCCTGCTCTTATCAGCAAAGGCTTGATTGGATCAAAGAGTTTGTTTGTGTTTGAAAACTATTCAGGAACAATAGTTAACATATTTCTGAGATCCAAAATCCATTGAAGCCACTGAAAAGATTTAAATGATCTTTGGCTGCAGCAGTAGTTGTTAATATGGTTATTTCCATGACTGATCCCATCTATCTAGTCCTACAGACTAACTCTCCTTCCTGGACATACTGTCTATTTTCCTTTCTAATGGCTGGAGTTTGTATGATTAGAGCTGAAGGAGGTGATAATGACAAATCATAGCTTCTTTGAAAGTCTTGAAATAAGCTTTGTCATTCAGTAAAAACAAAAGTTTAGACTATCCATACTGAGAAAATTTGTGCTAATACTATAGACTACTGCATTTTATAGTCATAACGATGGATGTATTCTTTGGAAAAATATTAAATAGCTTTGATATTAATGCACACAACTCTCATATACCATGCCATACTAAAACCCATAAAATCCTCCAAACCTTCTAAAAACCCAACAAAAATACCCAAGAAAAAATTAGCAAAAACCCCCAACAGCTTCTCAATATTTACAACATAAAACAACATGCTTAAAATGACTGCTGTACTTTTCTTCTGGGTAATATAAAGAGATATACTTTCCCAGTTTGGTTATAGCCACAACTAAACAAAAAAGTCTTTCTGGATTTTCTCTGTCAGACTTATTCTCAACAGGACAGTAAATATGAGAAACAATAATGCAAGTAAACATATTTAAACCTGGAGGTAGCCTTTTGAGTAGTACTATAAGAGGACATTAAGAATCATAGAATGGTTTGAGTTTGAAGGGACATTAAAGATCATCTAATTCCCACCACCCTGCCATGGGCAGGGACACCTCCTGTTAGAAAGCTGGCAGGAAAAAATGTTGGATGGAAGAAACTGGTATAGATCTGAGGCCAACCACAAGCACTAAAGAAATTTTTTCAGGAGTTTTATGTTGAAATGTCCTTCACTAAATCATGGAATGGATGTAATGGGAAGGCATCTGTAGAGATCATGTATTCTAATCCCCAATTTTGTATCATCAACAAACCTGCTGAGGGTGAAATGTTTTGTGTCATCCAGGTGATGAATGAAGATGGATTATGGGCTTCAGTACAATGCCCTGGGGTCATTACAGACCTCCAGTTTGACTTTGTGCCACTGATAACAACACTTTAAGCCCAGCAGTTTGGCCAGTTTACACCACACTTCATGATCCACTTATCTGTCCATACTTTCATCAGCTTACCTGTGAGGATGCTATGGAAAGCAGTGTGGAAAGCGTTGCTAAAGTCAAGATGAACTATATTGACAGCTGTCTCCTTGTCCTGTCATCTAGTTTCAAGACTGCTTAACGGAACTCGTGGCTAAGCCATATACTTACGGTCTTGTCAAGACAACTATTTAAGAAAATTGAATTATTTAGATTTATAGGGCGTATGAGTTCCCAGAAAAGTATTTTTCAGGTTATCTGGTTCACATAAGAGATTTAAGTTCTCCATACGTTTCTGAAAAGATTTAAGAAGTGAGATGCATGACAGTTCATCAATGTATATGCTGCTTTGATCAAAATTCATACTGACTTGGGGGTAAATATCTCACTATAATGAGTTGACAGACTCCTATAATGTGTGATTTTTAGGAATATAAATTTCTGCAAGATGTAAACTCTATAAGCTTGCCATTATGAATGTGCAGTAATGTATACAGTGGGGTGAATACATTAAGAAAAAGAAATCTGTCACTCATTTGCCTTTGTCTCTTTTTTCACTTTTTTTTTTAGCATGGCAAGACAGCCAGATTGCAGAGCCCTGTAACTCTGGTCCCTTGTGCGATCTTGATTTTTAATTTAATGTATGTTTTACTGGAGATTTCTCATAACTACAGTGCTAGAATAATTTACCTTCCGAAAATGTGCTGCATTATGAAGCAGTGTGGAAATGTGTAACAAGAAGAGTTGAATGCTACAGAAATTAAAAATGCATGTCAATGGTGATGGTATTAGTCACAACCCTTTTTCTCTGAACACCTTTGATTACCCTTATTTGAAGAGCAGTCAAGATACAGAAGATCAAAATTTGGTCTTAGTTACTCTGATTGAAATGCAAGGTAACTGCACTGCATGTAAGTGTTCCTAACAAAAGAACTGAATTTTAATTTTGTTTCCAAATACAAAAGATGTATTTCACTAGCAACCTGGTACACTGAGGCTTTGGGATTTTTTTCCTTCCCACTCTTTTGATTCATCCCTTCAAAGTATATTTATTTATGCATCCTTTTATAAATGCAATCACAGCTCATTTTGCATTTCTCATTGGGGTATCATTTAAGCATAAGTCAAGCTCTGCCATGTACAGTCAGATGGTTTAATAAAAAAGATTATTTAAATACAAAGAGAACTGATTAAACCAAAGCCCTAGTGGATTCCTCAGTAAATATTTTAAGAATATTACACATACCTTATAATATTTTGTAAAGAACTTGAATACTACCTCTTTTTTTTTAATTTATTCCTTTCTGAATATGGGAATTTCTGCCTCTCCTAGTGATGGACCAGGTCCTGAGCCCATATACTAGCACAGCCAGAGAACTGCAAATTTGCCCTACCTCTTCTAGCTCCTGGGTAGAGCAAAATTTATAGTGTGGTTGTGTGACACAGGGTTGTTGGTAAAAATACAGGCAAGTACAGAGCAAGATTATACAGGATGTGTAGGTGCTTCAGTAGCGCTCAACAGTACTACTGTCTAGCAACAAAATCTGCAGCCAGCACAGAAGAAAATTATTGGTCAGTGTTATCCACACTGATTTCAGCGCTGTTGCATGCATTTTTCAGAATATGTGTTTTCTTGAGACTTTTGCTAAAAAAAAGGTCTATTTCTCACTCTTTATCTTTTGAGTTTTCTTTGCAATTCCTCCCTCAACTTTTATGTACAAAAGTTACTACGGGAATTTTTTTCAAACTAAACAGGAAGGAGGATGGGTCAAGACATCCATTTAGAACATTGTAAGGTTACAAGGAAGATGGTACAAAGAATGGCTTAATCTTCTTTATCTTTTCAAAGTATCTGAGATCTCTATTCACTCTAGGTGATACCTAAACATATGTTTTTGTGTCAAAGCTTAAAGATTGCTTAATCACTATATTTATTTTTTTTTTCTTAGGGTATGAATACAGCCTCCCAGTAGCTCCCATATTCTTGGAAACTGCAGTAACCTCTCAATGATTTGCACAAGTACACTTGGAAGTTCGTACTACAACAAAGAGCTCTATAATAAAAAAAATCTATTTCTCTAGAAAACAAAAGAAATGAGAGTTCAATGACTATATGAAGGCAAGATGTAAAATCATGACACCCTTTACAAATGGATGATGAACTTTTGAAATCTTTGTGTGAAAATAGGTATCATCATGAATGGATGAAGGAAGAATAACAGAAAATACAAGGTATTAGCTTTTTGTACACACTTTATAGACATACACACCTCAGAAAACATTGACATTTTCTTTTTATATAGACCTTCTGACTTGAAGAAAGAGGGAGACACGCTGTTACCAGGAAGACATAGTTTTTTGCTGATAATTTTTGATGATGTCTCATGAAAATCTTGCCTTCCAAAAAAATAGAAGAACAAATTATTTTTTTATGATACAAAACTGTAGCTCCCACTCTCAGAGTCTCCTATCCTCTTTACAAACTAAACTTCTACTTAGTTCACAAAAACCTCATTCTATTAAATCTGCTCAGCTTGAATGAAAAAAAAATGTGAATGTGCTAATGTATTGAAACTGGATCATGACTGGCAAGGTCTACATTAATGTTGTCTGTTGATTTATTGGAGGGGTGAAAGTATGATGCTATAGATAAGTGAAAATATTCGGATTGTGTTTTTTTCTGTTAGTAATGTAATAAAAACTATTGTCATGTTAATATAATGATAGTAATGCAGTAATAAGAACATAACAAATGACACAGATATAAACTTGACAAAAATTAATAATTTTAAAACCAGAAAAGTTCTGGGTTTTGAGGTATCAACCCAATACAGCTAAGAATTTTTTTTTTTGACAAAGAATCAATGTATAAAGACAAAACACTAAAAAAACCTAAATACATTAAGATTTTTGGTTTCCTTCAGGGCTGTATTCAATACATCAGACTGTAAATATTAATATACTTAGAAGAGTTATAGTGATTTTGTCCTGTTTCTCCTTATTTTATATGTGTATTGGCTAGATAAGAATTGATTTTCTGCAAAAGTACTCATAATTTTTTTTCCTGTAGTCAGCTGTTGACTTACTATAATAACATCTATACTACTACTAAGGCATTAACTTTGCTAAATAGTAAATGCTTAATTGCCTTTATCAAATCTGAATGTAATCAAACAGTCAACAGAGCAGAGGACTCTCTTTAACCAGGAGGTTTCTTAAGGAAGAGACTGTGCTTCAGCAGCAGCTCTATTAGCATGGCCATGAGAAGATTTTCTAGTGTGGACTTCTAGTTAGTATGGAAAACAATGAAAACTTATTTTAAAAACTGTCTGTCATTAGATCATAAAATAAATGTCCTTGAGCTGAAGAATGTATGGCTATACTCTCAGTCAAATTAACTGCTATAGAAATTGTAATCCTGTTTCCTATAGACAGGGCAAGTCAATCAAAGAAATTTCAGATACTGTTTTCACTCATGATTTTTTTGGCTTTGGCCTGGGAGATATCTTCAATCTCTACAAATTTTCCCCTGTTCTAGTAGAACTGTTTTCCATTTTCCTAGGAACGGTGCAATTTTTTAGACTGTATGTTATATACTTCATTCTAAAAGCAAAACTCACAGTTAGGGTGGAGGACTAGATCTTAAGGCAGGAACAGGACACATCTTTCTGCTGATAGTACCAGAGACAGCAACAATGTTAATCTGAGCAGATAGGGGAATGAGGCTGTCTCAACCTTGTCAGACTATCAAAATTATATTCACACTGTCCTCTTTCAAAGGAAGAATCATCTCTATTGCATGCAGAATTGAAAGAAGGTATAAGGAAGGCAGTGGAACAAAAAAATGATACAGTACTGTTTTAAATTTCACCTATTGAATCTTACATAGCAAGAAGACTGAAACTCAGCAAAAATCAGGAAGGCATGTGTTGTTTCTTGCTTTGAGGGAACAAGAAGCAAATATGGATTTGACAGTGTCATTCTAGGCTTGGTCATGTTCCTCCCAGACTTCAGCTGAGATAACCAAATAAATGCTTCTATAGTCCTTGAATACACAAGGCATGAATCTCTGAGTGCAACATTTCCAGCTGTTATACTACCTAGCAGAGATAACTGGATCTACTTTTTTTCCCATCTCTCTAGGAGAGACACTATGTTAGTACTACTTTTCTAGCCTGAGTATTTAGTTCTTCAGCATAAGTGAAAGGGAATGAAACCTCAAAATCCTAAATGCTTCTGAAATACTTTAGAATATTCTGTGAAATGTTTCTTGGTACTTCACATAGGCTTCTTCACAGTGTCTTAAATTCTAAATATTGACCAATGTCTCTCAAATTCTCCTAAGGATAATGTTAGACAAATATTGACAAGCCCCTAAGATAAAAAATACATAAAGCCAAAAAGAAGTAATAATTTGCTTAAAAGTTGTTTATCTGACTCTGCAAAACCATACAGAGCTACAAATCACTGGAAAAATTCAGGTGAGGGAAGTGAGTAAAAAATGAGAGCACCAGAATGCCCTCTTCAAAGAAAATAAAAATTGTGTGTATTTGTATATTCTATTTTACTGTGGCAAGTAAGTGCAAAAAAACCCTAAAAATAAGACACAAATATGACAATGTTTTTGCAGTATATTCATGCAATCTATAGCTTAGAGAGTTTTGAAGCTGCTGCTATCTTTTTTTTAATTATTATTGTTAGGTCTTGAAAGATTTCTTTTCTTCTTAATCTAATTGATTTTCTTTTGCACTGAGTTCCACAGCTACTCTGTGTTTTTTGTAACAACACATCTGGTTTGCTTTAGCTTGGTTACTGAGTCAGATCACTGAGATTTAGTTATTTCACACCATTTTTTTTCTGTATTTGTTGTGATTTCATGGCTCTCTATCACACTCATATTCCATGGATTTATCCAGTCTGGAAAACTATAGTTGATTTAGTCCCCTCTGACTATTCACTACTTATAACTGGAAATTGTTCAGTATTTGGGACTGACTTAGTCTCCTTTAGCTGTATCAGAAGTTACAATGAGACATGAAACATTTGCAACATCTCTCTCATAAAGGAGGTCATCAATAAGCAATAAGCATAAGCAATCAGGGAATTCACAGTGACACATACACACACACAAATTAAAAAAAAAAAAGAACAAACCCCAAAACATCCTGAAAATGAAATGTATAACTCTATATATGATAATGTATGAAAATGCAAAAAAACCCCATACGCAACCTAGTGATTTTACAAGCAGGTGAAATGGAGGTGCAAAGTGCATCATGTAGTTCCTAAGTTTCCTACGATCAACAGGATTTCTGATCTGCATTGCAGACAGTGTATTTTGTATTACTTTAAAACAGCTCATATTTGTTAAAATACAGAGATAATCTTAGCCTTAGAGACAATTAATTTCACTTAAATAATTCTTACTGAAAATTAAGGGAAACTGAAGTGTAGAATTCAAATATTTTTATAACCAGCTTTGGATCTGAGTAGTTCTTAGAGGAAAATAATCATTTTAATTCCTTATTCATCCTACAGGTTAATGGAAAGAACTATGGGAATAAGTTTATCATTTTGAATCTATGAAAAAAGTAATGCATATTTCCCTTCTTCTGTACTGGTTTTAACCAGATCAATCAGACATGGAAACTTTGCCAATTTTGTGCTTTGTGGTTAGCACTTATGAGACACTTGGATTTTCCAGTTCACTAGGAGAATTTACCATTATTCATGCAGTCATGCAAAATGTTACACACAGCTGAACTCAGTGTGAACTTGGAGATCTCTACTTAATTGGAGACATAGAACTAGAAAGGATTTTATAAATTATAAAAAAACTCAAATATGTCAGCAGGATTTATTAACCTGGCTGTTGTAGTACAATTTCAGAGCGCATTTATAGCTTAAATCAGATACATCTCAAGAGTAAAGTACGGTTGGAAAGCTGAAATCTTTTTATATAGGGATTTTTAACATGATTTGTAGATTTGTCATTGATATTTTCTATCTTACTTGAAAAAAAACAAAGAACGGCAGAACAAACTGTGGATTCTTAAAATCCATTTTGGAATTAGTCAACTGTTTTAAGGGATAGGGCTTGATCGAAGGGCCTAAAACAATATAGGTCATCCATGGATGATCCATATTGGATTGCTATGTGTTTAATCTGTAAATTCTCACATTGCTACTATCTGTAGAATTGCACTGTCCTAATTTTAATATGTAGAGTGTGTGAAAATGATTCACAGTCAGCATTATCAGTATAATTGGGATATACCACCTTAATTGTAGATTCTCCAGCATACATAGGAGAGAAAAAGACCATCAACAACCTGGCTGACCAGTCAGCATGAGCATGAACACTGTGTGAAAGGAGAAAAACTTGCAGGAATGTTGCACCTCAAGAGCCCCCTTAGATAAAAGATAAAGAGATATTCAGCGCTCTCCTTATCTCCTTTCTAGAGGCCTTGCCCTTGCTACAAGAGGGGAGGAAATGAATTTCTATGTTTTTAGAATGATGTAAAATATTTATTTAATGACATATAAGCTGGACTCCTTTTGCAGCAATCTTTGGAGACTTTATCTACAAGTATATGCACTGCGTAGGACCCCTCCAGTTGATCAGGACAGGGTCTCCAGATCTTCACTGCAAAAGGAGCTCCAGGACAACTGCAGTCTGGATGATGGTAATAGGGCAATTGGTGATGTATCTTTCCTAATTCCTATATTTATTCTATTGTAGTTATGATTAGACACATAGCCTTTAAAGCTGTTATTGCTAACTTGTTGTTAATCACTACTAATCATTTGTCAACATTCTTGTTTCAATAAGCATTCTTACTTCAGAGCAATGGAGAGCTTGGGCTTTTATCCGGATCACACTTTGTGCTTAGCACCATGTAATAAAACACTGTTTGAGAAATTATTTTAACTAAATATGGTCTTTAAAATAAAATTTTTGAAAGCTCAACACTCTTGTAGATCTAGTCAGATGATTTATAAATCAGTTTAAGTGTTAAAACATTCCTGCATTAAAAACTATTTGTCTTGTTTCTTCAGTCAGAGAATCATAGAAGCATGGAATGGTTTGGGTTGCAAGGGACAACGCTTGTCACAGAGCTCCATCTGGGCATCGAACCATTGACCACTGCTCTCTGAATGCAACCATCCAACCAATGCCTTATCCACTGAACCATCCACTCATCAAATCTGTACCACTTCAATTTAGAGAGAAGGATGTTGTGGGGGACTGCGTTAAAAGCTTTACAGAAGTCGGGATAGATTACATCCATTGCTCTCCTATATCCACTGATTCCTGGGCCAGGTTTTTTCTTTCCAGGGTCATCTTTTCTACCCTTTTTAAAAATGAGCATGATGTTGCCCTCCTTCCATTCACCAGGGACTTCTCCTGATTGCCATGACTTTTCAAATACCATGGAGACTGTGTTGGACACCACATCAGCCAAGTGTGTCAGGACTCTGGGATGCATCTCATCAGGTCCTATAGACTTATAGATGTTCAGGTACCTCACGTGGTCACAAACCTTATCTTCCCTTAGAGTGGGAGGGGCTTTACCCCCCTGAGGCCCATCTTGTTGTCCATTGACCTAGGAGGGGTGAGGAGAGCGGTTGTCAGTGAAGACTGAGCAAAAAAGCTGTGAATACCTCAGCCTCCTCCTTGTGTGTTGATTCAAGGTCACCATTTTTGTTCATCAGTTGGGGTACACTTTCTTTAACAAGCAACGTTTCTACAGGTATGTCAGCCAGAAGAGCAAGGTTAGTCTTCACCCCTTGCCAAGTTCATCTCCAACTGCACCTTTGCCTTCTTAATTCCCTATACGCATCCCAGGTTTCCTGCCCCTGCTTGCACTGCCTGTGCAGTTCCCTCTTGCTCTTTAGTTTGACCAACAGGCCTGAACTCAGCCCCATTGGTCATTTCCCTTCCCTGCCCAGTTTCCTACATCTCTGGACAGAGTGCTTTTGCACTTTATGGAAAGCATCCTTAGTTTGAGATTTCTTTGAGACAGAAATAAATCCTCTAAAGACTGAGAGTTTCTGAAACACATATGGATTCCTACCAGTAAGAGACCAAACTGTGAATCCCAGCTTCAATAAAAATGAAAATATGCATTAGGACACTAATTTTTTTTAACATTAATCAAGTTCCTGGAAAACTAGAGCAGAGAAACTAAATATTCTCTGACCTCTTGTGCAAACACTTTGTGCTGCCATTCCTATGTGGATTTCTCTGGTTTGCTTATAACACATGTTTTTAAAGCAATACAAAACTACTTTCAGTAGTGATTCTTTTTTATGAAGTGATGGGCCCTTTTCTCAAACAGTTTAAGGTCAAGTCTCAGCAGAGTTATGATGAGGGTGTAAGGAGATATTATGTCACTATATACTGATTCTAATTAATATACTGTGGTACAGTGATCAAGTAACTTTCAGTATACCACTGTTCATCTTCTCATTTTTAATTTCTTTAATCTAATTGAATAAAGTATCTCTACCTCTTTAGGGCAGAAACAGTCTTTGATTTATGTATGTCAGGAGAGCAATGTTCATACACAAAACAAAACCGTACAATTATATTAAATATTTCGTATTCAAATGAAATTTGAAATGGGTCACAATCTGTGGCTGAATAATTAGTCTGCTACAGATAGGCTCACTTTCTGAAACCACAGATAATTCTTATCTTGAACAAGTTGTAATGTCAGCCAATATCATTATCACACTTAAAAAATAGGAGATAACTGAAAAAAAGTAATTTTTCAACAAATAAACTGAACTCAAAATGTGTGGCAGAAACCTAAAAAAGTAATTATGGAACTCTAACACCAATATTGTCTTTGTATATCTCAGCTGGATAATTGACCAGTAAAAATGTTTTTAGCTACTTTTGTCGTTTTAAATTCAGAAATATTCATCTTTCCTAATATACTTGTTGTATACTTGGCATTGCTGCAGTTGTGTTTCAAATATTTCATTCTTTTTTTTTCACTGAGGTCCAAATTTGGTAAAACAATTAATTGTAGACCAAGGATTAAGCAAAATGTTAATTTTTATTTTTCTTAATAAGGCACTAAAAATACTTCTCTGAAGATGATTGTGAGCTGAACTGGATGGAAACAGTTTCATATAATGATCCAAGTAGCCAGATAGTCTGGGTTCAATGTAAACCCCAGAGCTTTAAGGGTTGTCAGCAGACATACAAAGATAGTTGTGATTTCAGTGATGCAGGTTCCCATGTTAGAGAAATCAGGTATGAGTACAAATTCTTCCTTAAAATAAAAGAAAGAAAATAAAAAGCAGCCCTTGTTTGTTAATTTCCCTTGCTAGTCATGCAACTTTATTATACAGATATCTGGCATCAGGTGGGGATATACCGTGTTATTTCTTTGAGAATATCTTCAAAAAACAACCCCCTTTAGGTAAAATTGTCATTTTAAAAAATATTTCAAGATTTATTTCAGTAAAATTCCATTAAGGCAGTGTTTCAGGGCTTTTATTCAGCCTAAACTTGAACTATGTAAATGAGAATAAAATTACTAGATAGTCCCAAGAAAGTGTCATATTTCACATTTGATTGCCATAAAACAGGATTGAAACACTAAGATATCGATTCATTCTTGACCACCAATGGAAACCTGAATATCTACCTACATATGTACTTGGACTGAGTCAGGGATCTGATTGCTACCTGTGAATGGATGAATTCATGTCTTCAGGAATAGTTTAAGAAAATTTATATTAATATTAAAGAAATACAGTCACTAGACACAAGCAATGGCCATTCAGAATTGTTCCAATAGATATGTCAATGAAATATTCTTTATTACTTCAACAAAAAGGAGAAAAAACAAATATTTTCTCCTTCCACATGAACACTTAAAAACACTTTGCCAATTTTTTTAAAGGGTGAAGAGAGTTTTAATAAACTTTGTCCTTTCTACAGAGTGGATAATTCCTTGAAGAATCTAATATCTCTGGATAAATATCACAGCCCCTAAATTTTTTTATGCAATGTTCTCCATTCATTTTATCTGTTACAGTTGATCTGCAACAGAGTGATATTTAGGAGGGTAAAATTATTAAAGGAGACTTTGGCTGTACTAAATGTATTTTCATAGTGTTTTGATTTATTTTCATTTTAAAAGTCCCATTTAAGTCCCTAGACCACCCCATGTTTTAAAACTAAGGAATTAAAAGAAAAAAATCTGGAAAGGCAGAAAGAGAACAAGTCTTGCAAGCTTTATCTGAATAGTTGATGGTGGGTTAGAAAATTTTAACATTTAATGTATTTCAGGTATTTATTTTTAACTTTTTTCTTTCTCACTTAGCTCGGTATGACCAGTTTGGGATTGCCTGCACTAGAGAACAACATTCTTCCCTTCCTGTTTTATTGGCTAAAGCAGTAATAGCGAATTTACCATTTGAAAAGTGGTAATCTCTATAGAGGATACATGGACAATAGTATGTTCCGAATTTGCTAACACAAAACCTACTTGCATAATTAATATAAAATAATGCATATTTTTATCATTAGAGACACAAGAAGAGATTTAACTTATTAAACTGTAATGAGATGAAGTTTCATTCTCATTTACCATTTCCTAATTATAACAGTTAATAGAGGGAAGACCAATTTAATTAAACTTCAAGAAAGACTAATCAAATAATGTTATGAAGTGGATTTACCTTGATTACGTGTTAGAAATCTTCTCCCAGACTAATTCTCTGAAATGAATCTGATCTTCATGTTTCTACAAATTCTCTCTTAAAGTTATGCAAGATTCAGACTAGAAGGTCCTGCTGATTCCTCAATTTTTATGGAGATACATCTGTGACCTACAGGCGGTGGGGACTCTTCTGATGACAAGGAATGATCCTTGCAAGGGTGCAACACAGAAATGGGTGAAATGATACAATCTTTACAGCCCAGAAAATTCTGAACACTCTGTGGCTCTGAAGTTTTATTTCTAGGCAAATCTAAGCAACTATCCACATCCTCTTCTTTTTTTTTTTTGTTTTAATTCTAAATTGCATCACATATCTCTGTGATGTGACATGTGACTTCTTATACAAATATCTTTGTTGTAAGCGGAAAAAGTTTCTATACACGTAGAAAATTTCATGAACTGAGAACTTAGAGTAAGTACATGAAATGAGAATAATAAGAACAGGCAGGTTGCAGTTTCTCAGTTTTCACTGAGCAAAACTGATCATATTTCTTATTGTTACATACTTTATGTTAATTTTCTGCAACATATATTTTTCTGTATTCAGGGAACATAAAATTATGATATTAATACTAAGTATCTATAACTTAGTATAGTGGAAATACCTAGTAATTTTAACTAAGGAGCAGAACTGCTACTTATAAAAAAATGCACAAAATAATAGCACCTCTGGCACCCAAAAACTCAAAATCTGAATGCAAAACATACGACAATAGGATAATGTGCTGTCCATACTTTGAGTCACATGTTTTCATGTGTAAGTGTGAGGAGTAAGTGTAAAGACATCTTATGCCTCCAAAAAAACACTTTAATACACATAAATCTATTAATTTGAAAAAAAGAATAAAGACAAAACCCCAAATGATATTTGAAAGGTGATTGTTTCTTAGTAGCTAAAGGAAACCAAGGAGCAAAACCAGTATGTGCTCCCAAACCACTAGTTCTTCATTCACTAAATCATAAAGCTTAAAACTACTAAAAGGAGTTCTTTTTTGCCCAGCTAGTTCGACAACTCCAGGTGAATGTTATGGCCCTGCATAGAGGACATGGATTTCACCCAGCACTAACAAGGTTAAAATCTGTACTGTTATACCTATTTTGTTTGTATAACTTATCTCAGTCTTCTAATGCTTGTAAAGCATTTTTACAATCCAGTCGTTGCAAACACATGAAAATAACAAAGTTTGTTCTACTTCTGGTATTAAACAACCTGTGTCCTTTCTCTGACCCACTGTGAATGCCAAGTACTCAAACAAGAAGAAATAACTGGCAGGCAGTTTAGGAGGCACTGGTATAATAAGGACAGAGCATAATGCTGTGCAACAGATATTTAGCCTTGCATAGGTTGGTAAGTCAAATCAAGAGCAAAAGGAGAAAAAAATCACTGAGTCATTGAGAATGTGGGAGCAGAGCAGCAGCTGTTCCCCACTGATGAGTTAAAAGGATAGATGGTAGGATAATGATACTGTTATACCAATAGAAACTGAAAAAGGAGTGGAAGAGACAGAAAAGAGAGAGGAGTTAAATACATTTGGAGAAAGTACTCAGTACTATTCAAAATTATTTTAATTACCACTCTCAAAAAAAGATGAATAAATCTGAAAATGGAAAAGAAAACTTGGAAGGAAGGAAATGGATTATATTTGTTTGGCACCTGCAATTATAAAGACCTTTTTTTTTAATTTTTAAAGGCAAACTACAACAAGGATTCAGATAAGATTAAGGTCTACAAATGGTGGCAAATTATCAAATGGGTTTCATTCATTCAGCTAAACAAATAAGGGTTAGATTAGGTCACTTAAAACAAAAACTAGGAACATATTTTCAAAGTTACACAGCAAAGCTCATTTGCGTTCAGCAGCTCCATATATGATTCTAATATTACATAGTGGTTGCAGACCAGAAATATTTATCTCTTACAAATTTAAAATACAATAAAATACAATAAAATAAAATATGCACACCTAATAGGTACAGTATATTTGAATTTACATGAAAAATTAACATAGTATCACATGACATCATGATTAAAAGTTAAATTTTATGCAAGATGGATGGATGAAGCCCTGTGATGAAGGGATTAAATCTGCTTTACTAACAGATTGCAATATGCAATTGTTAATTTTGTACAAGAAGAATTCATCACTCAAGGTCACCCAATAATAACACTCTTGTTCGACTGCTATTTATTATTCCTGGTCTTGATTTAAATGACAATATAAAGATACTTCTGATTAAAACGATAGTTAACACACACACAAAAAAAAACCCACAAATGAAAAAAAAAAAACAAACCTAAAAAAACCCCAAACCCAAAATAGAGGACCATAAATCATACAGGTTTTTTAGTTTCTGTTATGACACAATCTGATCTGCCAAGCATAATGAGCAAAGTCCAGGAAAACATCATAATAAAGATTTATGTCAAGAAATTCAGTGAGAAACAAAGGAAGTATATTCTCTGTTGGGAGATTATGGCTTGGACACCAAAGATTCTGCACAAAAGAAAAAGGGTGTGTCATGACTGGAGACAACTCAAAGCTGTTATACCTAAAGGAGTGCTGGATAAACAACTTGTTGCAAGCAGGTCAGATTCCACTATAAGAACTAGGCTTTAACCCAGGTATTTTATCTAGTTGAGTTAGATTTCCACAATGATCTGAGTGCAGTCTCGGCCTCCTGTAGAATTCAGATGTCACCTAGAGGTTAACCAGCTGGTTTCCTAATTCCCTCAGCAGTTAAAGGAGACAGTAAATCTGCCTCCAGATTTGCAGATGAGGATTTGTGAATAATTCTAAGCTTAAGTGTTTAAAGCCAATAAACTTTGTATAAATATGTGTTTTCTCTTTGTGCATGAGGAAATGTGACATGAACTTGTTCGTATTTCTGTGTTTCTTGATTAGGTTTTAGGAAATATGTCTTTGATGATTGTTAGCTTATTCACAACTGCATACCAAATGGGGGAACTTGGTACATAAGAAAATTTATTTATACCTTAAGATGTTAAAAGGACATTCCTCAAAGAGGGAACCTTAATCCCTATGACAGGGAATAGGGAGAACTGCAACAGGGAAATGAAGAAACAGTGTTTTTCTTTCCACTGGCCGGGAGTACATAAAAACTGTGAAACATAAAAACACAGAAACTTTGTATTGAAATATGCATCCTCTATAGTTCTGACTACAACCTCCTCTGTAATGTTTAAAAGTTACAGACTTTTGATACATTATCTTTCACATTTTGTGAATAAGCTCCTTTGCAAGAAGTCATTCTCACTAAAAAAAGAAAAAGAAAAGAAAAGAAAAAAAGGAAAAAGAGGAAAAGAATGATTTTCTTCTAAATCAGTTATTTTTTATACTGTTAAGAGAGTTTCTAGATTTCAAAATAACCATGTAATGTTCTGTATAGAATTTAGGACTTCTCTCTATCTGAAATATGAGTTTAAGGATTTCATTTTGTAGAAATAAAGTACCTTTTTTCTCTGAATTTTTTCTTGAACTGACATCCTCTTATGTAATACTTTTTACAGTTGCATTAAAATGGGTATTTTTATTAAGCATGGGTAACCCTGAAACATGGTGAGTAGCTTTAGAGTACGATAGATAAATAGGTTTTATTTTACTCTAATTTGTAATTTCAAATCATACAGCGTGAAGTTCTTGTTATCAATTTACTGAATTTATCCTTCATTGTGCTGAAATTCTTTCCAGCTTGTGTGTCCTGATACTCACATATTCTTAAGGATGATGGCAACCATAATCTTGAAATACTGAAGGCCATTAAACAAGCAAATGTGAAATTCTCATATCTTCAAGCACTTGCAGAACAGGACCCATCAAACAAGTAACAGAAAAGTAACTTGATGCACCTCTATGAATGAGACTGAAAACAGCACTGAAGCTTACAAACAGGCAGAAAATACGGCCCTGAATGCAGCTAAACTGTTTGATTTTTTTACAAAAACTGTGTTTCAATGGAACAGATTGATATGTAGAAAGCGGGATGTTAGTTTGGCAATTATTATTTTCAGGCACATAACATTTTCTAAAAAAGGTCTGTTGGGACTTCCTTTGAGGGGGCTGATCTTTCAAATGCCAGCAAAATTACACACAGATAAAGAACATACAAATAGATGTGCTTACTGTTGAAACATCAGCTTCGAATGACATCTGTAAAAAAAGGCTGAAGCTGTCAGGGGAATCTAATGCTTTTGAAAATGCAATATTTTTGCACTCACAGCACCACAACCAATTCTGGTTATTTTAATGAATGTAAACATGGTCCACATGGGAAAATTTGAGTCAAGTGCCCTGTAACTGAAGTTCATTTACAATCACAGTGAAAGTTGTCTAGAAGATCCTGTACTGCTACCAATAATTTAAGGCTGGCACTGTTATCACTATGTCAGAAAAAGAATAGAAAACCACAGCCCACTAATTAAAAAACTTTTTGGTTGCAGAATACTTCTAAAGTCTCTGGCAAACTAAATGCCATCTTAACTTAAAGGTAGATCTATTAAAAATAATCTGTTCTTTCTACATCTCTGTTAAGAATATAAAGGTATAANCTAAATGCCATCTTAACTTAAAGGCAGATCTGTTAAAAATAATCTGTTCTTTCTATTTCAGATATTCAGAATTTCCTCTGTACTTCAGTCTTTCTTAAAGAGGAGGAGACATGAAGATTAGGAGAGGTAGTCTAGGACAATTTGTTTCATAATCCTATAATTTCATAGCTCAAAAGCTATTTGCAAAAATATTCGCAGTGCATTGGCTAAACCTCAACATGAGTAACTGTGAGACTAGAGATGATATTGAAGTGTTACCAGTCTCCATATCTTAAAAGCACTGTGGTTCAGAGGAAATTTATTCCAAGTATGAAAAAGAAACTAGCAATTTTTCAGGAAAATAAGGACTGGAGATGTCTCTGTGTTGTTAGGAAAGCACCGATACCTCTCTCCTCTCTGAAACACTGTGACTGCTTCTGAATGCATTTGCAAATGTTCCTGTAGCAAAGTGCTCATTTACTATTTTCCATAAGCGTCTTTCACAAAGAGATGATAATAAAATACACTCAAACAACTTATTACACCCATAAAACTGGACATGATCCCATGACTAGCTACAGGACAGAAACTGGAAGACAGTTTTCAGCTCAGAAATTCACCAGTTTCCCTAGTAAAGCCAGCGCTGGTTTTACCAGAAAGAAAGAGGGCTTTAAATTTGCAATATACTTGAAAGATGGGGAATGATTTATGCTGTGAGACAGGGTTCTAATTATTGGACTATTCATCCTGAGACCACATAGGATGCAATTATTTGAAAGTTATGAGCTAGACATCAAGACACTCCCAAATACCAAACATTTATCTTCAGTGCAACCTTGGTTGGAATTCCTTTCTCCAAAAGATAAAGATGAACTTTTTGTACACTTATTTTATGACATCCTCAAAGGAGATTAGAAATTTGTAGTACCAAAATTAAGGTTCCCACGAGGAAGACACGTAATGACTAATGATTTAAAAGAGAAATATGTTTCAACAAACAAAATGTTTGAGGTTTAAACTTTTATTGTCCACACAGTAGTTCATTACCACAAATGCTCTAAGAAAATGAAAATTTGTTTTTCCACTAAAAAAAAGCTGGAAAATATTTGACCAGTTAATTCCAGCTTGTGCAGCTATGCATAATGTTTATGGCAAGCAATGACTAGTGCAAATGGAGAAATAATTACTAAGGTCATTGTGTATTTGAATGGTACATTAAGACACATTATGTAGAAATAATGGCATATTAAGCTACAGGTAAGTAAAAGCATGAGTCCATTCTTCCCAAATTTAAGTCATAAAAAGCACAGCAACATAGAACTTGCTCTGTACCAGGCATGTAAACTAAGATATGACAAAAATCAGAGACACAATTACATGAGTTATGTCTCTTGAAGTTCCACATAGCAATTCTGCTCTTAATCAAACAGATTTGGAAAAACTACAGGTTTAGTCTCTGCTCCTGCTATTAAGTATGCCCATGTAGAGAGTTTCTAAGAGAAGCAGAAACATTAGTAAAATAAAACTTCTTAGCAGTATATCCTCTCAGTGGTAGAATCTGACCAATTCATCCCTTGAAATACAAGTATGGATTATTTCAAGTAAAACTGACAGCATCAACCATCTGTGAACAATCCAATCACGTCTAGCTCCTTCGACCTTTTCTCACAGTACTAACTACCTTGGCAACTCTAGTCAAACCTCAGCAGAGCCTTTACTTGGCTCCTGCACACAATCTAAATCAATCAAATACCATAAAGGCAACACCAGCCTGTTAACTTCCTCCTCTGATGGTCTAGCTGCTTTGTGCACTTCATCATCATTAATGTATATATTGCAGAGGAGATTGGGTAGCTCTGAAGGTTATTAATAGGCAACTGAACTTCTCAGGTCAAAAAATATGACAGATTTTTATAACAGATTAGTGACTGTGGCAGCCACAGGCAACAAAATGATCACGTAAGATCACCTGTTCCATGATTTTCCCTGGCACTGAGGTCAGACTGACAGACCTGTAGTTCCCTGAATCCTCCCTGCAACCCTTCTTGTAGATGGGCACAACATCAGCCAGCTTCTAGCCCAGTTGAATTTCCCCAGTCTGTAGGGATTGGCGATCAGAAGATCACGCAATNGGGACCTCATTTTACTCCTCAGGCTCCTGGGTTTGTACGCAGAGGGAACAACTTCCTTTACAATTAAAGACTGAGGCAAAGAAGGCATTAAGTACCTCAGCATTTTCCTCATCCCCTGTCACTGTTGTTCCTTCTGCATCCAATAGGGACTGCATGGTCCTCCTTTTATTATTTATGAATTTATAGAAAGAATTTTTTGTCATCTTTCACAGACTTGGGGATTGTTCCCATCTTCCTCCCCACTACCATCCCACTCCCCCTTCCCCACTCTTGAAACATACCTTACTCCCATTAGTTCCTACCTCTTCACTACTAAACAGGAGAAATCTTTCCTTGAATTTATCTTAGAGTTTATAATCTAAAAAGCACAGAAAAACCAAGGAGGCAAAGGTTCTTTCATGGTTGCACAACGTACATTCTTTATAGCACCTCATTCTTGATGTTATAAAAGGATTGTTTGACTTTTTTTCTTTTTTAGCATTACAACTATAAAATATCATTTGAATGGTTTTATGCAGCAGACAATTTAAGTCACTCCAATAATTTCTTATACATCCTATTCAATTAACACCACAGTTATTTTTTTCAAAGTTTACTGTATTTTACTGATGTGAAATTCTCTTAGAATGATTTTGGAAAGGAGGACTAAAGGTAATATTTTCTTCTCCCTCAGGGATCAGTGTGCCTGTTCTGGACACCCACTTTCTCTAAAATAGCTAAAATACACTCAATTAGAGCAGAAGCCATGTTTTAATATTCTGTCTTCCTCTCTTCTCTAGCACCTTCACTGTGGAAGGAGTGTGATGGTTTTCTCTGCTTTGGACAATGCACAGAATACATACAACAGAAAAGGTGGAGATGTTCCTGCTTAAAATACCTGAAAAAAATAGTGTTTACCTTCTGAAACAAAGGGTTATTATTCCACTATCTTGCTCTGTGCAAGTGGATACAAAACCTGGTTCCAGATAATGCGTGGGAAGGACATGGACTGTTAGAGAGATTCTATTTCTTCCTAAGGTATAAGTTCATATAAAATCTTTCAAAAAAAGTTAATTTATGATTTAATGAACACTTGATTTGCCAACACAAATGTAATGTCTTTATTTATACAACAATGAACTTGATCAACATGCTTGTAGAGCAGGAGTACATAAATATATATAAATATGTAATATTTATTAGTACATATGTATATATAAGTCTATAAGTATATAAATACAAATATTTTTGTAATTCATGGCAAGCTCTGAAGAATTTCTTTTGTGAAAAACTTAATTTTTTAAATTTGCAGTTTTCTTAATCAGTAACAAAATCTACATTATGTTTACAACTTGGCTGATAAATAGTTTTCATCCTGAGTGATAGTTTTCAATCCAGACATATACTTCCTCATCAACTTGTCTCTAGTGTTTTGATAATCTAACACTGCACAGATCAATGAAGTACTACATTTGAAATAGGATTGTGAAAAATAGATTGAACTGCATAGTTAGAGGGGCAGTTTTAAATAAATGATGAGTTAAAGTAGCTTTGAGCTGCTGAACATTATTGCCAGTTCTTTTCTTTCCTGTCAATTTTCCACTCTGTCAAGGGAGTCACGGACCTACAGGAATCTGCAATATTCAACAAGGTTTTATTTTCAAGCAAGAGAAAATCCCTGTTTTGATAGAAGGATCCTTGTATGCTAGCCGTTCAGATTTGATGTGTTTTGTATGCAAATAATCTGTGATTATTTACCAGATTAGAAGTAGACAGGGAAAAGAGTAAATCTAACAATTAAAAATGCTAGTCATGTACATGAAATACACTTGCTAAACTCATTGTTAGATTTTTTTTTCTTCATTTAAGAGGAAGATATCCTAAGAACTACAATACCATTAAGTAGCAGAAATATAAAAAGCAACTGACAGCATCCCTTCAAAGGAATCTATTTTGCACATTAAGAGTTTATGCCAGAGGACAATATTTTTCTTTATATCAATGTGGACAACAATTTCAGTGCCAGATTTTGCCTTCATGACCTACTAATTCATATAGAGCTACTTCCCTTTCTGAGCTCTCTGTGTTAATTTTTTGACTCACATATGAGGCTGAGCTATAAATTTCATTAATGAGGATAAGAATGTCTGTTATTCTGAAAGGGAAAATATTGGAAAGAGCTTGGACATCAGAATATGACATATAGCTGCTATGTGCAACATCTTCAGTGCATTTTTATCCTTGAAATAGTTCTTTCTCTGCTTTCAAGGAGCTACAAATTCATAGTGTGACAGCCTAATATCAACTGTGATAGCCTTCATTCTGCCACACTCTCTTGGACAGGGTAATTAATGTAAGCATATGAGAAACCATAATTGACATACTGATCAATAAAGGTCTGCTGGCATACTTGCAAATGACATTTAAATGGCTTACCAGGAGCTATTCAGATATAAGCAGAGGGGTACATCATGTGAATATCTTCAGCTGCTGTGCTACACAGTCTGTAATTTATGGTACAGTAGGTCATTAAGATTCAAACATTTTTATCATTTCTTTCTCATAGCAATATCTGCCTGAAGAAAACTGCTCACACAATTTTTTTAATCAAAAATAATGTGTCAATAGATATTAGCATAATGCAAGGAATCATGGAATCATAGAATCATAGAATCACTAGATTGTAAAAGACCTATGAGATCATCAAGTCAAACCATACCTATCCACTAATAAATCATGTCCTCAAGCACTTAGTCTACCTGTCTTTTAAATACCTCCAGGATGGTGACTCAGCCACCTCCCTGTCTTGATAACCCTTTTGGTGAAGAAATTTTTCCTCATGTCCAATTTGAACCTCTCTTGGCACCGCTTGAGGCCATTCCCTCATGGGATATGTTTGTCATTTAATATTGGGTTAAACAACCAAATTATCAAGCAAAATCATTAAAAGAAGGAAGTAATCTGCTATTCTATTTTGAGCATTGTTAACTATGATGTATCCAGAACAACTCTAGTGTTTTTAATGAAGTCATACTTAAAAAAAAAATCAAAAGATGTTGTATTACACAGCTTCCTTGAGATTATGACTTCAGCAAAACACCTAAATGTGCAATTAGACCTACCCTGGTAAGTATACCCAAATGTTTGGGGCCTGACTGATTTGCTCAAGATCACAGTGTGAATAAATACTCAGCAGGGATTCCAGACAAAACACTAACTTAATTGCACCTGAAATTAATGAACAATGCTATATTTATCCTCTGCATTGGAACCTACACCTTAAATAAACTGGCAGTGTATAACCAGGGACAGAGACCTTTTTTTTCTACAGCACACAGTGGCACAGGTATCAGTTGCTGAGTTGCTGGAAAGAGATTTTGTTCTCTTAGTCTGTAATTTTAGGACTTAATACGCAGGATCTCCTGTGGGGTTTTTTTGTTTGGTTGTTTTTTTTCTCCCTGCTGAGATTCTTTCACCTGTCCCTGCTGTCTGGTCTCGGTATAACCTCAACTGGAGCCTGGTACCAGAAATGAAACTGGTAAAGGAAGCAGTTGTTTTGGGATGGCAAGATCACAGAGGATGCGAATAACAAGAAAACAGACAGAAAATACACAGAAGCAGATTTAATTAAAAGTATAATCTTTCTTTGAAGCAATATGGGGGGAGAGAGGAACAGAGTAGCATAGAGCTGCAGCTGAAGAGGGACTGGGGTATCCCTCTGAGTGATGCATTTCTGACAGCATGGGCAGTAAGGGTTAAAGAGGTGGTTGCAGAAAGGCAAATGAAGAAACCATACAGAACAGAGAAAAGGAAAGCAGAGCTACTTACTAGGCATAAATCAATGTCTCAGAAGGTCTGCTGGCCTTCCTGGAGTAGGGAAATTAAGAGTTTTCTTCCTCTCAGATTATTACTGCAAAATGGCTCGTGTCTCAACATTTACAGGGCTGCTAAATCCAACTCCCTGAGTTCTGCTGCCTGAGCTCTTAAATTCCAATAAATCAAGAAAACTGACATTTCTAAATATAGGTCTTCTACCTATCCTGAAATAATTACAGCCCAGGAGAACTAGAGGCATTAAGCATACATGAAGCCTCATGAAGCCCCTGGGGTATGATTCATCTCACAATAACCACACCCCTCACCTGTCTCATCCTTGCTAATCATTAAATATATCCAAGTTTCTCTACCTTCCTATTATTTGCCCCTCTTCCCCTCACTGTAGAAGATTTTTGCAAAACTGAAAGCTGACACAAAGAAATGGGAACAATAGCTTCAAAAATTCCATTGTTCAGTTTCTGATGGAAGTGTTTCTGGGTCTTGTAGAGTGAGAGAAAGAAAATCTCCAAATGCTTCTCTGGCTCCTGGTTTTCAATCTCACAGCACTGAAGCAATTTAGGCACAGCTGGGAGTAAATACAGAAAATAATAATAAACGAACGATTGCAAAATGGTAATATAACAGATGGAGGAAAAAAAATGGCTGGAGTTTCACTGAGCAGAAAGATAAGTTCTAACTCCAAAGGGAAGCTGTAAGAATAAACACTTTTTAAACAAATTTTGTCCATAGATGGACTGAGTATCTTCTGAAATTGAAGGATTCATAGGAAGTAGATGGCATTTTTCTCTTGCATGACAGAGGTCTACAGCCTTGGTATTTCAGTACAGAGGACAACTTCTAAAATATGAAGGTTAAACTTTAAAGGCAGCCCCTCTACCTGCTGGCACATGGTACAGTGTAGCTAGAGCATCTTATACTGCAAGGACACACATGGCTGAGAGCAAAATGAATTGCAGTGATTTTTATGACTACCAGTACCACTTTAAAAGGTAATGAAGAAAAAAACCATGATATGACTTTTCACTACTCTCTGGGAATATAACTACTTGGCAGCATCAGCAATCAGTTCACACATATTTCTTGAAATTCTTTCAGAGAATTGTTCAACTGTTTATTTATGATGCAGACTGTAACACTACCTGACATAAAACAAAACTGCCACTAAGAGTGTAACTTAATTCTGAAAGGATAAGAGGAGAAAAAGGTGTATTTACATCATGTAGAATAAAAGATTTAAGTATAGTCAACCTTATCTTCAAGACAGCAGTGAATCTCCTTTATATATGCCTTTAACTGGAAATCCATATTTGTCTGTTATGGCGATTCGGTACTTTTCTCTGAAGTTGCTGACAGTAACCATGGCTGGAGGCAAGATACTGCATTAGATGAAGTGTTCATCTGATTCACATTGATGATCATTTTCCTGAAAAAACTGAGCTTTGTACATATTCAGCAGTTGAGCTGGTTGCAAGAATTTAAGAAGTTATTATTACTGTAATATTAAAAGATAACTAATTCCACCCATTCTTTTTAATATCACATGTTATAATTACTTTAGTGTTGCATAAAATTATTACATTTCTGAATGTTTATTCAAGAACTAACTTTTGTCTTATCCACCTCATTCTTATCCCCACCCACATTTTTAAAAAGAAGCATTGACAAAATATTTTTCTAAGTTGTTAATTAGACCACTGTGTACAGAATATTATTCCTTCATTACAGGAAATTACAAGTATGCTCTTTTCCTGCAGAGACAGAAGAGGAACTTCGATCAATGTACACTTTTCTCTCTCATTTGCTCTAGGAACAGTTTTCAAACCCCACAGGAACCAGGAAGCAGTAACATTGATAATTCAATGACTTTGTTTGCAGTTGGACCTGAATAATCAAAAAGCTGTAACTGAACTCAAGCTGAGACTTAGCCTAATCTGTTCAACAGCCACATATTAGACGATTAACTTTATATCACCAGTTTAGATGTTCTGACTTCCAGCCAGAACAAGTGAATAATATCACTTCATTAAATTAGAAAGAAGATAGTACATCCCTATTTCAGATCCTCTTGCAAGCCTTTGTGAGTAAGTCTGGGAGTAAGATAGCAACTCACAGATATTGTGGTTTACACTGAGTTCAATATCCAAAGGCGAAGTGTCCAGTGGAAGTGAGAGTGTCTTTACTGGCAATGCAAAAGATAGTACACAAATTCCCAGTCTATGAAACCATAAATGGGGGAAGTCTTCAATGTGGATGATTCTCTTTACAAGTCTTTGTATCCTTTATCCTTTTTATTCTTATTATATTATTTCCAATGCAGCTGTCATTATCTAAACTTTTACTATAAGCTGATTAAGAACATTGTACTGATGCTACATTTTAAACTTCACTGTATTTACAAGAGGTAAGTAAATGTGAAATCTGGATACTGAAAGTATTGAATTAATTGTGAATGTATGTAAATGGTATCTGGTTATCTGTGTTGGCTCTTTTAGCTATGTTCTTGCTCTTATTTTGATAATATTTTTTTTTGTGAAGGTACCACATAATGGAAACAATTGAGCTCTGCATATATACACGGACTTAAAACTGAATAGTGCATAAAGCTCCATCAAAAAATATGCCTCAATATATGGCCCTGTCTGTTTATGAGAATGTGCCAGTAAATATTTGCCTTACAAGAACTTCCCCTCCATAACCATTTTGAACATTTTCTTTCACATGCCTTTTTTTCCCCACCAAATAAAAGTTGATTGATATGAAGTGGTGAAACACTTGGAAAATTAGTTGAAGTTTCATAAACAAGAATATGAAATTAAAATTGATCAGAATAATACAGAATTTTGAAGTGCTGAGTTCCATCTAGTGCATTCTTGTATTTTGATACTGGTGCATGATACTTACGATGAAATAACTTGTTTTCTGTGAATGCTTACTTAGAATTATGAATTTCATGGAGAGGAGGATGTCTGACAGGTGGATAGACCGATGTAAAATCAGGTGTGGTTATATGTATATATTTTTTCCACTCCAGAAAAATAGATACAGACATTACTGTACTTAGCTATTTTGATTCAGGTCAAAAGTTATCTCTGAATATTTTTCAGTGGAGTTGAATATTACTGTGAAGCCTTCCACTTGGAAGAACCCATTGGGGACAGTCAAATAATCCAGAAAGATGTATAGCAAACCAATCAACAAAAATGTTATGACAAACCTCATAAGCAATGGCAGGAACTGAAATGAAATCTTAAAATGGTGATAGAAAGAATGAAACCAGTAATTACTCTACATGCTTACAAGTCTAAATTTCAGTGTGAGAAGTGACTTTTATTATCAACATATTGAACTACTTCTGCAGTAGATGTCAAAGGACAGAATGTAAACCAAATAATTCCCTGTGATGGAAACTTTTTACATAAAGGAACTGAATAGTATTTCTTGGGGTAGAGAGACAAAAGGGATATATTCTCAATAACGTCAGATGGGTTTCCTGTCCTAGCATCCCCAGAAGCTTATAAAATCCTTCTCAATGGCTTGTCAGGGTGTTGGATTGGCCTAACAGACAGGAATATGCAGGGAATAATAGCACTGGGAATAGAGAAAAGGTTCCCTTGTGAATCTGGGGACAGTGATATTGATTTAATATTTAAAGGGTGTGACAAAGTTTACTTTATGCATTGTAAAATGATTCTCCAAACCTCAGCATGTGATTTTGTGAGAACACATGCTAATTAAGTAGTTACTTGAAGCTTTGGTCTCCAAATTTTCCCTAAAATATATTGTTCTTTACATTTTATGTTAATTTTATTAGAGATAAAGCAAGTTGCCATTTGAAAAAAAAAAAAAAAAAGAACGGAACAGGATCAGAAATAATAATATATAAAGAGAGCTACTTTCAGTAGCCAGAAACAGTACCTCAGTCCTAGCTCAGGGAACCCTCTCTATGCCTTACATGTTCAAATGTTAAGTCTACCTCAGCAGGAGTAAAACAAAGAATCAAAATAGTATTCTATCAGTTTGTACAAATTTCCAATCACAGATTAATAAAGTCTAGAGATTTTAAGAGAAAAGCAGAGCTACCTGTTAGCTATGTACAAGTATTAGAGTTTTAGGAAAGATTTTACAAAGCTCATAAAGTCAAACAGTTGTTCAGATCTTTTGGTACTTTTCAAAATCTCAGACATAACTGCTTCTTTTTCATCAGGGCTGTGTGCTATGCTCTGTTTACATTCTGAAATCACCAATGGAAAAACATTGTTTATTTTGGGACAGAGCTAAGGCTGTAGTAGTGTGATGAAATATGTATTTCCATCTGTTTGATCAGAGTAATCCTCTTAGATCTATAATGTATTCAGCATAAACATTATGGTATCTTTAGCCATTAATTCCCCTGACATTAAGTGTTAGGGATTTAAATATGAGGCAGCAAATTAGTGCATGGTTGCACTTAGCAGCTACACTTAATTTTCAGCAAAAATGTTTTTCGTCATTTTTCTCTTGCAATTTCCCAGGTTTGTTTCTTTCCTTAAATAAAGGAATGATAAAAAATTATATTAAATTGAAATAGCCATGATATAGCAAACTTTATTTCCTTTTCTAGTTCTAAAATCAGCCCTGCAGGAGTCCATAGGTTAAATGGCACTGTCTGCAAGTATGAAACCAGCATACTTTTCAAAAAGTTTACACTGACAGGACTACAATACTAAGAAACAATTCATCTCCTCAGTACCTCTCCTTTCACTGTTAAAAGATTTTATCAATAGCAGAATCTCTTTCCTATTGCTACTTTTTTAAAACTTTCAGCAGACATCTGAAAGTACCTTCCCGTCTCACCTCTCTAAAAAACTCCAAATATCTTTGCTCTCTCACTGTAGGAGCCACCTTCCTTCTTAGGACAGGAACTAACTGTTCATTTAATTTTTTAATATTTATTTTGGAGCTTCTATCATAAATCAGGATGTCAGTATTTTCCTGATTTATTGACTCAGTTTACTTCTCTCTCTTTCTATTTCTTCATTGCAGTACAATCAAACTCTAAGTACCATTGAAAGTCACACCATTGAACTTGCAAGATCAGCTCTGCAATAATTTCCTCCTCATTCTCTATTTTTCTTCTGTTTCTCCTAGTCTCTTTTCTTTGTTCCCCTACTGTTCTCTCTCTCTTTTTTTCTTCCCTTCTGTTGGTATCCTTCATCTCACATAATGTCTAACATCTTCCAATGAAAAACCTGCCTTCTTAAAAGCCAAAATCCTGTGCAATGGATTCTTTTGTTACCAAAAATAGGACAGGAATGAATTATCAAAGTCCAATTCTACTACTGACTCAACTTCCACATGTTCACAGGAAAGTTCTGAGGTTTGTTTCTGAAAAATCCAGCTATCATGCAAAAATTTTTTCTCTCCAGAAATAGGTTACATTTGTAATTCATTGTCTGTATTCAAGGGCTTTAGGGAGTCAGGTAAATCTATGTCATTCTCGCAGTAGTTGTAGCCATTAGAGGGGTTCTCAGATAATTCCATTTTGGATCATCTTCTTAGCATGGTCCTTACAGAAACAAGAAGTAGTTATATAATTAATTGGTAAGGTATTTTTAATTTCTTTTTATCATAGTGTAAATGAAACCTTTCGAGATTTTAACATTCTGCTGCTGCTTGTCATAGGAAATGATACCACAGTAATACTGTCCCAGAAAATCGTTTAAATAATCTTTTTAATGTGTAGCATTGATAACATCAACAATAATACCACTAATATCAACACAGTAATGTGCTTTGTTGATTAATAATTACCTTAATGTAGGTCCTAAGAATTCCACTGCAGTTTCATATGGATTTAGTTAATGGTCATATGTGGTAGGTGAACAAATTTTCCAGGTCTCTTGTATAGTGGTTTAAGACAGGTTTCACTCTGTAAAAATAGGTAGGTCAGACTTCTAGTTTTGAAGATAATTGCTAGTCTATGAAAGAGGGGAAGTACCAAGGAATAAAAGGCAGATTTGTGAACGCAGCTAAGAGACAACATATTGATTGTCTGATATTAAAATTAAAGCACATTACTTTCTTGTTATGTACACACTGAACAAACAAAATGAATGCACACATGAAGGGTAAGAAATTTTACAACCCTCCCTCTTAAACAGTAACTATTTTATTTGCTTTTCTTATGAAAGAAATGTAAAAATCTAAATGCAACTCCCTTTTGAAAGCACCAGTTTACAAAATTCTGCATAATTCTGTGACAGGAAAATAAACCAGTCTACTTAAATATGTTTATTAAAACAGTAGACCAAATATTACCCATTATTATCGTGTCAATCTTCTTAGCAAAAAATAGACAAGCATATATTTTGCCTATAGTGTAAATTTTCATAATAATTCCTGAAGCACCGATCTTTGTTTTTTTAGAGGCTAAATATTAGGTATTATTTATGTAGTTCTGAGAATTTAAAAGACTTTTTACCTCTCTTTTTTTTATGCTACAGGTAAGAACTGAACTACCATGAGAAAATATTTTGATATGTCTCACCAGACAGAACTCTTTTCATAATAAACAAATGAGGATATTTCTTCTTTAAATTAGCTACTAATTTATCCTTTTATTTGCAAAGGATATTGGAAAATCAGTTTTGGTTTTGTTTTATTCACTGTGCTTGACATATACACAACTTATCATTTCTTTCATCCAAAAAGTCCTTGAACTATCTTGAACTGTTAGCAACCTTATTAGGAGAAAAACTTGGCATAAAATAATTTGTTGATATACTTCAATATCCAAGATTGGGAGATGATTTGGAAATCTTGATAAGATGTACTTGTGGATATAAAATTCAAATTTGTATTACAATTTCATCACTGAGTAAATGACAAATGATTTGATACTCTATCCACACTTACTAGGTTCTTTTGCAATGTATGATATTCTGTATGGTTAGTTTTGGAGGGGTTTTTTCCTTGAAAGAAAGGAAACATTTAGCTCTTAAAAAAAACTACTTGTAGTGTTTGATTCTGATTACAGTGTTGAGTTTTTTACTTAAAATATAAAAAATAAACCTATGAATCAGACCACCAACACTTTTTAGTAATATTCCTGCAAAAATATAAGAAGGATATAAGAATACTGATTGTTTTCTTGGTATGTTTCTCCAGTCTGCAGCAGTTTGTGAGATTCTGTGACAGAGTTTACATTGGGATCATCATAGTTATTTCTGGACCTATCTTCCATGAATTTTGTAATTCACCTGGAACCTATTTACAGTATGATTTGCCCAATATCCCGTTACGCAATATAATTATGCAGCATCATAACTTCAGTTAGGTTGACATCAGCTTCTTGAATATTAATCATATTCTTTATAAAACAGTAAATACACATGCCTTAGTGACTTTTCAATAACACTCTCACTACTATATCTTCTTTTTTTTTCTCTCCAATACTGCTGAAAGAGACACACAGTGGGCTGACAGAAGCCTAGAGAAACCTCATCAGTGCCCTGAACCTTCCAGGGTCTCCTCAGGAGGACCTTTAAGATCTAGTGGTAACTCTCACAATTAAAAGTGAAGATGTGGTGAAGAATTGGAACAACAGGGTAAACAGCCATATTTTCAAAATGTTTAAAAAGACTCCAATAATTTGGAATTCAGGGAGAGGTCTGGCCAAAGGAGGTGTGTTGTAAGACAGGTCAGATTTGGGATGAATATAGTATTCATTCTATATTTTCACTCACTGCAGGATTCAGATTTTAGTGCATGTTTTCAATAGAATTGCTTGTTTCCATGTCATATAGTTTTTTTCTAGATCTAATATTATAACAGAAAATAACTTTTGGCATAAATATGTTATAAAATCTGGTTGGATGCAATTAACTGATGTTACAGAAATATATAAACTAAAGGCAAAATTCAAATTGAGTTAACACAATATAGGATATTATGAAATTCTTCCTATGTCAATGTAATTACCATTTTATACTAACAAACACTCTTTATGTAACATACAGTGTATCTCAAGTGGTTTAATTTGAAAATGATCTAAAATTTTGAGGGGAAAAAAAAATCCTCAAAGCATCCAGTATGCTTAAAAGTGATGAACTCAAGTAATTAATATATGTGGAAGTCTTAATGCTTCCTTTGACGATTGTGTCACCTGGCTAGTACCTTTTAACATCACTAAGCCACTCTTTTCCAAAACTTTCAGGTCTGGAAATCAATCATGCCTTTCGTAGGTTCTGCTTTGGGGGGTCTAACAGACACCAGTGGCCCATGACCAACAGAATGACTAGCATCTCTCCAGAATTGCATACAAATATGATCATAAAATCTGATAAATTCAGTAACACAAGTAATACAATATATAAGCAATAGGTGTAAAGCAGTGGGCAAAATGAATTAGTGGGGACTTGCTTTTTTTTGAGGGGGGAGATTTTTTTTTTTCCTGATTTTACATAACCACCTCACCTGTAACATACATGAAAGTTAGAGTGAAAACATTGTCTGTGACAAGAAAAAAATTATAACAAAAGACTTGGAAATGACAGAAAGAAAATATTATATCTGATGCTGTGAGAATTTGGTGAAGATGCTCACATCTCCTTTAAAATATTATAGTAGGATAACATTCTGTACTTTTAATATACATTTAGGAAAGTAATTTAGAATTAAGAACTTGCAGTTCTGTTTCAGCTAGTTGGATTTCCACACAATTTTAAGCAAGTGCCTGGGATTCATTATATAGGTAGTATTATGTTTATACTGCCTTAGCCTCTTGCTCAGAAATAAATTCCCTGTTAGCAAGTATAATTTCTTTTTGAGCTATTATTACAATCCCTTATTTTCCTATTGAAATCAAAGTTCACCGCTGACTGGAATGACCTTGCATTTAGAAGGTCTTCAAAAGCATTGACAAATAAAATAGTTTTCACTGGAAGACTGCTAAAAGAAATGGAGAAATGAACATGATGTTTGCTATATCATTACGTATTATTTCTGTGTCTAAGTTGTATACCGTAGTAAAAAAAAAGTTCTATTTATGCATGCCAAATAAAATTAAAATTGTTTTAATTGAAGAATACAATTATACTAGCTCATGTTAAAAAAAACAATAAACCATTGTATAGGCCTTGTTGATTTAGACAATGACAGAAGACATTTACTGAGCTCTGGTTAAATGACACTCATCTGCTTCCAGAGGAAATGGGCCTGTTCTGGATGCCTGTGATATATTTCAAAGTATTTATCTTTCAATGCATTATATGTATGAAGTGTGCATTCTGTTGACTGGTAGCACAATCAGCAGGGTACATTTTGACAGCTAAGTGGCAAATTTGAATTTTACTTTCTTTTTAGTTCTGTGGATTTATTTTATTTTTTTCCCTCTTCATGTATAATATAGCCTTGCTGAAGGTTTTAAATATCTCACTGGTCTTACCTATAATGTGTCACTCCCTGCACCTAGATAAGTGTCATTATGTCCATTTACCTGGACATGCAATTACTGCTGGAATGAGTAGATGAAGCAAATTTGAGGGACTAGGGACTTTTCCTTTTCAGAAAGAATAGAACATATTTTATGGTTAAATGGCAAAGTCAGTTAAAATGTTTAACTTTGCATGAAATTTTGTTTGGGGGAAGATATAAATCCACCGTTTTAGTGGCTAATTAAGAAAAATAGAAGATATTACTCTGCAGTTTTGTAGTACTCATTATGGAATGGTTTCAAAGCACTTTACATCCAGTGGACTAGTTCTTCAGCTAGCAGGAACTGCTTTCATGTACAGATTTCATGAAATTATTTTAATTGACTAATAACAACATTATAACGTATTTAAGAAAGCCTCCTGATGAGTGTGCTTGGTATCATCGCATCCATTTTACAGATGAGTGGAATGAAGGGGAAAGAGATTAGAAAGCAATACTAATCTAACCTGTTTTTAGGTATAGGATTCAGTTTAATATTAAAATATCTAAGTTTAATAATGGTCTAGCATGGATCTTAGTTATACACTTATACGGGGTCTTATAATGCCCTAGGGTATGAGACTTCCACAAAGATCTGTTACAGGAATTACCTAATCATTATCTCAAAGGTACTAGACATTGCTCTCTACAACTACCTGAGGGGAGGTTGTAGAGAGGAGCGTGATGGCCTCTTCTCCCAAGTGACAGGGGACAGGACAAGAGGAAATGGCCTCAAGCTCCACCAGGGGAGGTTTAATCTGAACATTAGGAAAATAATTTTCACAGAAAAAGTCATAGGGCACTGGAACAGGCTACCCAGGGAGATGGTTGATTCACCTTCCCTGGAGGTGTTTAAGGCATGGGTGGACGAGGTGCTAAGGGACATGGTTTAGTATTTGATAGGAATGGTTGGATTTGATGATCTGGTGGGTCTCTTCCAAACTGGTTATTCTATGATTCTATGATGTACATTTGTGATGTGATTTTCACCACAGATATATTCTGTAGAATGAGCTGAATTGTTCTCCAGGTGCCATAGACTGTGTGTTCAAAGCAGTTGCCCAAATACATGTGTCTGCTGACAATTAGATTACTCTAAGGGCTTCCATGCAGCTTACAGCTTACAGCTGCCACTCTGCAAAGTCTAAATCTCCCTTAGTCTGTGTCATTTCTGACAGTTCCATACACATTTCCTGGGCACCCTATGGCAATTCAACTGGTGCTTTTGCATTTTAGAGTTGACAGTTAAGTGCAGACATCTACATTTAATACCTGGAGCTTAGTCCCACTGCAGTTAGTGGACAGGAAAATCACTCTGGGGATGCGAATCATCTCTCCAGCTTGTGCATCTACCATAAGATGAGTCATAAGTGTCTAAAGCCAAGTCAATGAATTCTGTCCCCCTTGACTAAAATATCACCACAGTTCTCCTTGAAAGGTAAACATTCTCTGTGTGACATAGTATTTGTACTGAAAAATGTCTACTGCAAATAATACAGTAGCAGCAAAAGAGTACAACAAGGCCAAAGAAAACCTATAAAGGTCCTACTAAAAGCAGATGAAAAGGAAACTGAACATGTAAGTATGTGAGGCTGCAGCATGGCCAAGGAAATGAGAATATGCTTTAGAATAATATGGCACCTGTGAATACAGTTAAATAATTCTGTCCAGCTTTGAAAGTTACTGGCTGCATTTCAAATATAAAAAGGATCTTGTCTGTCTGGAAGTTGATTTTAATTTTTTTACACGTACAACCTAGTGGAATAAATTAGTTTTCCCTGTGAGCTTTTTCTCATTGAATAATTCTTCAATCCATACAAGATCTTATACCTAGGAAAGAAGAGCTTAAAACATTACAGAATGGTCAGTCAGGAGTGGTATAATCTTCACACCTAATCTCTCTGAAAGCTTAAATCCTAATAGCTTTTCTATGTTAACCAGGCTACTTCCTGGAAAAGATATATGAGCAAAACAATAGATTTTATTTCTTCTCTAATTTGTTTTCTATTATAGTGTGATACAACAGTGGCTCAGTCTTGAAAGAAAAATGGTTACCTGAGTCATAAGAAACAAAATTATACTGAAGACAGGTGAAGAGGTAATAAATTGTTCTGACTACAGGGTTAGATCCTTCTAAGCTCCAAAGCGTGTGACTGAATTCCTCATGATATTTACATAGGTGTCTCTTGTAATGATGTAGATATGATTACATTCTTTATTAGTCATTACCTCCTTGCTTGTACAATAAAAAGCTGGACTTAATATAACACAGAAAGACAAAAATACCAGTGCTTTATAAAATACTAGAGAAACTGGTGTTCTTTCCTTAATTATAATTTAGATATCAGACTTCTATGCATTTGGAAGAGGTGATAGGTTAGGAAAGATACTGAGGAATGAGCATAAGTTTTGAAATTAATACTGATCTCAGTCAGGAAAATAGGGGACAATTTTCTCAAATCATAATCCTTTGTTCATGTCAAAGCAATAGTGATTACAACTCTTTTCCATGTTATTCAAAACATTGTCTTTCATTACAACACAGTACACCTTAAATTACTCATTGAAGAGTTTGTGTGAGGTTTAACTCTAAGACTGATCAAGTCACAGAATATTTCTTTAAGGAAATAAAAAAACATGCTTACTGAAATCCTGGCAGGCAAATATCTCCAAAATCTTGCAGCTGATCTTCTATTATGGACTAAATTATACATAATTTGCTTACACTTTGGTTATATTTTCTCTCTTCAGCAGTGAACTGCATATTTCATTTAAATGATCTTTTACTTCTCAGAAATTGTTTGGCACTGAAGACTATGCAGTAAGGTTGCAGTACGAAACTTTCCAGTAAATAGTGAAAAGATAGTGATACATTCAGACTTGTTTTTTCATTTGGAAGACAACAACTTAAAAATTATCTCGACATCCCCAACATCATCTTTCTCTATTATTTAAAGAAGCAGAAACTCTTTTGTCAATATACAAATAAACAAAGCCTTGGTATTATCTCAGAAGGAGAAAGTGAACAGGAGATAACCATGTTAAGGAAGATTAAAATTGTATTGAAGACACAGAGTAAGGTAAACTTCCATCATTATTACTGCAGGTTGCTTAAGGTACGTATTAAGGGGAAAGCCAGAGGTAGGGAGCTCAAAATGAATATGTGTAAATACTCAGATAAATCTCTTATTTGGACATATTCTCATATCTGTGGTCTGGTGGGTGCTGTTTCCACTTCATTTTGTAAATCTTTTCCCTATCACAGAAAGCCAGGCTTGGACTTATCTTGTCTAGTTTTAAGCATCAATATTACCGACATCTCTATGTAGAACACTCACATGCCATGAGTGACTGAAGCTGCATTCATCTACATAAGTTTTATTCTTTGACTTTAAAGGGAGTATAGAGGGATTAGCATACATAGTAGATGTCTAAATTCCATCACATGAATCTTACCTTAAGTAGTGACAGTCACCCCAGTACATATATAACACCTTATATATGAAAAGAGCCAAAATCACTGAAATGAAAAGCTATAGGTGTTCCTATTTTGAAAGTAGGCCTATGTATGGCTTAACTAGTTGTTCAGAGCAGTTTATGCTGTGCAATTCTGTCAAACTGAAAATAAACCTATTAGCTTGTAGGCTTATTTTCCCTTGAAGTTGTTTCCCTTGTTTACATGACACCCAGAAAAAAAAAAAAAGAAATAGTAGAAACCCCTAACAACCAAAGGCAAAAAAACGCTTATGGAATAAGCAATAATCAAGGAAAAGGACCGGTCACATACTAAGAACTCGTTTAGACCCATAAAATTTAAAGCAAACAGGGTTAGTGCTTCAGTAACCAGCATGTAGTGCATTATTAGCAGAGACAGTCTAATAATGAAGAGCATAATAATTTTGAGCCTCTTATAAGCCAATGAGGTCTAGAATTATTCTCTCACTATTGTTATTATACATCTTAGATTCTGACCTTTTAAGAGCCCACTTTGAATTTGACTAATTTATCTTTTCTATTCATTCGTAGCCCAGCAACCATATCAAGTAGATTTCAAAAGCTTTCTGTTCTTTTCGTTATTCTTTAGGAAGGATTGAAAGCAGTACAAAGATGAAACAATTAACAAGGAATGAAAAATAAACAGTGTGTTTTCTCTGTCCCCCAAACACTTATGGAATTAAATCAAATAAAACTAAGATTGGGAAGAAGAGATTGTTTCAAATGGAGTCAAAGTAATTGTTGGTCCCAACCCAATTCCTAAGGGAAAATCAAAAATCATATAAGAAAGCTGGTCATTGCAGGCCACAAGAAAATACCCTCAGTATCTGAAAATCATTATATTCAGTTTAATATTTTGAATTTTTTTTCTTTTATTCTAATTACAAAACACTTAGAAATCTGCAATGGCAAACATAGAACAGCTTCAGAAACCATGGAAATTCTGAAGCTGTGCTATCCTCGCAATATGGCACCTTCTTAATAACTTAAATGCACTTGAGCTTCTTGTTATGCTTACTGTGGAAATTCACAAGAATGATGGTTTCTTTAGCTACCTAATGAAAGTTCAGCTCTTTATCAGGATGACATATGAATTTGGTTTCAGGGTTCACAAGCTCTTTGTCTCATGGCCATTTGGAGATATCAGGAAAACAAACACAACTGAACTCAAAAACCAGGAAAATGAGGACTCTGGTGTCTGGCATGTCTCCAAGGCATCCAGAGCTGCCAGGCATGTAACAGCCTTCTGTCAGAGACTTGAAAATAAGACCTCTGAACATACAGACTGTGGAAGATCTAGATTCCTGGTACTAAGTTTACAGAGATTATTAAAAATCCAACCACTTCAATATCTTGCCAGGAAACGAACAACTTTTCAGTGGAACACAGCCTGTAATTCAGTCAAAATTTTGTCAAGTTCAACGTATTTTGTTGAAACATTTAAAGCTAATAAAATTGATGGCTTTTGAGCAAAGTTCACTTTGTAAAAAAAATCTGATCTTTTTAATAATTGGAAATTTATAAAACATTCATGTTTTAAATTATGCAAGAGTCAAATAACATTATGAAATTATAAGTTTATGATAACATATGGAGAATTTTGTTACAGTGCTTAGCCAGCATTCATAGAAGAAAAAAAGAAGTTACACAAAAGGGGCTTATTTCCCATAAACATTAATAAGATTCAGATATATATTCAAAGTTATAAATGAACAGCAGAAATAACATGATGTTTGCTCTTAATTAACCCATCTTATGCAGGGTTATAAAAGTAGGTCAATGTACTTCAAATTTATATGTATTTGGACATTAGATAGATGATTAAAACATTTACTCCCATCTGCTGTTCACTACCAAAGCATCTCTATATCTTCTCAAAACTGGCACAGCCACACTTCTTGTTGATTATTTAAAAAATGTGAATCCAAGTATACATTATACTCAAAAATTTTTGCTTGATCTCATCAGCTTATCTAGTATAATTCAATCTGTTTATCTGATGAATGCTAACTTGCCAAGAGCCATAACTATATCATGCATCTGAGACTAAACTCTATCAAATGCATAGATCACTTCTGAAAATATTGTCTTTATGTCCTTATGGCTCTGAATGTGGGTACTGACACCTTGTTTTTCTACCTAATAACAAGTCTGAGAGAGAAAGAAACAAGATTATTACAATGAAGTAAAAAGTGAATATAAAAATAGATATATAAAATTGTATTAAATTAATTGAATAATAAATTCGAATAAATATGAAAATACAATGCTCTATAATCATCAAAGGGAATGCTTAAGCAAATAAGGAATTACTGACTTTCTTAATGAAGCTAGTATTGTTTTTTACAAGAATCTTATGATCTTGTACTGATACATTTAAAAGTCTGTGTTCTGCTCATCTTAGAATAGTAGAAATAAGTAATTATTAAGCAAAATCCTTCTACTTTCTCATGGATATTCCCATTAAATGGAACTCTACCTTAAATGTCAGATAATAACATCAGCATCTTGATGATATGACCCTATATTTTTGGTTTTATAAATTTAGTAGTATATGTTGAAAGACTACTATGAAGTGGTCAGACACAGTGATGAAGAATTTGAATAAATAACAAGGTTGCAAGCTACAAATGCTTCATATTGCTATCCTGTTAATACTCACTGCCTTATGCTACAGGTAGGATAATGCATTTTGCAATAAGAAAGTTTAAAATTAAGGTCTCTTATTACTGTAATGCAGTAAAATTTAATGCCAATAAATGTTTGATAAAGCTAAGAACAAGAAAGTTCTTCCAATGGCTTCACTTCAAAGCCAATGGAAAAGACTCTTCATCTAAGCACAATATGATCTTTTTTTTTTTCACAGCTGATACTGTCATATGCAGGGGAAAAGAACAACTCATGTAAGACTGCTAGTTTTCTTACTGTGAAATGGAAACAAGTTGCATTTATCTTCTTTCAGATCCCACACTTTTAAATATACTTTCCTCCCAATGTCAGTGCTAGGTTAATCTCTAGAACACATTCATATTCTGATTTTCAGAGACTGAGTGAAAATACTTTTCACCCTGGTGGGAAGAGGGTATCTACTGTTAGCTTTAAGAACTTTGAAATGGAGGAATTTTGGTGGTGGAAATACTTATACTATGAAATTCATTATTCCTGCCCCCTATAATCTCTCACTCTGGAACATAAAAGCGGAGCTTCTTTTAGTTCTGAACCGTACCGGAATCATATCATAGAATCATATCATAGAATCATATCATAGAATCATCAGGTCGGAAGAGGCCCGCTGGGTCATCGAGTCCAACCATTCCCATCAATCACTAACCCATGTCCCTCAGCAACTCATCCATCCGTCCCTTAAACCCCTCCAGGGAAAGTGACTCAACCCCCTCTCTGGGCAGCCTCAGAAGAAATGCAGTCTCTCAGCGCTTAGAGAAGACAAATGCTGAGAACCTCTCCAGCAGCCTTTGTGTGTGTACCCAGGCCCTTGCAATCTATTTCTCAACCAGGGCTCAATCAGTACTTCCATAAAAAGAAATCTTCAGGAACTGTCACTCAACACAGCCCTTCTGTTTTATCTCACTCCTAATTCAGCTCTGCAAATGATAAATCAGCTAAAGAGGTATAAATGAAGGCAGATTAACCTTTGAAACTGCTTCTAGGAGCTGCTGATTACCTTATTCAAGTCAATGAATCTTCACTAAAATCTACATTACTGACACAAAGCTTTTAATACCAATATACTGAATATGCACATGTTGTTACATACCTGCACCATCAGAAATTGTTTTCAATATTTTTTCAACTTTTAAAAAGATCCTCTTTTTTGGCATTATTTTATTATTGCTTTTAGTTCAATGGGGGGGGGCATTTTTTTTTTTTTAATATAATTACCCCTTGGTAATCATACTGACAATGTCTCATGCAACAACATTATAATATCCATGCATATTGTTTTTCTGCTTCTGTAAGGTCTACAAAATATCATTATTTATGTTGTACCCTTCTTAGTGACATCTATATCAAATGACTTCCTTTAGCTTAACAGGAATGAAACTGAAGTGCTGATTATTAGCCCTCATAATAAATTGCTGCTGACTGACTTTCCTTTTCAATCAGCCTTTTCTCTTAAAGAGCAGTTGATGAAATCTGACTGGAAACTTTGAAAGCTATTCTATTTAAAAACAATTCTATTTATATACCATATGATTACATTTATGGATACAATGAACAAAACCTGGTTTCTTATGATTAGAGGACCTTGAATGAGAACAGGACTTTGCCATTTCTCTATTTTCCTTTCACTGAAATGTCAGATGCAAAGCATAGCCCTCTCCTCTGAAACCACAATTACTTCAAATACTTCAGCAAGAAAGAATGGCATGTAGACTTCAGACCCATAGCATCAACTACCAGTGGGGATGCATGAAAAAAAAAGGAATCTAGACACAGGATAAAAAAAAAAAGAGGGCAAAACAAATAATATTTTGAGATCTCGCAATTATTCTGCAGCACAGATCTGCTTGGAAATATGAAAGAAGGCTAGACAGTAGGGTTTGTTAGTTGTTTAAGCTATTTTTCAAAATATAATTTGGCTTTCTACCTCAGGTGGGATTTGGTCCATGAGATTTGTACAGTGGTGCTGAAGATCATTCTACTAAGTTTTGGACTCTACCCAGAAATTAGATTCATAGCCCTTAGTCTGGCAGCAATATTCACTGTACAGCACATAGAGGATCTTAGAGGGCAAAAAAATTGATTCACAACAAGTAGCTCAAATAAACCATCTAACTGGAAATGCTTAAGAATTGGTTATTTCTTCCATTGTACTGGAAGAGAGTTCTGTGAGACTGTCAGACACAATCCCAAACCTCCTTAAGCTCTAAGTCAATTGTTTTTTAAGTACAATGTGCTCCTTCACATCACTTTACAGTAACAAGGAAAGAGTAATTGCAGTCTGGGTATGACACTTTTCAAGGACCTCAGAAACTTGGTTCATCTGCATGATGGTCCTTCAGAAATCAAAATCTACTCCTTTATCATGCAAGACAATATCCTAAATCAGTAATAATAGTCACCTGATGATCCTTACTCTGAACTAAATCCACTAAAAATAGTTCTAGACTGGAAGCTGATTTTTATAAAAAACGAGACAGGATTTATCATAAATGGAACAAAGTGATTCATGATTTAGATTAGAGGATAGACAAAAGAATTTTGGTGATTTTCTTCTCTGAATGTAGGCCGGAGTTCATAAGTATTATATAACTTATTTTATATTAAGCAATTCTAAAAAGGAAAAAAAATGCCTGTGCTCCTTCCAGATTTATAGAACTTCATAGATTTAATTTTATTTTTCCTATCAGAATGCTCTCCCTTGTCTTTCATGGGCAAAAGCAATCACCAATTGCATTTGGGCAACAATTAAGATCCTTACATCTCAAACACTCATCTAAGGAAAATATGGAATATAGTCTCTACATAAAGTTGTTCATGCATAAGGAGGTGCTCTGGTGATAATTTTTTCCTGTAGTGAAAGTTCTTTAATATAGCAAAACCAAAAGCAAAATAATTCCCAAAAACAAGTTTCCATGTGAAGATTTTGGAGTCAGAAATATCCAGATGAGGAATAAATACTTGTACTGCAAAAATAACGGCAACAAAATTGAAAAATAACTTAATCTGAGATGTAGTGTTTTATTTCTCACTTGGGAGTCTTGAGAGCAAGTTTAGATGTCTTTCTAAGGGATATGCTCATCAAGAAACTCCAGGCTAAAATCTACTGAGCAGGTGGTCAAACTACTTTGCCTTAATTTCTTACATGAATGGGCAAAATTTCAATCTTTCCAAATTCAGTAAAAGAGTTTTGTGTAATGCTCTTGGGCCAGCATTAATCCTGTAAATTATGATGATTCCTGTGCCTTCATAGACTTATCCTGAACAGAAAATATTAATTGCAGCATACTTAGATAAAGACAGGAGAGAAGGGAACTTGCAGGCAAGACATTAGGAATTATGAAGATGAAAAAAAATGTAACCACATAAACAGGAAGTACTTTACACTAGGATACTAAGCTCTGTTAAATAAATTACAAAAAAACCCCAAATATTGAAATAAGAAATTAGAAAGAAAATACATTCATACTTTCACAAAATGATACAGAGAGGTCCTTTTTAACATGGGATACTATGGAAAAATGCATAATGTTGAGGGGAAATGAATAGACTTAATTATATAAAATAGGATGTGATTTTCACAGAATCATAGAATAACCAGGTTGGAAGAGACCCACCAGATCATCAAGTCCAACCATTCCTATCAAACACTAAACCATGCTGCTTAGCACCTCGTCCACCCTAATGCAACAGAAGATGACAGGAAGTTTTCTTGGCCTTTTTTAGATTTTATATCACAAAGATTCAAAGATCATTGGTGTAATAATTAATAGTATTTAAATTATAAAGAGTATTTGAATACAATTTGGAAAACAACATCTAAAATAAGGATTTTGTTGCAGTGCTTTTTGCCTTTACAAAGACAAACGTATTTGTTTTGGAAATTAAACTGTCTACAAAAGTGTGCAGTCATGGGAACAGTCATAAGATTTAAAATTTATTTGAACTGACTCCTTTGCAACTGAGTTTTGATTTTTAACCTATGAAGGACTTGGTACATTTAAAAATGGAAGGAAAGATGACTAGTGAATTTTAAGTGACATTCAGTTACAATAACAAATGTTTGTGTTTCTTTCTCTGTGAAATCCATTTTGTAAGATCATACACAGGACAACACAGGTAGACAGTCCCANTTTAAGACACGGCTGGACAATGTGCTAAGGAGCATGGTTGGACTCAATGATCCGGTGGGTCTCTTCCAACCTGGTTGTTCTATGATTCTATGAAAAGATTTTGCATCACTAAACAACATAAAAATTGTTTGAATTATGTGAATTTTATTCTCCTGTGCATTCCACATCCCACCAGAACACTATTCATCTAAGAAGCAACTAAGTTCCAGGTATTGGACTATAAATAACAAAATAAAAATAAATTCATAGCTAGTTGTAATGTGGCATATGATTTACTGAAAAAGTTCCTTCAAATTCCACACTTTCTGAAGCTCTATGAGGAATGAATAATTTCATGCTTATGTTTCTCTTCAATTTTGTTAAACAGGAAATATTTAAAAAATAGATATAATGAATTTTTAAAAACAAAGTAAATACATTTTTGAAAAAAATCTTATTTTTTCCACAGTCTTTCATATATATGAATAGAGTATTTTGCATATTTTTGACACATTATGTGAACAGCATAAAAGCAATCATAATATTTTTACCTTTTTTCCATTGTCTATTAGAGAATTTCACGGAACCATTAAAAACAAAAGCTTTTAAAAATTGTTTTTATATTGAAAAGAAATGGGCAAAGATGTATCACTTAATTTCTATAACTTCTTATGTCCACACAATTTTTAAATCATATTTTTTATTCAAGCATCTGTAAGAGATTGCAGGAAACATGCTTCAATATAACCACTCTACACTGAGACAAGATTTCATATACAACTTTTCTTACTATGACTATTAGGTAGCACCAACAAGGTTAAAGAATAGCGTGGAAAATCATACGGCAACCTAGGAAATGCCAAAACATGTCCATACTCCTCTTTCTGTATCAAACGACATTGTGAGAATAACCAAACCTCCGCCTGCCAAAATATCCACATGGGTGAAATCACAATGTATTTTGCTAGGTTTAATAATCTAAGGGGATTGCATAACTCCAAGTGTATAGATTACCAGCAACGTCAATCTTGGCTGCCCTGGATGCCTCAGATCTCTAACAGGCATTAACCTGGGTTATTTGCACGTCCNGTCATTGGGCACTGGAACAGGCTTCCCAGGGAGGTGGTTGAGTCACCTTCCCTGGAGGTGTTTAAGACACGGCTGGACAATGTGCTAAGGAGCATGGTTGGACTCAATGATCCGGTGGGTCTCTTCCAACCTGGTTGTTCTATGATTCTATGAAAAGATTTTGCATCACTAAACAACATAAAAATTGTTTGAATTATGTGAATTTTATTCTCCTGTGCATTCCACATCCCACCAGAACACTATTCATCTAAGAAGCAACTAAGTTCCAGGTATTGGACTATAAATAACAAAATAAAAATAAATTCATAGCTAGTTGTAATGTGGCATATGATTTACTGAAAAAGTTCCTTCAAATTCCACACTTTCTGAAGCTCTATGAGGAATGAATAATTTCATGCTTATGTTTCTCTTCAATTTTGTTAAACAGGAAATATTTAAAAAATAGATATAATGAATTTTTTTTAAATCATATTTTTTATTCAAGCATCTGTAAGAGATTGCAGGAAACATGCTTCAATATAACCACTCTACACTGAGACAAGATTTCATATACAACTTTTCTTACTATGACTATTAGGTAGCACCAACAAGGTTAAAGAATAGCGTGGAAAATCATACGGCAACCTAGGAAACGCCAAAACATGTCCATACTCCTCTTTCTGTATCAAACCACATTGTGAGAATAGCCAAACCTCCGCCTGCCAAAATATCCACATGGGTGAAATCACAATGTATTTTGCTAGGTTTAATAATCTAAGGGGATTGCATAACTCCAAGTGTATAGATTACCAGCAACGTCAATCTTGGCTGCCCTGGATGCCTCAGATCTCTAACAGGCATTAACCTGGGTTATTTGCACGTCCCTAGTCTCCTCCAAGAACATGGTCTTATTGCTGCCAAAACTGAGTAGCACGGCTAAGAGAGCTACTCTTAAAATATTGCACCAAACATGGCTCAGAAGTCTCAAGTCAGTAACTTCAGTCTAAATTGGGAGAGCATCTCTAAAGAGGTTGGATGGTGATGGTGTTGCTCTGTCTCTGAGATTTTTTGCTACCTCTTACAACCATTTCACCTCTTACAAAGAGTCTGGCCAGCAAGCTGGATGGCCATAACATCTGATAAATGTTTAAGGTGAATGGAGTGGATACTACTGTGCATTGACAACTGAGCATCTGATGTCAAAAGTAATCTGTGTATGAAGAAAAACTAGAAAAGATGCAAGTATAATTGCAGGACAGAAAGAAACAAGGGTGGGGGTTTCTACAAGAATGATAATGAGAATGATTGGGAGATGAAATAAAGCTCTCCTCCATGAATAGAGATTGAAAAGAATAGTGTTATTTCCTGGGGAAATTAAACAAGCAAGAGGGGACATAATGAAATATTTAAAACAAATGCCGTGTGGCAGGAGGAATGGAGGCTAGTATTCCACCCTGGAATAAAGGATGCCTTCAATCAAGCAAGGAAGGACAATTGCTGATTATCTCTAGACAATAAATAATTAGGCTGTGCAATACACAGCTGCATGGTACAAAGCACAGACTGGACAGTAATATGACTAACAACACTACTGACTTAATGATCCACGTTTTGGATAGGGACATAAAACCCCATAATTTAAACCAGTGCCTGTTAGCTATTAATAGCAAGTCTTTGGAATTAAGTAGGCTTTTTTATCTTTTTTCATCATGCATTTTTTTGTAGCTACTTCTCTGCAGCTATTATTGAAGACAATAGAAGATCCGATGAACCATGGATGTGATATCTTATGACATGTACTGTAGCCCATGAAGTGCTACAGCACATTTCAGCACAGTATGTGATAGGCCCCTATTTTTGGATACTGTTCATTGCAAATATATTGCCCTGGGAACAAGATTTAAAATAATCCCATTCTGGTAGATTTATGCAGAGCCTCATAATCTCCTACTAAGTCTCACGTTCAAACTCTTAACAGCTTGTCCAGAATCAGAATACCATCAGAAGTAGCACTTACTTTCTGTCATAAATTTTATTTACAAGGAGTGCATGTGCTAGAGATACAGAAACTAACCCTTAAAAATTTCCACATTCCTCTTCTTTCATCTTAATGGACTGACACTTCAATCTTGTTCAGTTGGCTGATGGTAGTTTTATACTAGACTGATCTCCAGGCCACTGCAGTGATCTTCTGATTTGTCTTCTGATGTTGCCCAGAAAAAAAGTCAACTTCTGTGCTGTACGTACATCTCAGAAATGCTGCACGGAGAGCTAATGTGGTCAAGCTGAGCACAGTTTTAATAAACTGTGCTATATTTCCTGCTATTGATGATATTTCCATGGCCTAACAATTCCAGGAATTGCACTTCACTTAGAAATTTTCTTCATGACATGGATTTTCCCAAATACTTGTGTTTCTGAAACCTTTTTGTTCAGCAGAAATTTATGAATCCGGAAGCATGCAGGAGGTGCAGAACAGAAGATTAGTCATTTGAGGAATAAACATTACCATTCACAAACTTGTTAGACAACTCTCCTGCTGTCACTGCTTGGTCAAAAGCAATAGAGCTGTCTAGATCCCTGAGGATTAGGCAGACTTTTGGTTAGTGAACTTCTTACTAAACTGGCAGGACAGTATACAGTGCTGATTTTAACTCCGTAGGAGTCCAGAGAGCATCACTACTGTAGAGTTAATCAGTTGGCAAGTTTTCATAGTGCTCTTGCCTTTGAGACAAGAAAGACCCTGGAATGCTGGGGTTTTGCCCTAGACCTCTTGGCAGCCTTGATACGGGATCTCTTTTTCAGAAGTGCAGAGAGAACTAGCTCTCTATTTCATCACGTGGAGGTGGGTTCTGAGAGGAGACCCTTTTGACCTCAAGGTGATTCCCAGAGCCTGGGAATCTGTGAAAACCATGCTCTTAGGTTTAAGTATAGGCTTCCAAAATCATGGTCTCAAGTATGGACTCAGCCACTGCAAATTCTTGGTGACAGCTTATATCAGAGGACTTCAACTTTGCCTCTCTGCGCTTTTTGGTTCTGCGCTAAGAACACTACATTACCAGTAGCTTGAGCTCAGCTGTTACTTGCATAACCACCCTCTGACTGGTACCGAACAGTGCTAGAAAGAGAAGATGTAAAGAAATCTGGGACATTTGTGACAGTTCATCAGTTTACTTCAAGACATATTCTGCAGACATATGAGTTACCCTTCCCTACTGGAACTGTCTGTGTTCAATAACCTCACCAGGCTCTTGGCCAGTGAGGGGAATTGGGTGACCATCACCATGACATTGCTTACGAATCAAGAACAACAGGACATCAAGTTCTGAAAAAGAAATAAACCATTAACTTAGGCATCTTGATTCTACAACTGTAAGCTTCTAAAAGGGTTGACAGCAGAAAGAAAACAAACAAAACCCTTAAACTCCTACCATCATCCCCATAAGACAGATGAAAGGGTAGCATGGTATTTCTGAGGGTTATCTGTTGAAAGGTCTCCTGAGGGAAGATATTGAGGGACATAATTTTATTTTGTAGAGCTTCAGGCTATTTTGTCTGCAGATGAGACTAAACCTAATCTAAGGTGAAAGACCTGAAATGTCTGAAGTATATACGTAAAATTTTTGGCATTACTTGCTTCAATCTACTCAACCTGCTATTCCTATGCTAGTGAAAGCAAAACCTCTTGTCAATCTAAGACCCTGAACACCACTCTCTGCCTGTTGGTTATCTCTCAGGCTTAGCTTTTGAAGGACCAAATAGTTCTCTCTGAGGATAAAATCAAGAAGTGTTCCAGCTGGTCCTTTTTCAATCCCACAGTCCTAAAGAGTGATCCATGCTGCCTTTTTCTCTAAACAATCCCATTTATCTGGTGCCACAATCCAAAGCATATAATATGTACACTTGGCTTTTGCCATGTCTGTCACTTCTGGCAAGTTGTGGCGCAGGACTTAACTATTTTTGAGTGCACTTTGAAATGAAAGAGTGTAAAAATGTTTTCTCCAAGCACATTTACTAGGGCCTGGAGGAGACAAGGCCAGGTGCTATGTAGTGTGAGTTGCTAGTCCTGAGCAATATGGATACAGCGTGCAGTTCTGCACCATGGCCTGAACAGCACAGTTGCAGACAACCTTAACACCACCAATGTTTTGTCTTCTTGTCTTTATTGTCTGCATCTTCCTACTTAAGTATTTGTAGCCATGTAAAACAAAGACTGTACACCCACAAAGAATATTTCCTTATATCTGAGTTTCAGGAAATTACTCCAGTGATCTGTTTCTAAGGGATTAATCATTTCCCTTATTTTTCAGTCTAGAAAGGACTTTTCTAGAATTATCACATGCTAGTTGGCACAACCAATATTTCAGCAACTCTACATGCCAGGCTTCAATGAATTTTAGCTCAGTTCCTCTTATAAAAGACTCATTTTCTAGGAATACCCTCCACAAAAGGTTTAAGTGCATGTCATGAGTATATAGTTTACACAAGGTAGACAACACATTTTTATCCATGTCTACTGCCTACACAGAACTTTACTTACCAATATGATTCTTTTGTTGATCTTATCCATGTTTAACCAACCATGTACAAGAATACAAAATAAACTCAGAAAAAATCATTATTCTGGCAGGGAATCCTTGTCTAATAATTTCCCAGGAGCTCATGCTTTTCATCTACATTAATGGTCACTCAATGAGCAAGTGAAAAAGCAGGGAAACCTCTTGAGAAAAAGTGTAATTCAAGTACCAACATCTCTCCTAGTAAGTACACACCAATTTTACACAGAAACTGGGTACTGTAATGAATGCCCAATAAAACAAAATTGCTGTGTAGAGTGCACAAGCAGGCATTTAAAGAGGCTCTGAAGGGATGCATACTAGCCGAGAGTGAGTAACACAGGAAAGAAAACACCCAATGATACTTATGTGAAGTGTCTGCATGGGGTTGGACTCTCAAGCCTGTGCTCTCTTGTGCACTGAAAGTTCTGTCATTTTGTTGAACTTGCTGCAGTTGCGCTTGCCCTGATGACAGAAGAAGGTGCTCTACATGCTCAGTGTTGATTCTTACAGATTCAGCTGATTATTTTGCCAATCTGTCAGATGCAAGTTACAATCACTTTTAAGACTGCCCATCATTTCCTATGACTGTCAGGCTGACTCTGACAGAAAAACAAATTAAAACCCACACCAATCAGCAGCATAAACTGGTTTCAAGCCTTTTCCTTTTGTTAAGTGATGGTATATATCTCTCTCTTCCTGGGGAAGTTGACCACCCTTTCTCAGCAGACAAGGACGCAATGAAATACACACTGACTACTGGATGCCTATACACTTACTACAGAATCTACATTTAAGATAACAGTGAAAAATTGAACCTTCCTAAAAAAGTTCTGTTGTATCCCAAAACAATTAACAGAAAAATAGTGAAATACTCCAATCAGAAGCTTAGTGGAACATATCTCTTATTCGCCTGGCTGGGAGCCACATTCTCGTAGTCTTGGATAAAATATTATGTACCTTTCTTTAATCTCTTGATCTTGTATACCATAGTATTCAGTAATTCTCATGATGGATGCTGTTAAGTGTGCAATCTGCATTCAGAAAATCTAACCTAAGACTTCACAGAGGAGAGACCTGACAACTACATCCTCATCACTTTCAGCAAAATTAACAATATGCCCCTACATGAAGTTTTAGAATATTAAAAGCTTAAGTACAACTTATTTCATTAAGCACACTCATTCTTTACAATAGCATATTCTCAGCTGTAAACACTCTATGAAACAACAGCAACATGAAGAGGTTATCCTGGAACCAAAGAGGTGGCAAACTCACATTAGAAGTAGACAAATATTGTGAGAAGATTCTTCTATATTTGACCAAGATAGACTCTTCTTTTAGAACTTACAATAGTTTTATATCTGCATAGTGAAAATTTTTCTATTGCATCCAAAAGGTTACTCATTCAATGAGCAAGGAGTTTGCATCCTTTAAGCAGGAATTTTTAACTTAAATGTTAGGTCATGAACATAAAAATGCCTCTGCTCTTTTTTTTATTCTAGTTTCTTAACCCTTTTTTTTTTCCTGTTTCTCCTGTTTCTACTTAGGAAACATTCTCCAAGCACTAATGATTTAGATTACCATAGCTGAATATTCTACTTTTGAAGGGAATTGAGGTTTTGATGAAAAAGGTAGACGATTTAAGTAATTTACTGTATTGTACCACACTGCTGCAGGTTTATGTTTGTTTGGGTTTGGGTTTTTTCCAGAATTGTCTGACAATGCAGGAAATATCCTGTGCAATGAACATCAGGAGTTAAGTTGCAGATGATCCTAAATAAGTTAGATTTGAGCCAAAAACTTATTCAAGGGCATTAAAACAATTCAGTGCACTGCTAAGTATTTGGAACATCTGCTTTATTTGTTACAGATTCCTTAAGCTGGAGGTATTTTACATAGAGTTCTCTTATGACACTGCCTCACCCTATGTAAGTAAGGACACACTCCTTTAATATATATATATTAAAGGGTTGGGAGAATCAGAGCATCAGGATGATGATGAGGGAAGCTCCAATGACTCCAGCCTTCCTGAATGACAGCAACAGTAACTGCAGATGTGACTGTGGTCAAGAAGACATTTGTCTGACAGAATGTGAAGCTGCTTTCCCTTACAGTCATTATGCAGTTGACTGATTCAGACGGTTTTGTATAATTGTCTTGCTTGACAAGGAGTTTATTCTTGTCTCCTCTTTTAAGATAATTTCTCTGACATCTATATGGACATGATTTGTTTGTTAAAAAGCCTGCCCTGCTGTGAGATTGGTTTTGGAAACAACAACTTGTTTGTTCGTTTGTTTGTTTGAAGAAGTGGAATAGGAGAGGAAACTAACCTTTAGTGTTTATCAGTAGTTTGACCAGGCATTTTGATCAATTTTTTCTGTTGGCTTATCCTGGACTAGAGATTTTGGATAGAATTATGCAAAAACAACATGATGCTTTAAAAGGAAGCATACTCTAAATATACACAAATCACACCTAAATAATTTCCTGCAAGAATGGGAATCTTGCTACTGCAGACAAATATTCAAAATAAAGCATTCAAAATCCTGTGACAAAGCTTCTAAATCTATATGATAAAGAAAGTTTATAGTGACATAACCTAGACAGGATAAAACAAAAGGAAGTATGAAAAGAACATGTTGTCACAGGGTAAAGCCTGTATGAGTTTTGTAACAGCCCTTGTAAGCGTTCACAGCATTTGCAAAGAGATTTGATATTTAGAGAAGAGCTTGGAAAGTCAAAATGTCAAAATTATTTTCGTATCCTTCATATACGTTTGTGGTATAACCTTGGGCAAGTCAGTCAGCATTTCTGTGTCACAGCTTTGTAGTGGTAGGAAAGAAATTCTCTCACATAAAAAGCCACATACACTTAAAGACATCTGAGAAGAGAAAGAGGAGTAAAATATAACATGACTAAACCCACCAATTTAAACCACAGAAGCGCTCAGGTGACCTTGCCTAAGTCGTAATGTGGGAGATGGACATACCTATAAGGAAAACACCTTTGCTGCTGCAAAGCAAAATAGTAAATAGAAGAATGGATAATAAGAAACCAGTAAACCTGAGCAAAAAAAGCCTTGGAAAGGTGTATGGGGTCAAATATCAATTAATGGAGCTGAGATTTCCCCAGAAATCTTCAGTTCAAGAAGAAATCACCTATTTTTTAACCAAGGTACAGTTCCAACATATTGAAGTCAAGAGGACAGTATCCTACTGAAAATTTACTCAAAAGCAGGTGACTCATGAAGTAGAAGGCAATAATAAAAACAAATAAGATTTTTGCAGATAAATGTTGAAACAAAACAACTTGAAGCTAGAGGTAAATCTGATTGAAATTAAAACTAGTCAGAGCGAAACATTAATTGGAATCAACATGTAGTTGTGAATATGTCTGAAATATCTAAATAATTACAGCACTTAATGCTGTTGTCTTATAGAAAAGTGGAAAAGTCAGATAATTAAATTGTCTTAATGTCAACAATAAGAAATGAAAGCTGCAGCTTTTAAATGTGTTGGAGTAGTACATAGAAAAGTATGAGAAATTAAACTATTCAATGCCAAGGAAATTATACTGAGAAAGGAGTAACCTACACAAATTGACTTTTCATGAAGCACTTAATGTAAAACTCAAAGCAAATTACCAGTAAAATGAAAATTGATAATTTGTTTGGCTTAAGTGATTTACAGTTCTTCACATGTTGTGGAAACTTGCATCCTTATTCACATGAGCACTGGTAATTAGCAAAGACTTGAGACATATTGAACCATGTAAGAGAAAATTCTGTTTACTCCTTAGTGAGGTAAAGGATATAATTTAATTTACCCATCCAGTCAGTTTTGAATAAAGTAAAAATGGTTGGAGATAAAGGAGGGTGGGATTTTTTTTCTCTCTCTGGCAAAAATACTAGGAAGACAAAATGTACACCCTTCCTCTCCCACCCCCCCATTAAGGGGTGTTCTACTTCTCATTGTCTAGCTTTCTTCTTATACAGATCCATCTGCAAAACAAGCCACCTCGTCTATGATACTCTCATTCTCGGATTAGTGTACTCCAGGGAATAAGAGGTTAAAAGAAAATAATAGAACAACAGCATTAATTTAATGGCTAAAATAAGTGCAACCCCTGTTCAGAGGACTCTGCAATATTCAAAGAAGGCACAGAAACTCTTGCAGAAATAGCGCGTAAATAAATAAATAAATAAATAAATAAATAAATAAATATTCTCAATTTCGTACCAGTTTTTCCCTCCTCCAAGGGTCTTCTTTCCAGACCACTCTTAAGCTTCTGCTATCTGGTATCATTTAGCAAAAAAGCTTTGAGGAGATTAGTATTGACTTGGAAAACTGTCAGTCTCAGAATGAAGATTGCTTAGATTCATCCTATGAATTATTTGTTGCATTTGAGCTTTCTTTTGAAATCCAGCTTATGAATAACCATTTAGCACATAGAGTAAATCAAGTTAATTACCATTTTGCAGTAAAAATATAAGGAAAAAAAGAATTAAAATGAGGATTTTTTAAATGCAAAAATTGCCACATTTTAACTCTACTTTATTCCATTTACTATATATATATATAAATGTGGCAAAGCATTACATTTGTTAGGGGTCATGAAACACCCATATTTATATAAGGAGTGTCCATAATGATACTTAGACCACATTTAGAGTGTGTCACAAGTGAATTCAGTGGTCTACCCTGGTATCCTACACTTCTATCACTCCCACTAGAGCAGCTGTTGAAGTACTTTAGAGCTCCCATTTTTTCTGCATACCTTGACCCAAAAAGATCTAGACTCAGCAGCTGGGAAGGAAGCACCTCATTTCAAAAATATAGTGTTGCCTCCTCATCCTCAATTCCAACTTTTGATTCTGTCAACAGAAGACCAGGTAAGATAGTTTGTTACTCAAACTTCAAGTCTTGATTAAAACTGTGTACTTTTACTTTAGAAAAATGGAAATTCAGCATCAGCCAGTGGTCAAAGTTGCAGAAATGTTCCAAATTAGATCTCTTGAATTCTCATAGAGTATCCAATCGGCCTGTATCTCAAAATACTAATTTCTTCCTTGCAATGTTGCAAGTATTAAAGCAAATCAATATCCAGAAGTGTTATTCTCTCAATTAAATGTTTATAGCTACTTACAGATTGAAAGTAAGAGAAAGTATTAATTACAACAAAGAAATTAGGTAGGTGGAGGGGTTTTGGTTCAGAAATCAGTTAACTTATTCCAAGGTTCTACATTTGAGTTATTAAAATACACAAAAGAAAACTTGAGAGCGGGAGGGGAGTAGTCTTTTAAAATATTTTACTCAGCTCCAAACAAAGCATTTCAAAAGTCTCTAGTTTTGAGCAATGATAAAATAAAATGTTAATTTATGCCATGTTCCTGCCTTCATAAGTAGAGTGTTTTATTAGTAATAATTTAAGAAGGTCTCCCCTCTGTGCAAGTGCCACAGAATTGTTCTGTATGCTATTAAAAAAATCTCCTGCCTAAGAGAATAAGAGATTTAAGGATGTTCCAGTGCAACCAACTTTAAGCAAATCTGCTTTGGCAGGGGTACGGACTAGACAACATAATTAGGTTAGAAAAAAGTTAGACAATTAAATGTACAACATGGATTTGGCATAAACATCCATAAACCCTCAGTTGTGCTGGGGGGCATGGAGGAAGCCACCAGCCATAGCTGTTTTGCTCTTTCTGTGTGATGACTTTTACCATCTCCTGAGAGGGCAGTAATCTAGATGCACCACTGTGCAGACTATGGGTGCTCTATAGGTATCATATGGTGACACTGTTACTCTAAAATGATAAAGTTTAGGCCAGAGGCTCTCTGTTACAGTACATACATATAAACATCTATATCTATGTATCAGGCAGAATACAGCACCAGTCCAGATTCAGCCCCTTTAATTATTACACAATGCAAACAGGTGACTTCTGTTCTGTGTCTAGTAGACAAAATCTGATCCCTCTGTTTCATCTAAGGCTAAATGGAAACATCTTCCTTTCCTGAAGAAGGTATCGAATTTAACAGGAACTGACTGGCAGATTCTAAAGTTACTGGATAAAAGTAGGAAAAATCCACAATGCTTCCTTATGACTTTTCCTCATGAATAATGGGTAACCACCCATCATATTCCCCCTTTCCAATAAATTACCCAGTAATCAGGAATAGCTGGAATAAGAAAAAAACTCACCATAGTAAAATGGAGCATGAAGAGAAAAAAAAGTCAACAACAAATATTTGAAGTTCTTAAAAAGACATATCATGACAGAATTACAGCTTGATTTTTGACATGTCAAAGCACTCTCAAAGTCACTATGGAACTGTGTATGCTGAGTTAATAAATATAAAAAGTGGATTTATATTTTATCTTCCTCAAAATTATTTATATAGGGACAATTTTAGGTGTATTTTCATGCACATTTAAGTGTTTAGTAGCACTCTATTTGTTTCTTTATGCTCACTGTTAAATATCTTAGCACTTTAGGACTCTGAGAAACAAGACCTACATATTGATTCTGCAATTATTTCCTAATCAGAAATTATGCATCATAAATCCATTGCTCATACAAAAATAATATGATATAAATATAAGTTACCAGTTCTGCTAGAATTCATCAAGATTCTGCAAGATGATAAAGTTACATTCAGGAAAGTTTACCTATATTTCAAAAAAGCAATGACACAGATTTTTTTACTAAATAAAAAATGACAGAATTCTTTCAAACTTTTCAGGCTTATTTTATAAAATGTCAGAGTTATCAATCACAGGCTCCAGGTGACAATTCTTTTTTGTTCCAGCAAGAATTTCTGCTCAGGAGCCTGGCTTCTTACCTTTTTTCATTCATCTGTTACTTCTAAATATATAATAATACTAATTTCAGTCAGAAATTTGCCAACATAGTCACAAAGCTTCAAGAGTAGGTTGCCTTTACAAGGAAAAGCAAGGTATGTGTGACCAATGGCCCTGACCCAAGCAGTAGTGACAACCTCACCACAGCCTCACATACAGCCTCAGCATACCTGAGCAAAATGATCCAAGGCTGGCTCGGCATGGATGGCAAAGGTCAAGTGCCACAAAAGCCCAACCATCATCATACAAATGACAGGGGGCAAGTCATGTCTGAAATCAAATCAGCAAGTCAAGACTGGCAAAGGCCAGAGCTGGAGAAGGTACATCAACAAAATCCCTCAGGTCCCAGGGCTGAGCTTAAACAAGACTCCTGAGCAATGGACAGCAGGTACCTGTGTGTGGGTCCCAGATGAACCTGGTCAGGTCAGTGGAGACCTATGAATGCAACCAGACATTAAAAACTCAACACTTTGGTCAGATGCAAGAAAATCTTCATGATGAGAATGGTGAGGCACTGGAACAGGTTGCCCAGGGAAGCTGTGGATGACCCCTCTCTGGAAGAGTTCAAGGCCAAGTTGGATGGGGCCTTTTGCAAACTGGTCTAGTGGAAGATATCTCTGCCCATGGCAGGGGAGTTGGAGTTAGATGATCTTTAAGGTTGCTTCCAACCCAAACCATTCTATGGTTCTATGATTCTATAAATATATATAGGAAGCAGTTTGCTTTGTGGTGTACCAGATACATAACATTGAATGGAGTTCCTTCTCACTTTGTACAACTGGATTTTCTACCATTATTTATTAATATTCCACAACACTTTGTATATTGGCTTCTAGGATCTTGACTACCCATATACTTATGGGCATGGATAGATAGCTCAAATTCACTCTCAACATCTGCAAATACATAATGTAGCATTTTGACATAATGGTACCAATAAACAAGGTCAATGTTATCTCGTACTCTTCTCCTTATGCAATTGCACAAAAGCACAGATATTCACTTTAAAATGAAAAAAACATAGTAACCTATGGAACATTTGATAAAAATAAAACATATTTGGTTATTGTTGCCCTACTGAAAACAATGACACTGTGTTTGCATAATATTTTTTAAAAAATATTATAAATTTAAACCTTTTTTAGGTTTTTAATTCTTTTTTCACAAAACCAAAAAAAAATATTCTGTTTTCTTTTAAGTTACTTTCACTTACTGCTTTTTCATTTAAGTTATGTTTCCTGTTTGGTTCATATCCAGGAAAATTTTAACTGATAGAGGATGCTATCTTTATTCTCGGTCCTTAGAATAATTAACCCTGAAACACACAATCAAGGCATTCCTATCAGTATTTTATACTGTGGGTCTGTATTTATGAAAATGCTCTAGTCATTACCCTACAGTCATCCTTGGCATTTCATTAACAGCAGGCACAAATGTACATAGGGTGAGAAAGAACTTGCTATAGATTACTTTATAAAAAGATCCCATTCTTTAAATTTCAGTCCAGCCAATTTTAATAATCATCATTTTGCATGTTTTGTTTTGTCAGCCTGAACAGCAGTAGGCAGCTGCAGGTTTGATACCTGCCTCTGAAGAGCATGGATGCAAGACAGACTCATCTGGAAGTCACACATGACTGAAGCACTGTCCGTGCCTGTGATACACTTACAAGAAAGACACATAGATGCAGTAATGTGCACATGCTGCTCTCAGCTCACATCTGGATTATGTCTGGCCATAAACCATATCTCTGGCATGCATTATCCAGTAATCAGAATCTGTTCCGGGATCCAGGGGACTAACAGACTAATCAATAGTGAACATCACATCTTAAAAACTCAGGAGAATGAGATTTGGCTGCTACCCTGTGCAGTGTACTAAAGCACTGATGACATCAGGCAAAGAGAAATGTTCATAACATTTAGCAGAAATACTGATTCCTTACAGAGAGCACCTGGTGATATTATGCTCTGTAGGATAGCTAAAGAAAGTTTGGAGGTTTTGGTGTTTTTATTTACCATAGAATCATAGAATCACCAGGTTGGAAGAGACACACTGGATCATCGAGTCCAACCATTCCTATCAAACACTAAACCATGCCCCTCAGTACCTCATTCACCTGTCCCTTAAACACCTCCAGGGAAGGTGACTCAACCACCTCCCTGGGCAGCTTGACTGAAATTCAGCATACACTGTGATAACTGCAGAACTAATCATTGGATTAGTATGTTATTGGTTATGAAACTCAATATGTACATTTGCAATCCTGAAAATCTTACAGTGATCTAACTACAAAATTCACAAAGATCCTGTCAGGTTTGGTGATGGTGAAAATGAAAATAATGTATAGTAATGAAAAGTCTGCTTGTTTTGTCAGTTCAGTGTGTTTTGAGATTTTTTCTGTGCACACTAGAAGTGATCATTCTACTTTATCCTAAAGCCCGAAGTTATTTATTAAAAATAATAGTTATTACAAAACTTTCTCTGGAATGAAGAACTCTGTTTTTAACTTTCTAATCTCTTTTTTTAATCAAAATTCCCAGAGAAAGACAGCACTAGAAACCAGTCATACACAATTAACTTCTTGGTATAGAGATTTCTCATTGGAAAATATTTTTATTACAGTAATGGGAATTCACAATATAGATGAAACACTTGTACTGGAGAAGGACTCTGATGGGTGTAAGAGTTCCACATTTGCACATTTAAAATTTGGTTAATGAGTTGGCTTGATGTGAGCTCAAAATGAAGAGTAGAAGCAGAATAGTTGGACAGAGAGCAAGAAGGGAGATAAGAGGGATGCAGAGAACCTGCAACCAGAGTTCCATCCCTTTTTTTTTACTTTTGAAATAAATTTTACACAGCTTGGTAGACTAAATACCTTATCTGTAACCTTTCTACAACAGCAATATGCTCTTCTATCTCTTTCCAAATTTATTTTTCAGGCAGGTTTGTAGTTTCAGATATACATGGACAATGAAAGGACACTAAACTACTTTAATTTGACAAACCATTTAGTATATTTTTATAAAGATAATTCCTATTTCAATTTATTCAGTGTTCTCTAAAAGCTGAAGCTAGTGCATTCTTCAGGGCTGTGAGGAATGAAGGCTCCCCTTGAAGTTCATATTCTAAAGGGCATGAGGAGAAGTTAAAGAAAAAAATAAAGGAAAATGGTGGAAAGAACGTGGAAGGAAAATAAAATATAATTCCTATTCCAACCAGCTTGACAGAGCTGAAGATCAAAAGGGTCTGTCATGAAACATAAATGTGAATAGGGTGAGGGGCTGTGTCTGACCACATTAAAGATGTGTAATGCTTAAGGGGCATTAATATAGGCCTTAGGAGTTGCTATGCTTTGAGATGAAATGTTGGGGAAAAGGAAGATTAAAGAAGTGAGTTAGTAAGCCAATCAGTGCTACAATTGGAGTAGTGAAAGGCACCATGGTTGTAGCAACTTCTGATATCAGACCAAAGAAAACTGGACTGGCAAAATAGTAGGAAAATTTGTAGGTGTCCTTATAGACCCAAAGTTATTTGTTCATCAGTTCTCTAGACAAATATATTTTTTAATAGCAGAAGAAGCCTACTCATCCCTCTTAAATGGAAGCCAACAATTTAAAGAAACTTTAGCTCTAATTTGTCATTTTCTGTCTGTTTTCATGAGTAAGTTAGTATAATGGAAACTAGTAGGAGAGCCAAATTAGTAAAATATGAATATCACAGAATTAGCATTTATCCTGATTCTTTGAGCCTGTCAAGGAAAGAACTTGTACTGATCACAGAATGTTAGTTAGCTCAATAGCTGCTGTAGTTTGATAATTTTCATTAACTCTCAAGGGTTAACCCTAAAAAAAAGCTAAATGACACTGATTTTAGAAGACTGTTAATAATGAAGAGATAAGGCTCATATGCTTATGTTCAAAGGTTTCTATAACATTGGATTTTGCCCTGCTTTAACCATTGCATGGTTATGTGATATTAAAGTGTTTTTAGATTTAAGAATTAAAAGATTTTCATACACAATTAATCCCAAGACAAACATAATTATCAAAGTATTTAATACTTCTAATATCTACTACAAGTCTAGTACATTTTGTATTAACACATCCCACAAGCACACTGAACTGACTGAAAGCTCTTTATAGTGGCCTCTACACACAGAAGACCCTCTTCTCCTAGATAAACCATAACTATATTAAGCTGAGTGGTGCAGTTGTCACATGGGGAAGATTTGGATTAGTCATTAACATGAAATTCTTAACCATGAGGGTAGTGATTCACTGACACAGGTTGCCCAGGGAAAATGTGGAAATTGTGGATAGCCCCTCCCTGGAAGTGTTCAAGGTCAGGTTGGATACAGCTTTGAGCAGATTGATCTAGTGGGGGATGCCCCTGCCCATGGCAATGGGGTTTGAACTAGATGATCCTTAAGGTCCTTCCAACCCAATTCATTATATGCTTCAATGAAAACCTTAGGTGGAAATCAGACCTCATATTTCTACATCTTACATCCTTTTTTTGTTTGTTTGTAGAGTTATATCTCTGTTTGAAGAGTAGAATACTGAAAATCCATAAATTAAATAAAGGTTTTATGTGGCCAAGTTCAAATGGTGTGACTCAGCATACTAATGTTTTACACACATTTAATGAAAATTCTTTAGTTGCTATGTTTTTTTCTCAAGGCAAAGTATATTAGAATAAAATAATTAAGCTTGAAATTCATGGTGGTGAAAATACATGAGAGTGGTTCATTTATAACTCAGCTACAAGTAATTGGTGCATTGTTCTCTATTGTTTTTTTCTTATTTACCTCTTACAATAGAACATCATATCACTAAATCAGCTCTATTGGTATTGCCATCTTAATGGCATGTTAGCCTGTGCTTTTATGAAGTAAAGACAAAGCTTTTAATTTTCTGTTCTTCACTGCATTTACTACATTCACAGAGCCATCCTGTGTCATCCTTTTCCACTGCAAATGCTTTTTTTGTTTGGTTGGTTGTTTTTTTTTTTGTTGGCTGTTTTAGTAAAAATTTCAGGAAAGCAAACTACTGCTTTATAAGAGAACTGATAGAAGAGCTTGGCCTAGATGCATGGATATCACTTTTTCAATAAAGATAATTTGAATTTTTCAGAGGTTTGGGGATTTATTTATGAGATTTTTGGGGAGGATGGTCATTAGAATTCGTTGAAAACTTTCCAGAAGAACAGATTTTAGTTAAAAAGACCACACAGCTTTGCCTGAATCAAACCATTCTATTTCAACATTTCTCTTCAATGACATTTTTAATTTTGAGTGTCAATTTTTGCAGTCTGTGTTGACACAGTAAGATGGTTTATTNATCCTTAAGGTCCTTCCAACCCAATTCATTATATGCTTCAATGAAAACCTTAGGTGGAAATCAGACCTCATATTTCTACATCTTACATCCTTTTTTTGTTTGTTTGTAGAGTTATATCTCTGTTTGAAGAGTAGAATACTGAAAATCCATAAATTAAATAAAGGTTTTATGTGGCCAAGTTCAAATGGTGTGACTCAGCATACTAATGTTTTACACACATTTAATGAAAATTCTTTAGTTGCTATGTTTTTTTCTCAAGGCAAAGTATATTAGAATAAAATAATTAAGCTTGAAATTCATGGTGGTGAAAATACATGAGAGTGGTTCATTTATAACTCAGCTACAAGTAATTGGTGCATTGTTCTCTATTGTTTTTTTCTTATTTACCTCTTACAATAGAACATCATATCACTAAATCAGCTCTATTGGTATTGCCATCTTAATGGCATGTTAGCCTGTGCTTTTATGAAGTAAAGACAAAGCTTTTAATTTTCTGTTCTTCACTGCATTTACTACATTCACAGAGCCATCCTGTGTCATCCTTTTCCACTGCAAATGCTTTTTTTGTTTGGTTGGTTGTTTTTTTTTTTGTTGGCTGTTTTAGTAAAAATTTCAGGAAAGCAAACTACTGCTTTATAAGAGAACTGATAGAAGAGCTTGGCCTAGATGCATGGATATCACTTTTTCAATAAAGATAATTTGAATTTTTCAGAGGTTTGGGGATTTATTTATGAGATTTTTGGGGAGGATGGTCATTAGAATTCGTTGAAAACTTTCCAGAAGAACAGATTTTAGTTAAAAAGACCACACAGCTTTGCCTGAATCAAACCATTCTATTTCAACATTTCTCTTCAATGACATTTTTAATTTTGAGTGTCAATTTTTGCAGTCTGTGTTGACACAGTAAGATGGTTTATTTTAATTTCATAAATTCAATATCCTTTGTTCTTACTTTTATAATATAAAATCTTTAATTTAAATGCTACTACTTGCTTTGGTCTTACAGAAGTCCTGCACCTAGAAAAAGAAAGAGCAAAGCCCAGAAGAAATAGTAACTCTCACAGTTAATAAAGCAAAATATTTCAGTCATGAGAAATGTTGAAGGAGAGAGAGCAAAGTAAACTGAGACTTTAAGGGTCATATTTCCTGCCATGGCTCAAAGCTAAGATCAAAAGGTCATGTGTGATGTGAAGAAATTTTGTGGAAAAGGGATGCCTTTTCAAGGTCTATGAAAGAAACCTTGACCAGTGTGACTGCTGTGACAGAGCAATAGAAGTTTTTGAAGATGAATGAATTAATGGTAACGTGCAATATTAAAAAGACGTCAGCATGATGTTACACGACAAGGTCAGGAGATAGCTAGCTTTCTACAACCTGTCAAATCAATTATTACAACCCACTCCAGAGGTCAACTCATTGCCCTCACCATGATCAAGGTCCACACTGCAATGCCACACATGGGGAAAATGAAATATCTGTGACCAGCATGAAATTTGCCTAAACAATATTATGAACAAAGATATCAGTGTAACACCAAGCAACACAATATCACGAGTAGAGAGAAAAAAAATCAATGGAGAGGCACCAGAAATGGATGAGCAGAATGGCTCTTCATCTTCTCCAGATCTCTCATTTTGTGTGTCCATTATACAGTCATGAACCACAATCCTTATATATTATTTTGTTTTCACAAATACTTCATCACTTCATCACATCTTTTACCAGATTTCAATCATCTCCTCTGAAATACATTCCACAGGAACCTCATGCATCCTATAGATGTTCTCCCATACCATTTCCAGCTTAGAACTGGACTGATTTTGATTGGCATGCTTGCTGTCAGGGCAAGCTGGCATTTTCCTAGGCAGAGCTTTCACCCTTTCAGAGGAAAAGAAAGCACAGAGTTTTTGAAGTTGCTCATTTCTGAAGCTTTTACTGTTCAAATAAGTAATGTGCATGTTAACATACTGCAAATGCTCAATAAAACTGAGTAGTCTAGACTTTCAGAAGCTGTTCCTGATTCCTGCTGTGTGAACGCTGTCAGTCATGCATTGCTATTATAATATGGTTTAAAGCATAAAAACCTGAGGAATACACCTTATCTGAGTGTCTGCTCTGTCTGCTAAGATTTAGAAGTGCATGTTTAAAACCATCTACTCTCTCCCTCAAGGATGCATATATTGAATTATTAATAACATAAATGCTGCCTTGCATTGTCATTTTGTTTCATTATTTTACATAATTATCAGAGCTTTTTTAAGGCACTGCCAGTTTTTCAAAGATTAGCCACACTGCATTATAAGCAAATAAAATATTATATAGTCTTTGTGAATATAAATTGTGAACAGTGTGTATTTACTGACACACAGATGAAAATTCTCTGTCTACATGAGACAGGTTGAATACATAAAAGCAACCATAAAATAAGTTGAACCCAATCTCCTGTTCTTAAACAGAAATATGTACTAAGTTATATTTTTATGTACAGTTTTAAAAGTGCAGTTTTCATTCATATATTATTGTATAAAAAGTAAGGTATAACTCCTGTAAAGTACTTTTAAAGTACACATCATGTATTTATTGGGTAATGAAGTTATCCATAGTGTAACTAGGAAATACACTGAGGGATTATCTTTAAACATGCATTGATTTTTTTATTCCTTCTCTTAACTACCTTCTCCTCCATTTACCATAACAATCGGACAGGCATTTAAACTAGAAAGAACTTCTCCAGGCCTCTCAGTTTATGTCTCAGTTTAATGTATTTAATATTTTCCTATATTACTTAAAGCGAGATGAACCTGAAGGACAAGCTATAGCCTTACATTCCTGATATCAGCAGATTACATACCTGTGAGAGTAAGAAAAGTTAGAAAAAACTGAAATGGAACAAAAAATGTCTCTTATGTCTTGGTCAGCAGGGTCACATGAGTCCTCCACATTTCATAGTAGTATTAAACTAAAGTGCCATGTATCATCATCTCTCTGCACAAAGCCCAGCATCAAATGTTATTCGCTTACAGCTTGCTTGGTCAAGCACCTAATTTTCTCATTTACTTGGCTGCATTTTAGAAGGTCTACATTTGAATACACTCTTAAAATAAATAAGATGCAAAAATCACAATAAAATGCTAAGTATTTAGATTGTATTGTTCTTTACATCTTCACAACCATAAATAATATGTCTTTAAAGAATATTGGTGGGTTAGGTATTATTCCTTGGATGAAATGAAAACTCAGCCACAGATAAAAGTCATGAATTCACTTCAGCAAACTTTGTCAGCTTCAGCTAGGTCACAATGAGCTGGGTATACTCAGCAATTCCTCAGCTTCAGTGTTATTGCTACAGCCTGATCTCACAAACATCTTCCTTCCAGAGCTGTAGCTCCAAGAGAACTAAGGGAAAGAGTGCAGTGACGGTATGCAGAATACATATAAATGGATGAATCACTTGGAAACCTTAACTGTACCATTTACAATTTCCATCCTCTGTTCCAAATCATCCATGTGACAAGCCTTTTTATTTCTTTCAGGCATTCCATTTGTGGAAATACAAACCTCACTGATCAGGGAAAAAAAAATGCTAGAATAACAGTTAATTTTAGTTTTTGTTTCTTGTGTGTTACAAAAATCATAACTCAGTGGCACTCTAGTGAAAGACATATGCATTTAAACACAGTGCCCGTGGAAAACAAATTAAAAACTAAATAAGCCGCAGGCTGAAACAGGAATCAAACACATTTGGAAAGCAAAAAGGAATTTTGATGAAATAGCATGCAAGTTTTCCCTGGTAAAACTGGACACTGTGTTTGAACATCGACTTGACACACTCTATTTCTCAGTTGATATTCATGCCTAAAGATCATGTATTATTTGTTTGTGTTTTGTTTTTTTTAAAAAAGAGTTTCCATCTGTTTAGCAATTCACATACCTCAGTACAAAAAAAAAAAAAAAATCAACCAGGTATTGTAATGTTCCCAGTGGCACAATGATCAATGCATTTTTTCCTCTCTGACTCTTGAATTCAGAATCTAATTGAAGATACAAATTCTGAGTTTGTGTCATGATGACTGTTACTTGTTTTTTTGGAATATGAAAAAACATATATTTAAGTTAAAAAAATATGTAAGGGGAATGTTCAAGTCCCAGAGATTAAAAACTTTATCTTTCCTCAAAAATTCATAGTATAAACATGTCAGAGTAACATATATTGAAAAAAGATCCTTTTTGTGATTGACCTTACAGTTGTTCATGGACTGTACAAGAAATTTTCTGGAAGTAGAAAAGTAGTTTTGAAACTAGTTAGATAGTTTTTTGGTTTGGTTTTGGGTTTTTTTTCCTATGCTCTGGATAAATTTAATCTTCTGAATGTAAAAATATACAGCCCTATTATAATGTAAATGAAAAAGATCTGAGGATGGTGTTTGGATTGGCAGTACAATTGCACAATATTTTCTTTACAGTAAAATCCAAAATAGTTATTTGATTTTTTTCCCACCCTTTTCTATGATAAATGTTTATTAGAAAATCTATCTAGAACTCTTGGTCCACTGTTACTTTGTGACAGACTTGTAATCAGCATTTTATGAAGGTGCATTGCCTGGAACCAGTCCTGCTCCAATGTTACAATATTGCCTTCTTAGAACTCAGAGAAAAAGTTTAATTTGGTGTGTATAAGCACATATTTTCAAAAAAACCCCACATTCATTACATCAAATATTGGGCTAGATCTGAAATAATTTACAAATCCAGACAGAATTTGATAGATAAATCGTTACAGCACTGGGAAAAAAAGTAATCCCAGCCATCCAAACTTCGAATAAAACAAATCAATCCTTCCAAAGTAAATTTAAAAAATGAGCAAGGTTTACTGTTTTATCCAGTACCCTGTTGAAAAAGATGCAAACCTGTGCCTAAGAGAGATCTGTCTTAGAATCATACAATCATAGAATCACCAGGTTGGAAGAGACCCACCAGATCATTGAGTCTAACCATTCCTAGACAGGTCCTGTTTAACCAACCTGATCTTCTGTGAATAGATGACCTGCTTAGTGGAGGAGGGAAGGCTGTGAATCTTATCTAAATGGACATCAGTAAAATCTTTGATACTGTCGCCCACAGTATTCTCCTAGAGAATCTGATGGTCTATGGCTTAGACAGGTGTACTCTTCTCTGGGTCAAAAACTGTCCATTAGACTGACTACAAAGAATTATGGTGAATAGTGCTAAATCCAGTTGGTGGCTGGTCACAAACAGTGTTCCCCAGGGTTCCGTGTTGGGGTCAGTCTTTTTTATCTTTATCAATGATCTGGACAAGGAGACTGAGTGCTCCCTCAGTAAATTTGCAGATTACACCATATCAGGTGGAAGCGTTGAACTGTTTGAGGGCAGGAATGATCTGCAGAGAGATTTGGACAGGCTGGAACAATGGGCTGAGGTCAATTGTGTGAGATTCAACAACAAAAAAGTACCTGGCTTTGCACTATGATCACAGTAACCCCAGCAATGCTACAGGCTTGGGGAAATCTGACTGCAAAACTGCTTGGCAGAAAAAGGCCTGCGAGTTCTTGTCGACAGCCAGCTAAGAATGAATGAGCAGTGTGCCCAGGTAGCCAAGAAGGCCAATGGCATCCTGGCATGTATAAAAATGGTGTGACCAGCACACCAGGGAAGAGATTATGACCCTGTATTTGAAACTGCTGACGCTGCATTTTCATTATTGTGTTCAGTTTTGTACCTCTCAGTACAAGAAAGATATTGAGCTGCAACAAAGCTGATGAAGGGTCTGGGAAACAGGTCTTCTGATGACTGGCTAAGGGAAATGGAAGGGGTTAGCCTGGAGAATAGGAGGCTGAGGGATAGCCTTATCGCTTCTACAACTACCTAAAAAGATATTGCAGTAAGGTGGATGCTGGTCTCTTCTCCCACGTAGTGACAGAACAAAAGGAAATAGCCTCAAGTTGTGCCAGGAGAGATTTAGATTGGGTATTAGGAAAAAAAATCTTTACTGAAAGCATAGTGAAGCATTGGAACAGGCTGCTCAGGGAAGTGTCACCATCCTTGGAAGTGTTCAAAAAGTATGTAGATGTGGCACTTCAGGGCATGTTGTAATACACATGCTGGTATTGCATTGATGCTCGGACTTGATGATATTAGCAGTCTTTTACAACCTTAATGAATCTATGATTCTATACATTTTTGGGCCAAGGACTATGATTTCTTTGGGACTTTTAGATGTTTGTAAAGCACGATGGATGCTTTGAACAACAGGAAACCAACAAAATGCATCTAATATATTTTGCTACAATATATGATATGTGATATCTGGCAGAGTTAATACTGGTTTCCAGACAGTATTGTTTTGGTGAAGAGTTGACAGCAATTCCATTTTCCTTATCTAATGCTGGGAAGCTTTTGGAACTGAAAAGACCATTTTTGATCTATCTATCTATCTATCTATCTATCTATCTATCTATCTATCTATCTATCTATCTAATTAACCCAAGTGGTTAACCACGTCTGCTATTGCCTAACCTGTTATAAAGTCAAGGTTTTGATACTCGTTGGTTGGTCAGTTCAACGACTATTTCATGAAAATCTTCACTAATGTACATTTGAGTTGCAGTGAGGTAGATTAAGTTGATGGAAAAGATTCTGCTGCTTTATAATTAGAATAAGTTATGTGGGTGCCAGAAATGGGTTTTTCATAGGAAACAATAGACAAACTGGAATAGGTTGGGAACTTGTTTAAGTTTGGAAGGCTATGTCCATTTTTAATGCAATTCATGAGAAAATCTATGAAAAAGGACAGTTTCAATTGCTTTCATTGCAACTTTTTTATCACACCATTATAGTACTTTTGATTCTGATTTGATGTGAAATGAAATCAACTCTTGCTCCACTAAAGCAGAAATTCCAATTTTTAAAAAGCTTGAGTTAATGATGCTGTTCAAAAAAAAAAGTTTGTCTTCCCAGTTCTCTGTGGCCTCTGTATTTCTAGACTAGTAATTAATAAACTTGGTTTCATTCTCCATCTGTAAAATGGAGTGGATTGCAGTAATCTGGTGAAAGAGATGTTCACAAACAACACAAGGGAAGTCATCTAAGTACATATAGAGCTAGATACATTGCACTCAACAAAGCATTTAATGGGGAAACTAAATATAATCCAAGAAACTGGGCTGCTTCTTTGTTCAAAAAGATAGTTAATCTTTGTAATCATAACTGTTAAGTGGCTTCAAGGGGCTGATGTATTTTTAAGAGTTCTGCAAATGCTTTTTTTCATTACTGTTATCAGCTGTGATCTTGAACATTGACAGACAGCTTCTGTAGGCTATTTTTTCCCCTTTTTGTTAATTACTCAGGCTTTGTGAAATGGCTTTTATTGTTTAAGCAATCAAAGGGTATTTTTGTAGAGAAAACAGATATTTGTAAAAGCTACAGGTAAAAAATAAACAGCAAAAAAGCCAGTTCTTAATACATGACTAGAAATGTTCTCAGAAATCATTAAGGAGAAAATGAAAAAGGTCAAAGATAGGGAACAAAGAGAACAAGGTGACAGGAAAAGTTTAGTAGGGGCAGGATGTCCTTCTGTGGGAGATGAAATATATTCTTATCTATCATCCCTCCAGTCAGCCTTACTTTTCTTCCTCATTTCCCTGGAGAGAAATAGGAGATTTGCTTTGCTAAAGCCAGTGTATTTCACTGATAAGCGCTGGTTACCTTGCCAGTGTCTCACTGTTTGCTGCTCCTGCTGCTTTCATGGTGTGGTTGTTTATTCTGATTTCACTCCAAGGAAAGAAAGGGGCTAACATTATTTTGATGTTTTAATTTAATCACCTTGCATTAGAGTGCTACATTTAGGAAGCACAAGACAAATCAGAAACGAAGTCCATTTTCTCTTTACCATATCAATACATAAGTAAGAAATCTCTGTATATTGGATATTTCCTTTACTATTAGAAATATACTTTGCTTATGTTACAATTGACTTATCAACAGAATCTGTATCAGAATGTAATGCCATGTATTGATACAAAACTTTTTAATTTCCTTTTAGCATAGCCTATGTGTGTTAGAACAAAGAGAGGATTTTCAAGTGCATTGAAGTACTTCTTCCTTATAACACACAAATTATAAGGTGTGAACACACCTTCCAAACCTCCATAAAAATAGTCAAGCTTTTCCAGGACTGTGACATTTTGTTCTAATTTACTTTTGGTTGTGGATTTTTATTTTTTGTCTAATAGTTATACATATGTTTTAGAATTCAGAAAGAAGTACTCAACAATCAAGTCTTTGTTCTCCTTCATGAAATCTGCATTCCATTGATGGCATCATACAACTCTTGTCACCATACACATATGGTTTATTTCAATTTGAAGACACAGGTTTCTCATCTCTGGTTTTCGAAGTTATTATAACATCATTATGCTTCATCATGGGCAAAGACTATAATTCATGATGAAATATGAAATAAGTTTTTATGTGACTTTTATTGGACAGGTAATTGGTCATTATTAAAGTGCCACAAACTTGTCTCCAGTGAGGCAATAATAATAATAATAATAATAATAATAGAATAGAATACAAACTCAAAATTTATGTATAGGACTAACTTAAAAAACAAGCAAACCAAACTTCTGAATTTTCTTTGTGTTTTAATTCCTTGAGCTGCAATTACTTTGATAAACAGAAGTAGAAAAAACCACACTGATGTCAAAGTTATGAGATGATTACACTCAGCCTTGTTTATGGCTGGAAGAGTGAGCGTGGATCTATGGCAACCTTGTCCTTATGGGGCTGCTGGGTTCAGTAGCTCTTAACAACCTGCCTTAGTTTCGTCAGCCTGCTGGTTCTTTCAAATTTGGTCCCCAGAAGGGGTTTTCTGAGACTCTGGCACATCAGCTTGCTGGGAAGTGGGTGCTCAAAATGCAGCTTGGAGAAACCCATCTTCACCAATAAGCAATCATTGAACTGTGCAGTGGAGTCTGGTTTATCTTGTGGAGAAAAAAAACAAACCAAAACAACCAACAGCAACAATAAGAAAGTTGTGTATGATTCTGTATTTCCATAACACAAAATACCCCTAAGAAGTTCTTTTCCAGTAGTATCTTTAATATCTGATTAGTAGCTTTAATAATCTGATTTACAAGGAAAAAAAATGATTGTAAATATTTTAAATCTGCAGGGAGTCTCTTGATTTGTTTAAACTGCTTTTGAAACTCCACACTTTTCAGTACCCTCATCTCCCTGAGAAAGATCCAAAGGTTATTCAAAATGATAGTGGAATATCTCATGATCTTTTGTAAGCAATGTGAACAATCAACCATTGATATAGTCTGCCCAGGGAAGTAGTGAATTCCTCAATATAGGACAATTTTAAGGTCTGGCTGGACTGGGAGCTGGGCCATCTTGACTAGACTGTGCTTTTGTCAAGGAAGTTTGAACTTTACGATCCTTTAGGTCCCTTGCAACTAAGTCTTCTATGATTCTATTATATGATTCAATTTTTACAATTCTATGATATGATTCAATTTGTAGGGAAAAAAAAGAAGAACTTTAAATTAAAGAGCTCTTAAAGGAGTATAATGTGTCTAGAAATGTAGAAAGGAAAACTAAATTCAGGGGAAAAGTCTATCAGGCAAATATAAAAGTATTTCAGGAGGAAATAATGTGAATTTTAATTATAAACATTCCTTGTGATACTGATGTAAACCACAGGATTCTTGGGTTTTGTCTGTTTATAAAGAAAAATTAATATGTCAAATTTTGAATTTTTCTTTCAATAAGTACTCAGCTAACAAGATATTTATTTTATTATATGGGACATTTTTCAAAGTAGTCGCATTTCTTGGAAGAGTTGAACAAAGATCTTGTAGGAACAGACTATTTCTCAGCACTGCTCTCAATGACTTGTAAAACAATGTAAATCTACAAATAATTATGAGAATATTTTTTTCAGTTTTCTAATGTTAACAAAGAAGTTCATAAGTATGTCCTTCATAAGTATGATCCAGTATGTCCTTCAGACTATATGTATATCAACTTAATTGTCCCAATATAAACATCCCATCTCTTGAGAGATTTCAGTTTAAAATAAACTGCTGTAACTCAGATGACAGGTCATAATATGTGTGACTACATGTAAACAGTATTTTGGATGATAGCATGACTTTCACTGTTAGAAACTGCATTTTTAGTCCTGGGTTATAGAAGAGCAGGGTTGGATGTGACCATAAATGTTCATCCAGTCCAAATTTGGTTGGAAAGGTAGTTGAGATTACCTAGCACCTACTTTTTTTCCATCTAAAACAGTTTTATTCTTTCTAGAAGAATTAAAATCATTCAATGAAAGCTCTTATGATCAATAGGTGCTCCAGAATCATCAAATACTCTGGATATTTCATCATTCAAGTTAAACCATAACATGAAACTAGAAAACTTTTAAATTAAAGACTGTAGTGAGTCTAATGAAGTCTACATTACTTCAATCATCACTATAATATTGCATCGCAAATACTGGTTTTATTATTTGCAAAGAGGACAGACTTCCAATTTCAACAATAACAAAAATTCCCAAAACTCATATTCAGGTATTTCAGGGTGAGAAGTTAAGTTTATTAAAATTTAAATCAAAATTTTCATGGCATGTTATTGTATTAATTATTCCTTTAACGGCTGTACTTCTTAGAGCTCTACAGAACTGTCATACCTTTCATTAAAGCTGCACCTTAATTGCCCTTAAAATATTTAAAATTAATAAAAACATCCTTGGCAATGAAAATGATAAATTAATTTAAATAGTCTTAAATGTGAACAGTGAATTACATGGGCTGAAGACTGGAAAAAGGACAAAAATCACAGGGTGATTAGAAGACAAGATTACCTCTTAAAAGTTTGTATGTCAGTGCTTTACATCAGGGGTTGTCTTAAGCTGCCACTGCTAGTTTAATACAAATATTAAATTCCACACAAGGAATTATGTTGTCAATGACCTATGTGGGTTTTATGTCGAAAGTGTTTTTAACTTCATTACTTAGTAACAAGTATAGACATAAATATTACTGAAATTTATCTGACAGCATTAAATTCTGAATTTTACATTTAGCAGTGAGGATAGATGCTTAATACAAAAATGGTCCAGCTAGGTTCAGGTAAATCAGGAAATGTCCCGATTCTACAACAATATTTCATGCCCAGGGAAGTGTTCCTTCTGGTTTAATGTTTTTATGAGTCAGAAAAGTTGCAACTTATTAATAAAGTGTCTGCTTTTTAAAATTTCAGATTAGCCATGTGAAGAATTGCAAAACTGTGTTTGCAAAAGATAATTGCCTAGTTGTATATGATGAAGATGCACAGGTACTTATGCCCTGGATAGATTTTACACAAAATACCAGATGATTCGAAAACACAGTGCAGGCAAATGATGCTAATGTTCCTATAAGAGCTTCAGCTGGGCTTCTGAATATTAATTAGATTAAATTCTTGTTGGGTATTGTCCGTAGTTAAATATAGTGAGATTATAATCTTACCTGATTTCATCTGTCTAAGACTTAACACTCTAGTCCAAGTTGTTCACCTAAAGGTTTTTTATCCTTATGGTATAGAAATTATATGCCTCTTTGTGGAGTGATTTGTCTCATCATGAGAGGGATGCTCTTGCATGACAGGAATGACTCTCTCTACAGAGGTCAATTTCCCTCTGTTGATTTGAGTGGGAATTTCTAGCATGTGGCAGCATGCTGTGCTTAATAATAGGTATATTTGTTACTACGTAAAAACAAATAATGTACATTTAGCTATTTGATAAGTGTATCTAGAAGCAGTTTCTATTTGTATAGCATGTTTATGAAAGGTGAAGGGGAGGGTGGCTAATTTAGATAAGCAACTGCTCTAAGTATTTCTCCCAAGTTACCTTTATGCCTTTGAGTATTTTTATAAAAAACTGAAAACACCAAACCCAAAACCAACAAACACATCTCTGACTAATAGTCTGGCTTGATGGTTTTGCCTAATTACTTGAAAGAAATATTGATTTTTTCCTCCCAAGAAGATAAGAGTCTGACTCAGGGATGCAGGACATTCTCTGATGTTCACTTTAGTCCTGAAAAAAACCCAAAATGTTTCAATACTTCAAGAAGATTTGTTCTTTTATTTTAATTCCTTAATAATGAAAAATGGATGTACATGTTCATGAAAAAAAAAGAGAAAAAAATGATGATATTATTTTGTGTCTGGTGGATCTCTTAGGAGAAAGGAGCAGAATGAGAGTAGACCCTTTATTTAAGGTTTCTTAAGGATTTTATCCACTGATCATTTACTGGAAAATGCATAAATATTCCCCAATGCACTTACAGTTATTTATAAATTTTCTACTCTAACTTCTAACTCAGGAATGCACTTTCCACTTGCTTATTTCTGACTCAAATGTGTACTGTAACCACTGGGTATATACACAATAGAAAAAATTTGAATAGCTGCACATACTCTATCTACAGTCTTGACATCTAGGCAATGAATAAACATCAACTAAAGTCAGAGCTCACATATAACAGTACTGTCATTAGAGACAGAGGAAAAAGCTCGGTGTCTGAGTCACCAAAACCAGGGAAGTTCCCTGCCAATGAGGATGTATCTTGAGGATATAGGAGCTATTAAATTACCCATTTGATTCCAGCCAGATTTCATCTTGCTTTGCCTCGTGACATTTTCAGGTGAAACTCTGCTGAACTGTTTACCCTACTCAAGGTAAATCACCCTCAGAGCAACACAATCTGTCCCTGCTGAGGGGAAATGAAGACTTTTTTCTTCATGTAAGACAAACAGCAGCAACATCTCTGGCCCACCCTCCTGGAAACAAAGCAGTCATTTTTGCTATTACACTTGCTATCAGCATAGCAAAAGTCTGCTAGCTTCCCCTTTTCACCTCTCCCAGCTTTCTAGTTTCTTGTCTGAATGCACTTCATCATTTTCAAATTTTCCTTTTGGCAGATTCAATAGTCAAATAACTATTACTTTGCAATGCACACACAGTAACCCCAATTTTCCATTCACTGGATTTTCTTCATTTTCTGAGGAAAAAATAGCACTTCATTACATATCTATTCATCTATGCACTTGATGAAATGCAGCATTATTCCAGGCAGAATCTGTATTCTTTGTTTATTTATTTGTTTCTTGGAGAGAAAAGGAAGAGATGGGTGCATAATTATAAGAGGTATTAAACTTAAAGATTTTTGAAGAAGGACTTAATATGTCATTAGACTATACATAAGTAAGAATTTCTTCACCATGAGAGTGGTGAGGCACAGGAACAAGTTACCCAGAGAAGTTACGTGTGCCCCATCCCTGGAGGTGTTGTACGGGTTGTATGGGGCCTTGGGCAGCCTGATACAGTGGGAGTTGTTCCTGCCCATGGCAGTGGGGTTGGAACTAGATGATCTTTAAGGTCTCTTCCAACTCAAAATATTCTATGATTCTATGATTCTTTGTCTCCATTAAATGAGCACCTTATATTTCCAATGCAAAATTTATGTTATATGATGATACATGCTTTTTAAAAATTCAGGGTTATATAGTTAAATGCTTCCTTGTCTGGTGATATCAAGCAATTTAAGGTTTTGCAATATGTTTGCTTTTGTTGTTGTTGTTCTTTTTCAGAACAAATAAAGCAAGATTTTCTGACACTAAAATGTTGGCTCTGTTTTCATACCAGGGATCATGTTTTTGCCTAAGGCAGACTCATCACCAGTTGATAGCAGAAATGAGGACTGGGCGTAACAGGAGGGAGAATCTACCTCTGGTCAAGACACAGTTGGAATCATTGTTAATGAGGACAAGAAGACACCATGGGCATTTTGAAGGACAAATTTCAATTCAGGAGTTCTTTGTAGCAGATATTATTCCTCAGCTGATAATGAAATAAACCCCCAATTGTTTCCTGTAAAAATTTGATCCAGGATCATGGCTAATGTTCTGATGTACTGGGTGAGAATTGTAGGAGACACTTGAGATGCTGGGATATGTGAATGGGAAGGAGCAGGAAGAAGGCTATGCTTGAAATTAATAAAAAATCATCAGAATTGGTCAACTTACTCTAAGGATGTTTTGCAGTTTTGTAGAAAAACTACAATAAATAATACAGTAGATCACACAGATGAAAATAAAAACATAAATCCAGGAAAAAGACACAGTATAATCTTAACATATATTCTGGTCTTTGGAAGCAACTTTTGTAGTTTCAGCTGTCTTTAGTTTTTTGTGTTAATAATGCTTATTTTATTTAGATAAGGTACATAATATGCAGTCCTGAAGATGAATCCATTGGCAATGAAGAAGAAAAGTCATTCATACAAGTGATAAAGTATCACGATAGGATGTTGCAATTTGATAAAATATATATTTGAATATTGAACTAAATTTCTAGTGTTTCTGATGAAAGGAGATTTTTATTATTGTTTTTGGAAATTCCTCTATAGAAGTCATTTTAATTTCATTTTCAGGATAAAATGTTACTTTCAAAATCTTACTTTTAGACTCACACTAGATTCATACTGTGTTGCATATAAAATGAATGAGCATTAAAAAAAATAATTTTATGCAAATTAAAATCATATTTCTAGATGTTGGAAAAACATATATTACACTATGGAAGAGCAGTGTCAAATCAAGATGGTTTTTTTCACTTACACATTTTCATTATATTGATGCATCCTCGTTTCATTGTGACAGCATAGCTGCATGGTCAGTTATTTATTATAAGTATGTATTCCAGTTCAGTCCAGTAAGGGCCCTAATAAAAGGGAATACTGGTCAAGAGAGAGATTCTTACCTCTTCTTTCAAGGTAAATGCCTCATTTTCTCAGATAGTTATCATCTTCTCTCACTCTTGATGCCTTACTGGTAACCAAGGATAACAGTCCATATTTGCTTGTGTGAGTAGAAATAAATAATACTGCTAATAATTATGCTACAAAAGTTAGAAAGAAATTATTTCTAATATATTAAGTTAGCTGCATTATGGTGTTAAGACTTACACACCCAAGTTAGAAAGAAAGAAAATAGAATGACATTTTTGAGAAAAAGGAATGGAAAAAAGGATCCAGGAACTGCAAGACCCTAATATTTTTCAAAAGTATGTTGTATATTGTATGAAGTAATTGAAAATACATTCAAATATATTGGCTTTTCCTTATTTAAAACTTAGTTGATGTAGTCATGCAATTAAATAAATTTCCATGGCATTATTAGTGAAATTAATACTGCTAAGACACAAAGGAAAAATATTGCTATAATAGCAACACTTCTGAATATACTGAAAATGATGAAATGTTACACATAGCAATGGAATCTTTAAGTGTCTCTAGGTTAATTTTTGTGTGTGTGTACATCATTTCCACATGTTTACTTGGAGGTTTCTGTCTTTCTGACTCTTTCAAGAAGGTATTACATCATGAGNCTGTCTTTTTAAAAATTTCTTTCCGGTTTTCTCTTTTTTGTTTGTGTCTTTTTTCCCCCTTGTTTTTCCTTTTTTTGCCTCTTTATTTTTTTACTTTTTTTTTTCTTTAAAGAATAAATGGTTATATTAGAAACGATCACTGGAGATCAGAGCTGGTGTCTTTAATTCCTCACAGATTTAATTACTTTCCCTGTAATTCCCTTTCTTCCTCTGTGTCCAGGCACTCCTGGGGTAAACAATTACTGACACAATGTCAGTGTCTCTGCTTGTAGTATACATTAATTCACTCTATTCTTCTAAGGTACCCTTTTGGAACATTTACATTTGAGGTTTTTTGACATCTACAGCTTTTAGAAAATACTTCAACAAAACCTGAAATGGCATTTGCTGTTCTCCATTGCCCTCAGGATCTGCTATGCAGTTGGAGCACAAGTTGTTTCACCCTAAAAGTAAAGAAAGGCACAAGCTTATCAAGAAATTTGATCCCCTAAGGCTGTTCATNAGAGAGATTCTTACCTCTTCTTTCAAGGTAAATGCCTCATTTTCTCAGATAGTTATCATCTTCTCTCACTCTTGATGCCTTACTGGTAACCAAGGATAACAGTCCATATTTGCTTGTGTGAGTAGAAATAAATAATACTGCTAATAATTATGCTACAAAAGTTAGAAAGAAATTATTTCTAATATATTAAGTTAGCTGCATTATGGTGTTAAGACTTACACACCCAAGTTAGAAAGAAAGAAAATAGAATGACATTTTTGAGAAAAAGGAATGGAAAAAAAGGATCCAGGAACTGCAAGACCCTAATATTTTTCAAAAGTATGTTGTATATTGTATGAAGTAATTGAAAATACATTCGAATATATTGGCTTTTCCTTATTTAAAACTTAGTTGATGTAGTCATGCAATTAAATAAATTTCCATGGCATTATTAGTGAAATTAATACTGCTAAGACACAAAGGAAAAATATTGCTATAATAGCAACACTTCTGAATATACTGAAAATGATGAAATGTTACACATAGCAATGGAATCTTTAAGTGTCTCTAGGTTAATTTTTGTGTGTGTGTACATCATTTCCACATGTTTACTTGGAGGTTTCTGTCTTTCTGACTCTTTCAAGAAGGTATTACATCATGAGTTTAAAAAAAAATGTAGATAGATTGAATAATCCTATATAAAGCTCAGAACTTTTAAAGTCTTTCTGGAGCTGGGATCTTATGGTCAGCGTTTTTGTGAGTCAATGAGAGGCAACAGATGTTGTTGCCACTGTGGGTAGATAGAGATCTCTACTTCTAATTTCTCTCTTTTTAAAAATTTCTTTCCGGTTTTCTCTTTTTTGTTTGTGTCTTTTTTCCCCCTTGTTTTTCCTTTTTTTGCCTCTTTATTTTTTTACTTTTTTTTTCTTTAAAGAATAAATGGTTATATTAGAAACGATCACTGGAGATCAGAGCTGGTGTCTTTAATTCCTCACAGATTTAATTACTTTCCCTGTAATTCCCTTTCTTCCTCTGTGTCCAGGCACTCCTGGGGTAAACAATTACTGACACAATGGCGGTGTCTCTGCTTGTAGTATACATTAATTCACTCTATTCTTCTAAGGTACCCTTTTGGAACATTTACATTTGAGGTTTTTTGACATCTACAGCTTTTAGAAAATACTTCAACAAAACCTGAAATGGCATTTGCTGTTCTCCATTGCCCTCAGGATCTGCTATGCAGTTGGAGCACAAGTTGTTTCACCCTAAAAGTAAAGAAAGGCACAAGCTTATCAAGAAATTTGATCCCCTAAGGCTGTTCATTCCTTCACAGATGTCAGCTACAATTTTCATTCTTTCCTCCATCTCTCTTTTCCAGGTGATCTTTAAAAAGGTGAAATCCTAGATTCAGAACTCTCTCTGTTTTCAAAAGTATCCTCCAAGATGNGAACATTAAAAAAAAATCCTTTTGTTCTGAAATTCTCCTAGGTATAAAATCTCTGATGAGCAGAATTGTGTATATCAATTTGTCTCTGGATGTGTATCTTCTTGTAATCATGGAAGCCTGAGTTAGTGCATGAAAACTTGTGGTTCTCCTTCATCTAAGTTTACTGAATAATATTTGGTGTATAAAATTTGCCTTAAAAACATTATAATAGTTATCTGTGTGAGCTAATGAATGCTTAGAATATATAATACAGATATAAAAGAGAAAAATTAAAACTGACACAGCAACTCAATATCTCTAATACAAAATGATCAAATATTGATTTTACTGTACTTTCATCAACTCTTACAGGGAAGTTTAAAAAATTTAACATGACTTACTAAAGGTACCACTTTATCTGATAGCATCCAAAAATGAATCTTCATAAGCAGCCCCTTTTCAAAATATTTGTTTCCCTTGAATATGCTATAACATTTCAGTCAGATACATAAGGATTTGTTAAAAGTCTATTGAGCCAGGCTGGTCTTGTACCTTTCTTGGATAGTGCTTTACTACTTTTTCAGTTTAAAAGACATAAGTAATGTTTAATCTGCCTAGAATTTATGACAGCATCTGAAAGACTACCAAACATCAAGAGGCAAAGACAAGCTTAACAGAAATATTATGAGACGGAAGAGGTATTAAAGAGAAAGGAAAATGGAAACCACTGTGTTGGAAAGAACTTTTT
>WAAB01015073.1:0-12369 GCA_013389865.1 Piaya cayana | reverse complement strand
CTGAATTCCGAACTCTCTCTGTTTTCAAAAGTCTCCTCCTGCAGCTAAAATTTTAGGGGTACTTACTTTTTGTGTTAAATAATTCATACAGCTGGAAAATCCAAACCTCTGTCACTCATTTGTAAGAGGATACAGCTTTTATCTCCCAGACATTTACATATAAATATTTGTATAGCATTTTGTCATAGAGACTACTCCCTGTACAGGGTGAATAGTGCAAGTTTAATTTCTTTATTAGAATCATGTAATAATGCCTGAATAACTCCTTTCCAACTTTAGGATTGTGGCCTTATTTATGTTGAACAGCAACTAAGGAGAAGAAAATAATACAAACTGTAGCCACTGACTTTTCTTTATTAGTCACTGTACTTTTTTTTTTTACCATAAATATCAGAAATATGAAAAAAACCAGATTTTTCAATAAAAGAACATTAAAAAAAAAGACTTACTAAAGGTACCACTTTATCTGATAGCATTCAAAAATGAATCTTCATAAGCAGTCCCTTTTCAAAATATTTGTTTCCCTTGAAAATGCCATAACATTTCAGTCAGATACATAAAGATTTGTTAAAAGTCTATTGAGCCAGGCTGGCCTTGTACCTTTCTTGGATAGTGCTTTACTACTTTTTCAGATTAAAAGACATAAGTAATGTTTAATCTGCCTAGAATTTATGACAGCATCTGAAAGACTACCAAACATCAAGAGGCAAAGACAAGCTTAACAGAAATATTATGAGACGGAAGAGGTATTAAAGAGAAGGGAAAATGGAAACCACTGTGTTGGAAAGAACTTTTTGGAATAAATATATCAAGGATCAGTCTGGGAATGATCTCATTTAATATTTGTAATCATGGCATGGTCTAAAGTAGTTTATTAGTCATATTCACAAATGATGCAATGTGGGAAAGCATCATCAGTACAGAGAAGGTGGAACAATGTGCAAGATGAACTGAATTGTAAAACCTGGGATAAGAGAAAGAGATGAGGTTTAGCAGTATAAATAACAAGCTATTGCTTTTGGATAGGAAATGAGAAAGACAAGGCAATACTGAGGAAAAGTTTTGAGATCTTGAATGCTCTGTAGTTTTCCAATTGCTCAATCTTACGAACAATTAATTCAAAATGGAACAAAGACAAGAAGAGATTAGTAGGTTAAATACGTGAAAAAAAAAATTAATTGGAGAAAAGACCCAAAAAGTAGAAGCTTCAGGGAAGACATGTTGATATGTTGTATAAAAAAATGTGTCAAGGGAACAAACACCAGAGATGTAAAGTAACTATTTCCCTTAAAGGCTACAAACAAGATTTGTCACAGATAGAAGAAAGTGTTTGGATAATTTCAAGATGGAAATTAGAAGAAGGCTTCAGTATCTCAAGGGAATACAGTTCTGGGAGAGTATTCCAATAGTTCAAGAGAAGAGAATCTAATCTAATCAATTTTACAAAAGATTTCTCAAGGCACATAATTGGCTTATGGCTGCATGATGTGATCATCTGGTGTGATACAGAGCTGTATTGGTAATCCTCTTGCAACTGTTGCTGATTGCTGGAGCTCTTGTGTTTGTAAGCATGCTAGATTTAATACCTTTTCAAGTTACTTCTTAGTAACTACAGGTATTAAAAAAGAAGGGATAATTATTTGAATAATTTATCATAGAAAAGATTCTTTATACTCACACAACCATCTATGTTAAAAATATATTATATCAATAAAAATATTGTTAAATCTAGAAATTGCTAGAATACTGAAAAACTGCATAAGAAAAAGTACTTGCTTCAAAAAATGTATGGTAATAAATTTGTATACCTTTTACGGGTTTAAGAGATTTGAATTGAGCTAACTCTTAATAGTTATCTCCAAAACCACTTAGTTTAAGAAAAAATCTTAAATTAAACCACAAAAAAAATCTGCTTCAGGGTTTGAACTGTAATTCACAATTTTTCATTCTTCTTCCTGGAAAACTTGACTTTCATTGAAGTTAATGGAAACTTTCCATTCAGTGCATTTCCTGTACATTTAATTTATAGGACTGACCCTAAAAGCAAATTATAAGAAATATGAAGTAACCACAACAGTTTGGTTTTTGTTGTTGGTTTGTTGTTTTGGTTTTGGTTTTTTTTCTCAAAGCAAGAAAAGGCTAGAACTCCACTGTAAGGAAAACACATCCTGCTGACAAAAGTCTTGTAACAGACAAATGACCTCAAGAGGCATTGGACAAAGGATTTGAAATAAAATGCTGAAACCCAACAAAATTAAATAACCAAATCCCACTACTGTTACATGTCTCATCTGAGTTGTACTTCCCAGATACCTTAGATATCTAAATCACCTCTTGTGAGATGGGTCATGTTTCTCAATAAAGATCACTGCTAGGTGCGTAAACAGTACACAGAACCAGAAAAGTTTTTAAGAGAGGTTCTCCATCAGACAGTGGAGCCAACATAGCCTCCCTGCCCCACCCAAATCAGAGTCATAACTGAGCAGTTATTACACAGGGACTAAGAATTAGCTGCAAGTCCAAATAATTTATGCTGTTCAAAAAAGATGTGCATGGTTACACTGAACTTCCATGACAACTATGAGCTGTCATCAGCTAGTTCTGCTGTTGGGAGGGCATGGAGTTTGTCTTTTCTCTTGGCTCCACTGATTATTTTTCATCTGTTATTTGCTTCTTCCTTCATGGCAGCACAAGCACTGAAGTCACTGTAGTAAAATAGGCTGTTGAACCAACCTGGACTATAAGTAGCCTGATCAGAGCGTGTTTGTGTTCATGTATTTATCTGGGATCAGTTCCCCAGAAGAACACTACATTGTGTAATTATTCACGTGTTTGCCAACTTCTGGCAAAAATAATTTGCATGTCAAGCTACTGAGGTAGATTATATTTACAGTTCTGTGTTCAATTTCTTTCAGAAGTCGTTGTTTTCCCCAAAACAATTTAAGATTAATATAGGTTTCTTTACATTGTAACTAATAAACTCAATTTATTTTGCAGAAAACCCTTCTTGAAAGGTGCCTGAAAATAAGAATGTCACTATATTTGGAAATGAACTACCAGCTACTTTTACCCAGTGCTTTGTGTTCTGAGCCTCAAGAGCTTGCAGCATTTAGAGTTGAGATACTGCATCAAAATGGTCAACAGTGAATAAATAAATTAAGAAAAAATGTGTTTTAATGTTATTCCATGATGATAGTGACCAGCGATGACCTTGTTAAAGTTGTACTGAGCTCGATCAATGAAATGAAATGTTTTATCAGCAAGGTATGTGATATTGTTGGTGGACAAGCCCAAACGGACTGACTGTATGTCAGCTATTTTTCAAAATGACAGAAATAGCAATGGATCATCTTGAATGCTGTTATTTAGTGCTAATGAATGATTGGTGAAGGAAGAAAAATCAATTATGATGGCTGTGAGAGATGCTGTCCCTGTTCCATTTTTCCAAAAATAAATAGCAAAGCTACATGCTGAGGTAGGGGATAAGCTAGCATTCCCTCTGAGATGCAAAAGTTACAGGCAAAGCAATTGGAACATGTACATGTAAACAATAACGGGGCCCCAAGGAAGAAGCAAAAGTCCTTGAACTACTGAAAAAATGTACAACTTTTCCCTATTTCTATTGCAACAGATCAGCAGATTTCCTCTCTCCAGACAGCTGAAGAACTTTTCCTTGAGCACCAAACTCTAGGTTTTTTGGGGTAGCTTCTATGTCTGATCCAAGGCAAGTGGTGGCTGAGAGGAGATGATGGGTGAGAGGTCATTATACTTGGACTGTTAAGAATTTAACGAAAAACAAATATTTTTAAAAAAACCACATACATTTTTTAGAATAAAGAAGTCATTCCACTAAAAAACATGCTGAAAGTCAACTAGTTTGGGCCAGTATAGATAAAGTCCAAATAGGAGTGTTCTCACTCCGAGACTAGGTAATGTGTTGCTTGGGAAGAACTTGCGAGGAACTCCATGAAACTGAAAGAAGCTAAAATCCAAATCTCAAGCGTAATTTTAGCAAAGGTAGTACACAACATGTTGCTCCCTTCTAAAAAGGCCACAGATACTGCAAACTATTTAAGACTCCTGGGGATTTTTGTGTATATCAATATGCATATGGACAGATAGGTATAGACAGAGATAGACATACACAGATATTTAGACACAGACATAGACATGAGTATCTAGATACCAAAGCAATCTGACAACATTCCATCTGAATGTTGCCATTCCAGTTCAAAATCAATTTAAAAGGAAGATCTCTATTTCTGTCTGCTTCCCAGGAATAAGGGAGATGTGGTATTGGATGGTACAAAACATAGGAGTTGCGGCCTCAGAGCTGGTAGATATCCTTGTTACCTCAGCCCCTGCTTCTCTGGACCAGACACAAGAGACTATTGTCTTGTTCAACATCAACATGCAGTTGCAGAGGACCAGGTGTGGGAGGGAACAATTGAATGTGCAGACCACAGGGTGGTGTCCATTTATACATATAAGAGTCTGAACATATTGTGCAGATATGAAGAAGCAAATTGCAGCAGAAGTCTCATCTTTAGGCTATCTAACCTGACAGGTTTCCACTGATAAATAATGAAGAAATAGGAAATGGAAGAGAGACTATGCCAAAAATAACAAGTTTATAAAATTTGACGGAACAAAACAACTTTAATTTGTGAATTTATTGCTCTAGTGACAAGCTGATAAAACATTAGTTGCTTTAATGTATTACAAAACCAGACAAAAATTGAAGGAGACTGAACTTCCCATTATCTGAAACTCCCTTGACAATGGAACGTGATTATTAAAGACGCTTGCTAATAAGTTTTACTCTGAATTTTTCTGGGAATTAATACTTTTGATTATCAGCCGAAATTAGTGTTTTAGTTATTTTAGCTCAATTATATATGACAACACAGCCAAAGGGGGGATTTACCATTAGAGTCAAGGGCAGCAGGATGAGGATATTGGTTTAGCTATGGGACATTTTGAGGGACGTATTATAAATCTTAATGAGCATAATATATAAGTTAATACTGGCAAAAGAATTCTGGACATATGCAAAAACTCATGGTGCAGTTATGACAGTAACCTCTTCAGAAAATATTAAACACTGCCAGGAACTGATCATTCAACCTCTCCCATACTTGAAACTACTTATGAGTACTACTTGATACTCCTTATTGCAAACAAACTGTGTCAGTAAGTGACAGGTTATTTGCAGGCAGTTTTTATCTAGTCTGATCATTCTCAGGTACCACAGGAGATTATAACTAGCACATTATATGCAACTAAAGTTGTTAAAAAATACTAAAGATGGGACTATCCTCTGCCTTTAGTCATAGAAATCATAAAGAAATTTTCAGTGGTATTTTCCATGAATATTTTCCATGGTATAAAACTACGAAATGTTGTTGTGAGGTGGTAAGTTAGAGTGCTCTGGTTTTTTTCAGCAGGGCATCAACATGGATTATGGTACCAAAAGTAAAACAAAATAATTTTCTCATAGATCTTGGATATTCTGATGATCCTAAGCTCTGAGAGCCCTATGCCAGACTCCTGTAAGCAATTACAACAGAAGCCAATGAACAGTGAAGACAGGAGAATTTGATGAAGAATATACAAAGAATATGAGGGAATATGCAGTAAAACTTCATAGCCAGAAAAAAAAATTATCTGCTGGAGATACCATTGGAATTAGTGCGAGATTGTAAATAAATTTCCTGATTTTTTTTCATAGATAAAATAAGTAGACAACAATATTGGGGTGTTTATAAATTCTGTAAGCATTATATGTACCTATAATGGTTTATTTTTATTGTGTGTCTCAGTAGTCTGGTCAGAAATAATTCCAAAGTTATTGCATTTCAGTGAAGTTTACATTCCTGCTCTTCATCAAGGGTGAGCTTTTGGGACTGGATTAATCCCATCTAACTTTAGAGACCTGTTGATTTACTGTCATAGAGTTATACTCATTTACATAGCACAACAGAAGGAAAGGACACAGGAATGTCCTGAAGACTGGATAACAAGTAGTGTTGCAGGTGTTTAGCTAAAACACAAGTTAAGAGTCTTGGTAGGTGACAAGCTTGTGGAAAGGGAAAAAATTATGACATAAAAAAGTGTCATTAGTTCTCGTTATTACATTTTTTATGCTGTTCGGAACATTTTAATACCTGCAGTTTCTTGGTGGAAATGGTTACAACAGAATCTTTTCATTATGTTCAAAATACATTCAAACAAAAGAAAACAAAGCAGCAAGAACTGTGGTCTTATTTCTGGGGAAGAAAAAGCTGGGAACATTGATGTTACAGGATTAACAACCAGAAGGAAATAAATTCAGATGTTTACATTTAATAGCAGTAACAGCAATAGACAGTTACAAACTGAAGAACTGATGCAACAATGAAATATGGAAGAGTACAAAAAATTAGAGGCAATATTTGCAAAAGGTGTCCAAATTGAAATTTTAATGACAAGAAGAAATGTCTTAAATCAGATTTTGATAAAGGTACATTAGTGGAACACCTTTCTTGGGTCTGACCCTCTAAATAACACACAGAATTTGAGATAAATACTATGTAAGTTGCATATTCACATAATAAACATAAATAAGATGTAAAGATTTAGCCTCCTTTTTCCTAAAGTCTGACAAGTATTCCTTGAACAAATCAAAAACATTAACAGTTTCCTATGCTTAAAATCCCTTGGGTTGGCAGAAACAAGTTGTTAGAAAAACAATTTCAAACCATACATATTCATTCATAGATATATATACAGAACATGTTAGAATATCATATTACACTGGCTAAGCAATATATTTATGTCACATCAACATTAACTAGGGTTTGAGGGTCACCAGAGTATAATTATCAGAGCTTGGCCTTGCAAGTATCTAAAAATGTTTGGTATCAGCACAGCTTAACTTCATAGTTATCTTATATGAATACTTGATGCAAAAAAATCCTTATTATGCACTCTACTCACATTTCTAGTCTAACAAATCAACACATTACAGGGCTTATTGCCTTATTACCCATTTACAAAATCATGATCCTTCTCCTGTGTTCAAGGTAAAACCTGACATGGTATCTTACATATAATTATGGTATATAAATTATAATATTCCTAATCAGTTATGTCTCTCAAGGATCTGACTACTTCTGCCTGCTGAACAAGAAGCTTTAATACAGGCAAACAGAAAAATGTATTAAATATACATCCTTAGGGCAAATTCTTTAGATTTACTTTTGGTGCAGAAATCCCAAAACTTTTCACCACAGTTTATCGCTGACAATTCTTCTGTGGCTGTAGACAGGATAAAGGAAGTTAGCTTTGTTTCAGGAGTTAAGATAAAATTCAATCTTTTGATTTCTCATCTAGTGTGAATCCAGGAGAGTCTGGGAATGAGTCAAGGGTTTGGAGTTATCACTGCCTGTTTGGCTGCTCGGTCATTTGTTGTGCACAGACGGACAGAGTTACACTGTTTATACAAAACTTCACACTATGCTGTGCTGCTGGAGTAAACCAACATTGCTCATTAGCAGTCTTGAGAGAGATAAATTTAGATTATTTCATCTACAATATGTTTTTTCTGCAATTTAACATGTAAACAACCTATATGATTGATTTCTGCAACTATTATATCCTTTTTCTTTTTTCCCCCTTTCTTCTATCCAGAAACACATAAAATTCACTCAATAAATCCCTCTACTGGGCCATATTACTTTCATAAAGAAAATACAATGCTTTGAAAGCAGCTTTGGGAAGCTTCTCTTGTCGCCATCTGTGCTCCTTTTTACTTCTTCAGTATTTGAGACAATTCAGCCTAGATATATTCTGCTAATTTCTGATTTTTGACCTTATTTGTGGTTCTTTTGCTAATACACTGTGAAAACCTAGATGCATTGAAACCATTTTATATATCTTAGATGAAGGAGTAAGAGAAAGGGGGAAAGATTAACAAAGAAAGAAAAATCTACGTCAAAACCTCTTTTTTTTCCCTTGAAAAACAGCAGAAGAATAAAATGTCACAAGCTTCCAAGAATAAAATCATGATTGATAGAGGTATAAATTGATGGTTGTCAATCTTAATGAGGAGATGGCAGGATTGCTGTGTTTCACAGCCTAAGTTTCTCTCCCTCCAGGAAATCAACAACATCCTAAGGATGCTTTCAAACGCATGTATAAGAAAATAGACAATCTGTAAAATTGTATTTTGTTTCAGGATTAATACTAGAAGTTTCAGCACCCTTATTTTGTCACTAGAATGCTGAAAAAAACGCAGATGCAAGCTTTGTCTTGTTTCTCCACTCTGGCTGCAGACAGCGAGCTTCAGGCACTTTAAAATAGAGAGGCTGTAGACATGCCTGTAGTCCTTTGAGGTTTTTATTGGGGAGACAAAAGTGAAGCTTCATCTGTGTCTTCTGCTAGCTTCACTCTGCTGTGGTTTAACCCCAGTCAGCAGTACAAATCCATAAACATATTAGTTCGGAGCTGCCACTTCCAACTCTTGCTTGCTAACAATGTTTCATCATATAAATCTCCTGTTTACAATGAAGGATTATTTCAAACACTGTTCAGTCTGGTCTGAAATATTTTGCAACAAGGAGTATTTCCCAGAAGGAAGATCTTACAGACTAATAATTTTCCTGGTATGTACAAGACATCACGTATTTCAATTACCTTTTTCTTTTCTCAGAAAGAAATCTCTTTCTCCCTCTCTTCATCTCTTAAACCACATCTAATAGACAGTGCTGCCATGATGTAGGATACTTCCCATCCTGGCATCTCGAAGAGATTAACTACTAAAAGACATTAACATTAACTGCTTTGCAAGACCTAAGTGGAACTGGAATCTGGGTATAGTAACTAGGTAAGATGAATGCATAGAGAATTTTAAGGAAAGTTAACAAGAAAATACTCTTGAAAAAAAATGTTGGAAAATACAAAAAAAATCAGGTATTTTTTGGTAAAAAACTTTCTCTGTGGTGTTTTGCTAAAATATCCACAGTGTTTAAACAGTAGATTCTTGGAGTTGGGAGAATTTAATGTGTGTTTCCATAGGGGAAAAAAAAAAGGATTTAATATAATTTTGATATAATTTTTTCCATCAAAAAGTCCCAGGAATCCTGAGATTAGGTGGCTCCCTAAACACAGAAAGAGCATGTGTGCACTGTGGTGCTGAGTATACCAAAGTTGGTCTTGTGTCCACTAATGCTTATGGGAAGAGAATCAGCCACAAGAACCAGCATCTCCCACACGGTATGAAGTGCACTGGATGGATGCATGGGGTAAAAGACAATACTAATTCAAAGGTCTCTGCTCTGCACTCACCTATATTGTGCTGGGACACCCAGAAGAACTTGGTAACATAACTGACAGTAAAGTCTGGAGAAAGATGACAGTGTACTGATTTTAGTTAACACTGAATTAAGCTCTTCCCCAGAGGAGCAGTAGAAATCCTGAGGAAGAAAAGAAATTTCCTCTGCATTTGGGAATTTGATGCTGGTAGCTTGGATATTACAGCAATCAATAAAGATGTGTTAGAAGACTGTTAAATATCCTCTTTTCCTCCCATTACTTCCAGAAAAGCGCCTCCAGTATCCATACCTCCAGTATATAGTATTCCAAGGTCTCTGTGGATATAGCAGAATGGCATCATATGGGGGTGAAATTTCCCAAGTTACTTTCTATAATTTCTATAGAAGCTTTGCCTTCTTGATAAAATAGAAACTGAAGTTTGAAGGTCACCTCTCTTTTGTAGAAGTGGGGATTCCTGTTATGGAGTTTAGCTCTTGATGCCCCTCCTTTGTAGAACACCAATTTTTAACAGCAGCTGATTACTCCCGAACTCCATAAATGAAGGTTCAATTCATCAGCAAACTATCTAATCCATAGGATTATCTGTTTGGGCTTCAGGACATAAAACTGCTAGCACTACCACTGGTCATAAATGTCATTAGCTTAAATTATAAATAAATAAACAAACAAATAAATAAATAAAGATAAGGATCTCTGTAATGAACTGTAATGCTTGAGTTAATAAAATAAATTATATCTTTCTCTGTACTGCTGTTTCCATGAAGCAATTTATTTTCTATTTAAGACATAGATTACAGATTAGGAAATAAGGTAAAGAAACTATTTTGCTTGTATAGATGAAGTTCGAGTGTCACCCTTCTTTTCTCCTTTACTTCTCCTAGATGCCCAAATAGAGAACAAAGAAGAGTATTCATCAGCTGATGATGCATTGCAGGTAATTTCCCTCTCACAAAATTATACTTTCCAGGATAATAAAATTCCACATAATTAGACTTGCTTCTCAGAGATTACAGTTCTACTACTCTCCACATTATTTCTACCTCTTCACCTATTGCTATACCTGTGGATTTTTCCACAGACCTTGCAAATATGCTGTAGAAAGAGATAGATTCCTTCTTTTTCTGGAGTCCATACATGCCAACAAGAGTGTTCCCATTGGTCCCCGTAAACTCCATATTATTTTTTATGATCAAATTCTAGTCCTTTACTTATTTTAATCAGAATGAATGTATACATATGTATTTTTTAATATATTTATATATAAAACATGTACAGTATATAGAAAACTAATCACGTGTTAATTTATTCTTCATAGAGCAAATGTTCAAAATTTCACACATGTTTCAGAGTCAGTAATAAAAATATGAGAAGGAAAAAACATGCCTATCAACATTATATTTAAATGTAGCTTTGTAGAGGAGCTGATTGTATATTTTTTATTACTCACTAGTAATCACGGTAGCTAGTAAATAGAATCTGCTAAACATTTGCAAATAAAGTGATTAAATATCTCAATTCAACAATGACAAAATTTGTGACAAATAGAACTCTTCAAATCTGTACAGATTATTTTTAACAGGTAGTGGAAAAATACTGAAAGATCGAACAGACCACAAATAAACTGATATTGTGGTAGTATCTAAGAAAAGATAAATAATGTGTAATCAAGACATTTAGTTACAATTGAGTCTTAATTAAATTTAGAAATTATATGTATCAAAATATAAACTGACCTAGTAAAATTTGTAGATGAACAAGTAATTAAAATTTGGTTAGTGTGGCATATTTCAGCATGCTGTACTTGTGAGGTATATGAAAAGTTGATAATTTATGAACAATTCTTATTAACCACATTCTCAAGCTAAGCAAGATTCCCAGAACCCGTATATCAAGGGATTTCCAAAGGTCACTAGACTTCAAAATAATTATAGACCCTGGTACATAATTTGTTACATTCAGCCATTCGTACTTAAAAGAGAACACTAAACATCTGAAAAGGGTTGAGAGAAAAAGAAAAACACAAAGCAAAACACCGCACCCTATGGACTGATAGACACACTTTATAATGAGTAACTAAAACTGTCTATCTATCTAATAGTTAAACTCCACTTATGTAGCAGTCTGTTATCTACTAGTGGATATGTTTGCAGTAGAGAGTTTTCTGAGAGCTGACTGTTCTTAAAGTTATGAGGAAAAAAATTTAGTGAAAGCTTCCATTTGGAAAATGAAGTCAAACACAGATATGTGAGTCAGGATGCTCATTTTCTGACAAGAACAGGTATCCCCTAGGATTCTCAATTTAATCTTGTCTATAGCTTGATATCTTTCAAGAAGACATAATCTACCTGAAATAAATGTACAGGTTTACTTCAGAAGAGCTTAGGTAAGACATTTATGTACATTAATGAAAGGATCAGATCAGATATGTGTGGAAGTCCTTCCCAGCCTTATCTTTACTTGTCTGTATAAAAAAGTTTAGTTCACTGATATCCAGGGGTCTGCTAGATTCAGCATGAAGGTTTAGGAGGAAAAAAAATCACGTAAGATTTGGTATCAAAATTATGTGTTATAAAATAAGTCTTTGTCTCTGAAATAGTTATCCTGCATTTTCTTAGACTAAATAAAAGAAACAGGAATATCAAGAAATTGTTTATCTCATTATCCCCATGGATGACTCAAGAACTCTTAAGCATCTAGCAAAGCTGCACAGGTCTCCACTGTAAATACATTTAAATTTATTAAATGAAGTAACCCTTTCCTTTACAGGGATTAATCTCTATGATGTGAAGACAAATGGATAAAGACAGGACTCAGGATCAAGGTTTCAGGAAGAAACTATTCACTTCTTGATAAAATGATGCCTTCCAGCAGTTGTGAAGCCAGTTCCCAAACCTGTCCCCATGGGGAGAGTATTCCAGAAAATAATTTAAGGTCTTCAAAATCTAATGTTTTTAGTTTCTTTGAAGCATTAAGATAGAATCACAGAATCATAGAATAAACAGCTCATTGAGAACAAACGGGTCATTGAGTACAACCGTTACTATCAAACACTAA
>WAAB01015072.1:0-20469 GCA_013389865.1 Piaya cayana | reverse complement strand
TGCCATTTTATATTTTTCTGTTTTGATGGAGTTTTTCAGATTAGCTTAAAAACCTTTTGCTGTACCTTTCTTGCCTCTGAATCCTGTCATTGAAATATGCTCCATGTTAAATACCAGTAAGTGACACTTTTCAAGGTTTTACAAACAATGGACTTAATTGTCGTGTCACTCATTAACCAGACATATGAGCTATTAAAAGCCCACTTTTCATTTACAGAGTACTGGTTGCCCCAAGCGGGACTTTGAGAACCCTTGTTCACCTTAGTTATAGCCATAGAGCCATATATATATGGTGTTTATGCTGATTGATCTTTTTAGAAGCAAATGATCAGAGGGAGGTGTTAAGTGTTTACAATTCTCATTTCCTCGGGCTTATGCTGTGTGACTTTTACAGCTCTGTCAGTAGCCTTGCATAAACTTATATTTGTTTAACAGCTGAGAAGGTTGATGTGTTACTCTGCTACTGCTGTAAAATATCCAGTGTGTCAGATTGTGCCTTGGCAAGGCTGATGTTCTCTGCAGGTTCAGAACTGCCACTGGAATAATCTGGCTGTGTTCCAAAGCCTCTGCATATTCCATGTCAGAGCATTTTATTTCCCTTGCTGCCACGATGGCTAGTGGACCAGGCGGGGAGAGGACATCAGTGTTTTCTGGCTGGTGTGTTCCTTCATGTCTGCTGCTGCTGATCAGTCTGAAGTTGAGTTTTGTATCTGTGGCTTAATCTATAACTAAGGTGAATCCTTAGCTCTAAAGATATGTAGGTAAACAGAGGGGGAAGAGGTGGTGATGTGTTCTGTTTAACTCAGCGAGGTGTCTAATGTTTGATTTATAAACATTACAGCACTTCTAAGAGACTGTTGGTTTTAGTGCAAACCCCTGAATAGCCCCGTTGCCTCAGTTACTCTGCCCTGCCCAGGATTTTCAACTGCTGGAAGTAAGCAAATAAAACTGCAGTTTCAAAGGCGTGGACTGAATTTGACTATTCATAAACTGTACTTTCATGGGTGTTGCCACTGTACAAATGAATAAGTCCCTAGGGGCTATTAGCTTATCTTTTTTATTTGATTCTTAAACTGTGTTTTGGTCTTGCATTGCATGACTTTCCCTTTTCAGGTATAGTTTTGGGAGTTTTAGAGGTACTGCTATTTGGAAATCTGCTTTTAAAAGCAGATACTGGTAATAAAATATTGATATTCTTCTCAGGTTAGCGTCTCAGAGCTCTGCTGTGTTACTGCTTCGACATTCCTCCCTACCAAGTAGGTGATTGCCTGACCTGGTAACCTTGCAAATCCTGTTATGTGTCATGTTTATTACTTCATGTGTGACTATTGACTTTCACTGGATTAAGGATTCTGGGCTTGGCCAGGCTTTCACCCATCTATAGGTGTTTGCCTAACACCAGTAACCAGGTATCATAGCAGGAACAAGCCCTGAAGAGCTGTGAGGCTGTGCTGACACAAAGGTTTCAGAAGCTGTGAATCCCATCTACACCCATATGAAGAAGGCCAATACTTTGGCTTTAAGGAATTATTCCTGTAGAAAGATATTTCTCAGTGAGACTCAAGCTTATGCTGTGTGAACTGTCTGGGGTGTTAGTCAAGTGTGGTTGGTTAGAACTGNTCACTGGGCACTGGTAGAGGCTGCCCAGGGAGGGGGTTGACTCACCTTCCCTGGAGGTGTTTAAGGTGCAGGTGGATGAGATGCTGAGGGACATGGTTTAGAGATTGGTGGGAATGGTTGGACTTGATCCAGTGGGTCTCTTCCAACCTGGTAATTCTATGATTCTATTAAATCCAAACTAAAAAAAGGAAAGGGCAAAATTGCTGGTGAAATTAAGCAGGAAGAGAAGTGAACTTTTGCTTTCCTTGTCTGAATATGCGCAGTCGGCTGTTGAAAAAAGATGGTGACGCTTGTGAAGGCCCATGAGCTGTTTTTAAAACTCTAAATGCCAGGATATTGTTGATTTAAGAGGTACAGTATTGCTGGGGAGGGAGTGCTGAAAAAAACCCAACTTTATTATGTGTAAGGGAATGGAATGTGCAAGCCACTCTTCTGTCTGTGTTGAGAAGCAAGTATCTTGGTACTCGAGGGCATATAAACTGCAGCTCAGTGAGTTCATACATTTATTCAAGCTGCTGGAACTGACTTAGGGCACACTGTTAGCCTAAGGCAAGCAACGAACATGGGGCTTGCTTGTGAGATCTTCTGTAGTCCTGCCAGATCCTCAACACTGCAGATCCACTGAAGCAACAGCGATGACTCCAGAGGTGTGTGTTGATGTGTGAAGAAGCAATGTAAAACACCGCTGCTGTGCTCCCAGCCTTGGCAGACTAAAGGAGACGTCTTCCTAACGGGCAGAGGAGGTTTGGCTGGAGTTTTTTTCCACAGAGGAAGGAAGTTATTTAGTATGAGTAGGGTGAATCATAGAATAACCAGGTTGGAAGAGACCCACCAGATCATCGAGTCCAACCATAAAGTTATATTATCGGTGTAAAACACCCAACAGCTAAAGGAAATAACCAGAGGGTACTAAGGTGTGGGTTGAGTGATGCAGTGATACCAACATGTCTTTATGGTGGACTGCAATGCTCTCTAGCCTTTATTTTATCTGGAGGAAAAATGGAGGGTGGAAAAATGAGGAAGATAAATCTAAAGATGATAATTTATGGTGAAACTGTAGATCTTTGCTAGTTTCCTATTACTGTTCTCTATGCTGGATCAATTTGTGATGTTCATGTTTCCATTTGTTAGTGCACAGAAATTAATAAGCAGAGACGTTACTCTGGGATATAAGATCACGTTTTAATGAGTAACTTACTGTAAACATCACAGTTGTTAGAAGAGATTAACCTCTCAGCTAAAATCCAAAGTACAAGTCCTGATTTTTATATATTGCAGATGGCTCTGATCCAGTACTGGTCTTGTAATTTAATGGATCAGTGTATACATGTATCTATCCAAAATAGGGGTGGTTCTCACTTGATAGGTTGTTGTGCAAAAATGTTATTGTAGGGTTTTTTTCCAACTGCATCCAATTTCAGCTACCCTATCTCCAACAAGAATTCAGTTCGTGGTAAGAGAGTTTTGGTTACAAAGATTACTTGTGCTGCTAAAAGGGTGTAGGCAGCTGTTTGCTGTTGCTTGGATGAGCAGCCTGGTGAAAATCACAGACCTAATTGATTGTATCGGCAGGAGAGCAACTGTTAGGACAACAGTAGTTTTTATTTTACCCTGAGGACTTTAGAACAAGCCTAACTTGTGTAATACTGCACTGCTCCTGCTGCCCTTGTGCCAAATCAAAAAGTAGATTTTGGGTTTGAATGCCAAACCTTTGGTTTCAAGAGAAAAGGTTTGATGTGAGGATGTTTGTCAAGTTTATAGATCGTGCTGTAATTGTTTTCTGTTTAGCTTGTAGGTCCAGATGCTAAGGATGCCCTTTGGGTTTTTGACTGCTCCAAAAAAAGAATCAGCAGTTGAATGAGACTTGCAAGAAATCTAGGATTCCCTGAAAGGAAGGTTATTGCTCAGGCCATCCTCACAGCTTCATTGTGCTGCTGTGCATTATTATGGGGTGGAGGAAGTAGAGGAGGCAGACAATGCAAGCCAGATTGATAAAGAAATCAAGAATATTGAGAGAGAGATCAATGTGACTGCTTAAAAACCAATAATTATTGCAATTTGAGATAACCTAGGCTATTCGAGTCATTCAGGTAGGACTGGCAGATGGCACAAGATGCAGAAGAGAGTTGTACTTTCTCTACAGTGAAATCTAGAAGTTGGGAAGGAATTCCCCAAATAACTTTAGGATACCTAATTGAATCATAGCCATACTATCCACTGATTAGGGTTGGATATCCACATTTGGGTTAATTAGGCTTTGGTTCCTGTTGCGTCCTTTTCAGCTGAGAATTTTTTTCTTTCAGAGTTTTGTTTGAGCTCTGGGATGCATCTACAGTATATCACGTTATGGTCCTACAAAACAAACCTGTATAAATGTCACCATTTCAGTTTCAGAATCATGGAATCACTTGGGTTGGAGCCTTAAAGTCTACTCAGTTTAAACCCCTGTGCTAGGAGACACCTTCCACTGGATCAGATGGCTCAAAGCCCCATCCAATGTCATTTTGAACACCTACTGGGATGGAGCATCCATTTGGGATGTCATTGACGTCCATTTCTTCCATTGGGATAAGTTAAGGCATTGATTCTTATTACTAAATAGGGGAATAAAGAATGGGTTTAGGTGGAATATAGAATCACCAGGTTGGAAAAGACCCATTGGATCATGGAGTCCAACCATTCCCATCAAACACTAAACCATGTCCCTCAGCACCTCATCCACCTGTGCCTTAAACCCCTCCAGGGAAGATGACTCAACCACCTCCCTGGGCAGCCTGTTCCAGTGCCCAATGACCCTTTCCATGAAAGATTTTTTTCCTTATGTTCAGCTACACCTTTCTGCAATTGTGCTTTACTGCCTAGAGGACATCTAAAGCTCCAACAACACTCCTGGTAAAATATGGTAAAAACAACAACATGGTAAAAACTGGGTAAGAAAAGGCTGTCTGATTCCAGATGAGGCTATAAAAATATGCTTTCTTTTTCCTCCAATGTGAGCTGGTTGACTTCTTATTTATTCACCTTAATTTAAGGTCCAGAAACTTTCCTCGGTATTGTGTTGTTACTGTAAAGAGCATTAGTCAAGTTAATAGTATATTATAAACATAGCTACACTCTTGTTCCAAGCACAACTGGTCACGTGTAGGACAGTGGAAAAAAAAAAAAATGATGCATACTGAATTCTGAAGTTCAAGTTGTTTCCAAATGGTCCACATTAACAAAACAAAAATATTCACTCTGAAAATTCAGTCATGCGTGCACCCTGGAACTGCTGCCACAGCAGGAAGAGCCTAGTTTGAACAGCTTGAGTAGTACGATTGCTCACAGCACTGCAGCAAACTCTAGGTCAGTCCTCTCAAGGTCTCGCAGCACCATCGTGCTTAGATTTCTTCTTCTAGGGAATTATAATGCGTAGGCAAGCTTTTCTATATTGCTTGTATTAATTGATTTCAAGGAACTTAAAATGAAAATGCCTCTTGTATTCAAGTCCTTAAAATAATGAAACGGAATATTCCAAAGTGTAAGTGTGATGTTTTGAAAATAATAGAAAAATACAAGAATTTATTACAAGCATTCATTCTCTTTTCAGCTAAGTTACTTCTGACAATACGGAACTTCTATCGCACAACTCTGTTTCTAAGTAATACTCACTAGGCAGTAAAATATGTAATGTTTATACATCAGAATTGCTGGAAATAGTGCTGCTAGACTCAAAAATAGAATTGTAGAACCATGGAATGGTTTGGGTTAGAGTGGACCCTGAAGATCATCCAGATATAAGCCCTCCTGTCATGGGCAGGGGCACAAAAAATAGAGAATGATGGATGAATGAGAGAGAAAAAAAAAGAGGAGTTTGTGCTAGTTTGACAACTGCAACTACATTTGTTAATTTAGAGTATAGTCTTACAATGTAGAGGGAGATGTTTGCAAACATTTGAGATCCTTCTTTCTTCCTCAATGAGGAGGAAGTGTGGGAATAGGGCAAATCTTTAAGTGATGATGTGGACTGAGGCTTTGAGCAAACTGACCTTGTGGAAGCTGCCCCTGCTCGTGGCCGGGAACTTGGAACTGGATCATCTTTAAGGTCCCTTCTGACCCAGATTATTCCAGGATTCCATGAAGAATAACAGACAGGTCCAGGGCAGAACATCGCAGTTAAATAAGGACCTTTTCACTGCCCTTTGTGTAAAGAAGACTCAGAGAAAGGAAAGAGACTTTACCCAGTCCTGTAGTGACGGGACAAGGAGCAATGGTTTTAATTTGAAAGAATGTAGATTTAAATTGAATATAAGGAGGAAACTTTTTTTTAATGAAGGTAGGTTGCCCAGAGCAGTGGTGGCTGCCCCATTCCTGGAGGTGTTCAAGGCCAGGTTGGGTGGGGCTTGGAGCCCCTGATCCAGTGGGAGATATTCCTGCCCATGGCAATAGGTGGACTGGATGATCTTTGAGGTCCCTTCTGACACAAACCATTTCATGATTTGCTGTTTCAAACATCTCTCAGGCTATTCCATCAAGCCTATGGGCTGCCTTTCTGAGACAGGTTTTCCTCTCTGTTTCAATTATAGTTTTTACCATAGCCACGTATCTGGTACTTGGGATAGGTCAAAACTGCCAAAATAATTAAATGTAGCTATGTCAGTCATTATTGCTGATACTGGTAATTTATGCATTAATCACAATTATGTGTTATTAAGGACGTGTGACGTCACAAGGTAACAACGAGATGGGAATTGTTTTCTGTGCAATTAAATGGGCAGTATTACTTTTTAATAAGTAAAATTTGGACCCTGAAATAGTCAGAATAGTTTCTTCAACATCGTGATCGTATATCTTAAAGCATCACTATTTTAGTGTTGGACAGTGTCTGAAAATGCAAATATAACAAATTGCTTACAACAACCTAATCTTAGAAGAGCACAGGTCTGGCTTATGTTTCCATTTCAGTTTTAAACAGAAAACATTGTTTGAGGGAAAAGGTGGCTTAGTTTCTTTACAGGACTTAAAGGATTGAGGCAGTATGATTAAATTTGGTATAAAGATTACTTCATCAGTGCAAACTTTCCTAAGATGTCTCTTTTTTTTTTTCTAGATACCCTATGTGTTTTTTATTCCTGTACCATGTTTCATATACTTGAATGTTATTAATGTTCTTGTTATAGTAACAGCAGTTGCAGCTCCTTCCATCTCTTAAAAATGCATTCATTGCTATATTCTTCTGCAGAAACATTCTATTCTCTACACCTCTCAATGCTTAACAGTGTGTGTCCACCTGGAAGTTCAATAGTCTGTGAAAAAGGAAAAAGTGGCATGCTCTCAGGTTTGTTTTTTTCCAATTAAGCTAGTAATGCTGTAACATACAGATAACCAATGATGTCCTTGTGTGGTGAGTACATTATCTTTTTGGACAGCGGAAGAAGGAAAAAATAGAAATGACCTAAAGAACTAGCTGTGCTGTCAGCACTCAGCAGAAAACATGCATTAGTGTTATTAGGCAGTCGCTACATTTCTGACATCATAGAATCACCAGGTTGGAAGAGACCCACCGGATCATCGAGTCCAACCATTCCTATCAAACACTAAACCATGTCCCTTAGCACTGGATCCACCCTTTCTGTGAAGAATTTTTTCCTTATGTCCAGCCTGAACCTCCCCTGGCAGAGCTTGAGGCCATTCCCTCTTGTCCTGTAATGGGTTCTAAATGGCATGTAGGTTCTAAAAAAATAAACTTAGGATAATTAAGATGGGTAGTTTATACCTCTAAGTAAAAGAATAATCCTCTTGGCATCACGTATTTCAAACCAAGGAAATATAGACACATGTATGCAGTATTTTTAAGGCATAGATTAATAAATAAAAATACAGGGGACATTAAAAAATTCATTGAAGATGGAAACTGTGCAGCACTATGGTGTTTTCTACTGTGTTTTGCTTTTTCTTTATCCAGTGTCCTAAACCATAAATTAAACTTGCTTTGTGAGCTTTTGGAAATAGCACATGTCACTTGATGATTACTGTATTATATTTGACAATTCTATATGCGATCAAAGTGATAATGGAGTGGAAAACTATTATTGCTTAAAAAAAAAATCTTGAAAGCAGATAAGGAACTCTTCCATTAAACATATTAACCTCTAAGGAGGGAGGAAGTGATTTCTGGTTTTTAAACAATTTCTCTGGAATTGCTGTAGTTTTATCCCCACTTTTACTCAGCTAGAATTAAAAAAAAAAAAGTTCCAAAGCTACAAGGAGATAAACAAATGAGTGTATTCCTGCTTTGATTAAATTCACCCCAGTGTCAACAGTTGCAGCAAGGCAAATCTGCTACTTGTAGTCTCTTTCATTGTAATTTTTGATCCCTGAATGTGATGAGAGTTTGGAGTCCTTTGCCTGGGAGGGTTAATTCCTCCCTCCAGAATTGGGAGATTTAAGAAATGTGCTAAGTGTAAGTGGCACAGAACAAAATGCTTTGATACTGCACTGGACTTTTTTTGTCTGACAACAAAGCAATGCATTCATTGTATATAATGAAATTCTCTCGCAGTTGTGGAAAAACTCATTGTTTATTCATGATGGAAGATCAGTAAGGCCTGGCTAATCCAAGCATTTCTTCTTAATAAAAATTTATTTCTGAAAAGGGGTGATTCTTGCCTTATGAAATAAAGATTCATGAGAGAATATGTGTGGCTTGCAGAGGGGAAAACAAATGGGAGTTGCAAAATGGGTATGAGTTTAGAGGAATTTTAACTCAGACCAAGCTGGATTTTTTTGATTTTGGGTTTGTTTTTTTTATTCTTTGTGATCACTGGTGCCAAAGTCACTTGCATTTTAATTTCCTTGTTGTGTTGTAACTCCCTTCTGATTCTGGGGTTGTTTAGCCTGGAGAAGAGGAGGCTGAGGGGAAACCTCATTGCTCTCTACAACTACCTGAAAGGAGGTTGTGGAGAGGAGGGAGCTGGGCTCTTCTCCCAAGTGACAGGACAAGAAGGAATGGGCCTCAAGCTCCGCCAGGGGAGGTTTAGGCTGGACATTAGGAAAAAAAATTTCACAGAAAGGGTCATTGGGCGCTGGCTGAGGCTGCCCAGGGAGGGGGTTGATTCACCTTCCCTGGAGGGGTTTAAGGTGCAGGTGGACAAGGTGCTGAGGGACATAGTTTAGTGTTTGATAGGAATGGTTGGACTCAATCTGGTGGGTCTCTTCCAACCTGGTTGTTCTGTGATTCAGATGTGAGACTGGGGTATGTTTTTTGCAGCTGGGTGCGGCTGAACCCAGTGACAACACCACATAATTTGGGTCTTCCAGGGAAGAATTCTGGTATTGAGAATTGCCAAAACTCGAGAAAGATGTAGAAAACCCCAAAGACTGGAAACACATGTATTAACAAGAAATAAAATGATGATGTGTGAAGAGGGAGAAACTACACATCTGGGGATTACTCATGCTTTTAACTTTTTTAATTGGTAGAGGTAGTTCTTAAACTTTTTCAACAGAAACACAGCCTTGAGGTTATGTGGATGTTATCTGTGTTGTTTTATTGACTGAGGAACACAGATTCCATCACGCATGAAGGGAGAGGCACGTGTAGGAGATGCCATGACCTCCAAGCTGATTTGATACACAGTAGAGTCTACTGTTTCCTGGGCTGTGACTCTGCCAGATGCGTGTGTTGCCTTTTGATTTAAGCTTATTGTAATTTTTGTAGCAACTGGCCTGTCTTCTTTTTTTATCAAGTTGCTTCTTACCTTGTATATTGCCCTTGAAAAATTAAAAAGCCTATTAGATAGTTTAAATAATTTACTTAAGAAAACCGAAGGGCTGGAACTCCCTCTAATCCTACTGAAATGAGAACAAAATGCCAAAGTAAAGAAAATTTCAGCTCCCCAACATTTCATCAGAGGATGGTTCTGGCACGCAATGATAAAATTTTCCATTCTCAATTATTAAAATCTCCTTAAGCAGCAATTCACAAGCATTTAAGAAAATTACTCTCTACTTCTAATGATTTGTTTCCAAGAGCAGGACAACTTCAATGTAGCTGATAAGAAATGTAGTAAATAAATGCTGATTTATTTTATTTTTTCAGGCAGCGCTGAAGCTTTTTGCTTATTGACACTGAATGTAGCCGCCTCTGTTTTGATTTAGAGTTATTGTTCAGTGTAGCTGAGCGAGTGAACTGAGACACTGACAGTGTGGGAGTGAGCCTCAGACAGAGATATCAAGTGAGCTATTTGAGCTGCTTATTAATTGTTAAGTGTCTACTGATCCTTAAACTAGATACCTAACCTGAAAAGACCAGTATCAGCAACAGATGCAAATTATATGGATCCTGTAGGTGTGCAGGCCCTACAATTTAAGTGGGATAGTAAATTTTTTATTGCCTGTTTGAGCTTTCATATCTGGGCCCTTCCCCTAGCGTGGGGCCTCCAAACCCCACATTATTCTCAATTTGCTCATAACTAGAAGATAATACTTGAATTGAAACTGTGTTAACAGCTGCATATTGACCAATTGTTCATGAACGTATTTATTATGGGGTTCCCAGTGTCAAATACACTTCCTCTAAGGTAGCCCAGTACAAAAACTTAATTTATTTGGCACTTACTATGAGGGTGGTCTCTCCGCTTTTCCATGTCTCTCTTGAGCTACCTGCCTGTTGTTCTTAAATTCTCATTCTGACAGTTTTGGGTGCCATGGTGGGTTCAGAGCTTGTTGCTGGTTCATCTCCACTCAGGTATTGCCTACTGTCACCTTTCAGGAGACAGGTTAGCATCTTCAAACTGCAGAAGAAAACACAAGTAATAGGTCCTATCTGAATATTGCTCTTCAAAAGCTGCAGTGATTACAAGGCCAAAAGGTGAAAATATTTTTTGCCTTTGGAGGTTGTGACTGTGATTTACTGTAAAGTGCAAAACCATGGGACTTCCTCAGGCAGGCCAGTCATTTAGGATATCCTCCAAGCCCCAAGTAAACCCTCCTCCCTTTGTCTCCACAGGAGTCATTAGAGAAATTTCCTTATATTGCTGCAGAGTGGAACAGCAAATCTCCAAGAAAACTCACAAATTGGACATCATGTCATCTCTTAGTTGCTGACTTTGGTAATGATGTGGGTTGGGGAGGGGAAGCAGAGTAGGAACCTGGGGACTTCTCTCACTTAGGGGTTTTAAGGTAGTGTGAAGCAGATAGGGAGGAGGCTTCTCAAATATTCCTGTGGCTGTCACTGCAGGAGTAAACATCTATTTCCTCAACAAGAACATAAGCAACAACATTCATGTCCTGTTCCTGGTCACATGCATTCATCTCATGTATCTGTATAAAACCTGTTTCATAGGGTATCCAATAGTGTCTTGGGTTGCTTTACAATCCAGTAAGCATTATCCACAATTTGCTGCTTCATGTTCCAGTCAAGATGTTTCATTGAATGTTTCTGGTTGTATAACTAGTCCTGGTCTGTCATTCTGTAAGAACTATCTTCAGTCTATGTGTGTCTTGGCAGCTTCTTTTTAAATGATGACTGGAGGAGTTTAGCTCCTGCAGAGAATTTGAAAAATGGGGTAAGCTCCTCTTGTCTGGTAGTAGATGTTCATATCTTCAGTCAGAATTGGGACTTTGAGTATGAAACTCATCTGTACTGCTAGGAGGATTCTATGGCTGTGGAGTTCATTCTTTTCTTGGGCTCCATTGAAAAGCAGCAATCAGGGAATCGCAGGATGGCTTGAGTTGGAGAGGGACCTCAAAGCCCATCCAGTTCCACCTCCCCTGCCATGGGCAGGGACACCTCCCACTGGATCAGGTCTGCACTGCCACAACTTCAATATCTAATGTGACCCTTTAAGTGTCTACTTCCTAAACTTTTGCTCTATAAAACCTACCCTGTCCTTTTATGTTTTTTTCTTTATCTGTAATTGTTAATTTGAATGTTGACCTTCTCTCATCATAATGGGCAAACATTTTCAGTGATTCAGGAGTTAAAATCACTATGCATCTTTCACAAGTCTTAAGCTGATGCCCCTCTTAGGATAGTTTACTAAGAACCTCTTAAAATATAGTAGTAGTTTGTTCTTATCAACAAAATCTTCAAAACTGTTTCTTCTGAAGAGGGATAATTGCCCATCTGCTAATTGCATTCCCTTCTCCTTTGATCTTTCTGACCAATTTTTTTTAATATTACAGGACTTCAGTGAAATCAGAAATGAAAGGAGGCATCTTCTAATCACTCCTAATGCTCTGCATAATTCTTTTTCCCTAAAGAAACCAGCTCAGAGCTCAGCTGAGCCAATGTGTTTAAAAACACAATCTGAATCATCTAAATAATAACACAGGATGTATGTTCTCTGCCAGTTGTTTTTCAAAGGCAACATTTTGAACTTCAGCTTGTGGATATGGGAGATAGCTCATTAAAAGGTATTTCCCGTGCTGGTTGTATCATTGGTGGCAAGAATACAAACCGTCAATAGGTTTCCACTAAGACAGTCTTGGCTGTTGATTTCCTCCTTCCTTGATTGTGTAGGAGTATACAATAAAGGCAAAGTTGCTGACAGGTGAGTTTCCTATCATTCATCCGACCTGAAGAGGCACTGAATCAACAGAATAAAGATCTCGGGGCTACCTCACTGCAATCAGCTACACCCTTCAGAATGATACCTTTACCCTTCAGTATCTATTCAAGTGCTTTTGGAAGACAATAGCCTCAGCATTAAAATAGCACCAGGCATCCAAATCCTTCAGAGAAGTGGAAAAACTAAGATTTAACATAAAATGATATAGCATTGCTTTCTTTTACCCTTTTGTCTTTCGTTTCCAACTTACTTTTTTTATTGATAAGGCTAGTCCTTATCTGGCTGCCTCATTATGTTTAATCACTTAGGCTCTGTTTTAAGATGTAAACCTATTTATGTGTAAGTACTGCAACTGCAGAAATGCACAATCCAGTTCTGACGTCGCTGGTGATTGCAAATAAAAACAAGACAGCTTATATATCCAACTACCTGAGAGGAGGTTGTTGAGAGGAGAGAGCTGGCCTCTTCTCCCAAGTGACAGGGGACAGGACAAGAGGGAATGGCCTCAAGCTCCACCAGGGGAGATTCAGGCTGAACATTAGGAAAACATTTTTCACAGAAAGCGTCATTGGGCACTGGAACAGGCTTCCCAGGGAGGTGGTTGATTCACCTTCCCTCGAGGTGTTTAAGGGACGGGTGGATGAGGGGCTGAGGGTCATGGTTTAGTGTTTGATAGGAATGGTTGGACTCAATGATCTGGTGGGTCTCTTCCAACGTGGTGATTCTATGATTCTATATATCAGGAATTGATCCTGTTAAATTCCTCTCTGGTCCAAGCCCATCTACTGAATTTCATCTACAGCTGTTTTCCAGCTGAATTTGATGGCAAGTTTTGCTTATAGCTTTCTGCAAATCCAAAATTATAAATGCAAATTTAAATTAAGGAAGAAAAAGGCAGAAACTAAGAATCTTTCATGAATGCACTTTCTTAGAGGTGAAAAGCAAGCCTCAGATTAATGTTTTGCAACCTAATGCGAGGCAACAGTGCTATGTGGCGTCTTCTCTTAAAACCAGGGAATGCAAGTTTGACAGGTAATCACTTGATATGCACAATTCCTGAGTGATTGGCAATCCACGTGCAGCAGAGCAAAATCGAGTGCAATTTCCTTTGTAAATAATTAGCTGTCTTTTGATAGGCTCTAGTTATCAAGTACTGTAATAGTTACCACTAAGTGTGTATTGCTGAGTGATAAGTAACAGTGACTTTCTTGCCTCGTGTACTCTGTTATATTTTTGAAATTGATATTCCTTGTCATAAGGAAGGCTTCAGCAGTGACGCTTCACGAATTATTGCTTAAAATTGGATTTACCAGTTTGCTCCTTTTTATGTTTATAAGGAATGTCATGATAGGCAATGTGCAGTGATGAATGCATCAGGGAAATGTGTGTTGGTGAAGGATTTAGAGGGGAAGCCATGTGAAGAGCAGCTGAAGTTGCTTGGTTCAGCTTCTGGGGAAGAGAAAATTGAGGGGAGACTTCATCATGGTTTAATGTGTCTCCAAAGAGGAGGAGGAGGCGGCATTGAGCTCTTTTCTGTCTGGCCAGGACCTGAGGGAATGGCAGCAAGATGGGCATGGGAGGGTTAGGTTGGACCTTAAGAAAAGGTTCTTCCCCCAGAGCTTGGTGGGGCACTGAAACAGCTCCCAGGGAAGCAGGCACAGCACCAAGCCTGACGATAGTCCAGTAGCATTTGGCCAACGCCCTCAGGCACACGGTGTGAATGTTGGGGTTGTCCTGTGTGGGGACAGGAGTTGGACTCAGTCCTTGTGGGTCCCTTCCAACTCAGGACATTCTATGAATCTAATACTGCAGATTAACGTTCTCACCCTGGCCCCTCACGCCAAGCATTCTTGTTAGTTACCTGTTACCAACAGTACCAGTCATCTCCAAGAGGGTTTTCTCTTCTCTATCCTTTGATACCCTAAAAGTTGTGGAGTACACAGAACACTATCATTAGAAAAGAATATCATTTACCTTAACAGTATGTCGTAACTTGACATTTCTCACTCTCTGGGGCAGCTGGTTTCTCTCTCATGGAGTTAATACATCATCTCCATTGTGAGCAGTTGTGGCACTTGGGTAACTTTTTTACCCTATGACAGTGCATATTTTTATTTGTTACTCTTTTTCTAATCGGATTCCGTCAATCAATCAGCCTTTAGTCAGTGAAACTGATTCAAGAATGAGAAGTGTTACTTGCTCTGGGCATCAGTCACCTCACGTTATGCGTTATTTAAACACATATTGGTGATGCACATGCTGCTTTTCTATGTGTGTATGAGACAGAAGTAGAGGAAATTGTTGGCTAAAATTAAATTATTAATTTATTTACTGTATGGTGTTGCTAATGAGTTCTAAGCTTTAAATGCAGTGACTGGCTGCATTGTCTGAGGTCCCGTTTCTGTCATAAAATGATGCAGTGGAACAAATGAAATGCTGTATTCTGCGGTTGCTGTGCTGCTTTCTTATGGTATCCCAGCTCTTCAATTTCCCAGCCAATAACTGCAGCTTGCTTTCCTAATCAGTAGGGATTGCTCCATCTTAGACTGTCTGAGTTGGTGTGCTGGGTAATTTGGATTATTTTTTTCTTGCAGAACTATGAGATTATATGGAAGTCTATCCCTGCTATTTGGTTACCCTGCCTTGAGACACATCTTTTGTTACCTAGCCACATGCTTCTGTGCATCCTCTAAATAATTATTCACCTCTTTGAGCAAACGTCACAGACAAATATTTTGCAATGTGGCTCCATGGTTTAAGGCATTATTATTATTTTCTTTCCCTGTGGCAAGACTTTGTATCTGGTGATTAGGTTCCCAGTCTCTCATGTTTCCTGGTGTTGCATTATGTCTAGGTAACTTTTGAACAAACATTTGGAACGTGGTGAGGAAACGTAAATGATTCTTTTTTCCAGCTATGAATGCTGATGAAAAGTCTGTATTTGAAATTGCAGTAAGTAGGCCTGGTGTTTTATGGAACTTTTGATATCTGAAAAAGAAAAATCAAGATGATATTAACTCTCTAGTTCTGTTTGTAGGTAGTTCTTCAAGAAAGGCTGTGCTTTGAGTCATTTCTTTAGTGTTAGTGGCTTAGAAATGGAGCAAACCTGACATGTAATTTCAGCTCTCCTGGCTGGTTCTTTTGTTTTGACAGAGTTAATTTTTCACTGATCTTGTAGACTTTAGCTGAAGGTGAGACTGTAAATCATAACAGGCTTCCCAGTGCTCTTCTGCACTTGATAATGCAATAGAGGGTGTGCATCATGTAATGTATTTGTTTCTTGGTGTCTTCATAATGCTGATACTGGGGAAAGGATTTGAAGCGACAAGACCACAGGAGAATGAACAGAGTTTGGCTTAGAGGATGGAAGTGGCTGGAGTTGTTCAAGGTCACTGATGGCTGTTGATTTGATAGAGCAGGAAAATGAATTTTTAGGCTATGAGCTGGTTTGAGTGTAGTGATGAGGAGTAGGAGGGTTAAGTGATAAGGAGACAGTCTCTTTGATCCATACTGTCTGGCAGCAGTCAGACTATTTGAACATAAGAGATGTAAAACACTTCTAGCTCTTTTTTTTCTGTGTAATTGCAAGTAAAGCACATAACACTGACTGGCACACGTTCTTATAGCAACATTTCTAAACTGGCTGCTGACCTTCAGTCCTAGCAGTTTGTGCAACTATCGAAATACAATGCTTGAAGCCCTTTTGAAACCTTCTGTTTAGACACAATGGGCACTAAAGGGTTTTCTAATAGGATTTTCTGCTGTTACCTTGACAGCTGTGTGAAGAACTGACCCTTGTGTCTTTCTTGTGCTCCATGATGGTACTAATCACAAAACTACAGTGATGGCAGGGATCCTCTTAACTTCTTGACCTCTGTCTCTACTGCTAGAGCTCTTTTCATTGATTTGTCATTAAAAGAAGCTTAGGGGGCATCTCTCTTCTGTCTGCTGAAAACCACCTTGGAAATACCTGCATACAGAGAGTCCTCTGTGATTGGGATTGAACTGGCAGGGCTCCAGTGAGAGCAGCCAAGTCTCAGAGTAGTTTTTGTGACATAATGAGAAGAATAGACATGGCTTGAACAGGTAGGCAAAATGACTGTTGGCACCCAGCACAGGGAGATGATGCCCTGAATGATTCAGGAATGATCCTAAAGCAGCAGAGAACCTAAATCATAGTATCACCAGAATACTTTGGGTTGGAAGGGATCTGAAAGATCATCTAATTCCAACCCTGATGTGATGGACAGGGACACCTCCCACTGGATCAGGCTGCCCAAGGTCCTGTCCAACCTGTTCTTGAACATCTCCAGGGATGGAGCATTCATAACTTCCCCAGGGCAACCTGTCCAGTGTCTTATCATCCTCATGGTGAAGAAATTCCTCCTTATGTCTTGTGTAAATCTTCCCCTCTCCAGTTTAAAGCTGTTGCCCCTGATCATATCACCACAAGCCCTTGTAAATAGTCCCTCCCCAGCTTTCTTGTATCCCCTTCAGGTACTAGAACGTTGCCATAAGATCTCAGAGCCTTCTCTTCTCCAGGTTGAACAATCCCAACTCTCAGCCTGTCCTCATAGGCAAGGTGCTCCAGCCCTCTGGTCATCTTTGCAGCCCTTCTATGGACCTACTCTGACAGTTCCATATCCTTCTTACACTGAGGATTCCAGAAGTGGACACAGTAATCCAGATGAGGTCTAACAGGAGAGAAAGAGAGGGACAGAATCCCCTCCCTTACCCCACTGGCCACGCTTCTTTTGATGCAGCCCAGGACACAGTTGGCCTTCTGGGCTGCGAGCGCATGTTAATGGCTCATGTTGAGCTTCTTATCGACCAGCACCCCAAGTCCTTTCCTGCAGGGCAGCTCTCAATCACGTTATCCCCACTCCTGTGCTGAAAACAAGGATTGCCCTGACCCAGGTGTAGGATCTTGTACTTGGCCCTGTTGAACCTCATGAGGTTCTCAGAAGCCCCCAGCATCAGATAAAACAGATTATTGAAGTAGAACCTTTTTGAGGGATAAGAGTGCAATTATTTGTTGTAATGGACCAATAGAAATTGAAGTGTGATCCAGAGTGTTTTGAAGATCTGATTAATTCCATGAGTTTAAACTGAAATCAGACATTAGAGGCATCTGACTACTGGTGCTGGTGTTGCAATAACTACTGCAAACCTGTTACACACATCCTATCTATCCTATACCGTGCCATTCCGTCCCACTACAAGTGCTTTCTGGTACTCAGTAGTTTATTTCCCAATAACTTTTGCAATTCACAATCCTTCTCTACTACTTCAATGTGTTTGCCAGACTGATATTTTTAGGTATGTTCACTGAGCTGTTGCCACCTTATCTATAAGTTCAGCACAGAGGAATGTGCTTTTGGGTGCCCCTTTTGGTAGAACATGAAATGTGAATCTTGAATGAGGAGGGGTGCAACCTTCCCACTTGAGTCAGGTGGTTTCCTCTTCAACTTGGGTTTGTGCCAGGAAGGTTGATTAACATCACTTAGGTGAGTGCTGGACATTAAGTTAAGTGTGGTTTTAGTTCAATAGCAGTCAGGCATGAAATGTTTTCGCTACCTTTGTCTTCTGTGTGTTTTTCCCTTGAAAAATCATATAATCAGAATGGTTTGGGTTGGAAGGGACCTCAAAGATCATCCAGTTCCAACCCCCTGACATGGGAAAGGGACACCTCCCACTGGATTGTGTTGCTCAAAGCCTAATCCAAGCTGGCCTTCAACATCTTTAGGGATGGGGCAGCCACCACTACTCTGGGCAACCTGGTCCAGGGCCCCACCATCCTCACAGGAAAACATTTCTCCATAATATCTAACCTAAATCTCCCCTTTTTCTTCTGAAAACCCTACCTCCTTGTCCTGTCTGTGCCTTCCCTGCTTATGAGCCCATCTCTAGCTCTTTTGTAAGCCCCCTTTCAGTATTTGAATGTGTGGTCTCTTTTTTGTCCAACTCTGGTTTAAAAATTAATTTTTATTTCACATTTTACCTAATAAAATTAATTTTCCTTCTTTTAAGCTGTATTTAAGTAAACTCTATGCAATCCTTTATTGAAGATGGTGCAGTTTTGCTTCATAGCAAGAAAAATGTTAAGTGTATGCAAAATCTAGATATTCTTGTGCTGCAGAGAGTAATTATAATTATTAGAGAGAAAAAAGTGGTAGTGCCATCTATTGTTATGATTGCTTGGTGCTTTGTATCCTAAAGCCCTGCCTTGCAGCATGTTGTATTTCTTCTTTTCAACGGCTTGATCCAAAATTTTCCATGCATTTTTTTCCTGCATGTCGCTGGTGGTGGTGAAATTTTGTCTACACTATGTAGGCCACTTGAAAAGAGAGATCGGGAAGAATATGCTGCTTTGACAGTGGCAAAGAACAAAATGTTAAGGATTAGTAAATCTTTACTACCTCTACTTTTGAAAAACAGGGATTTGGTGTTTGATAGAGGAATATTTTATTGGGAAATAAATATTTCAAAAGCATGAAGGGCTTTCATAGATACTTTTTAGAGTTTGGAAGCTGAATTTGGCTAAGATTGTGCTGCGTATACCACCATCCAGAACTGCAGTCATCAGGAAACACTGTCCTGCAATTTAATCTGCTAATAGGCAGAGGTGATTGTGGCACTGATTGTTTCCAGAACAGAGAACTCCAGGAATCGGTTTCCTCCTGTAACTGAACGCTGTGCCTCATGCAGACAAGGGAGCAAAATTAACTTCAGTGCTCTCTAATTCATCTTTGACTTTGCCATGTTATCTGCCCCTTCAACTCCTTTCTGGCAGTACTGTATGTCTGTTCTCAGGTTCTGCTCTACCTTTTGTATGCCAAGGAAAATGATTACAAGAAAATGAGGTAGTTCATGAAGAAATAGCAGGAACTCAAAGCAGAGGAATAAAACTTGAAGGTGCTGAGATCTTTCCACATTATTCTTAGTCATCAGTTTTCTTACTGACACTTTGGCATGATTAATATTGAGAACCTAGCACCAAAATCATTCTCTTCCCGATGCAGAAATGAAAACGAAATTGAATGAGTATGTCACAGGGAGTTGTCATCATTTCTGAGGTAAGATAACATTGTGTGAGGTTTTTTCTAAGGGAAGTTTTCTTTATAGGTTGTGTCCCAGTGCAATGAGTGACACTAAGGGATTGGTCTCCCCATCCTGCCTACAGTTTGTAATGCTGTTCCCTATAGGCTTGTGTGCTGTGTGGCATTCCAAATCCCAACTAATGAAGCGACAAGTTAAATTATTAACTATATAAATCCTAATATTTGGGTCTAAAGGCAATTAACCAAATTTCCTAGGTAGGGATTAGCATGATGACTTTCTGTTCTGAATTTGTACACAAAACAGAAGCTCAGAACAGGAGTCTTAGTTATAAGCATCCTCCCAACACTTGCTATGGGAGTACGTGAGTCATGTTCCAATGTGGTTCCTCCAAGCAGAACAAAAGAAACTAGTATGAATAATCCATTCATAATGTTAGAAATTCCAAGTGTAAATGCAGTGCTTTATTTTAACCGCAGCTGAATTTTACCACTGATATAGTACGTGGATAGATTTTTTTCTTAACTTCGGAATGTGCAGATTATGTCAATCTGTACAATAGATTTGAAATGGTTTGATGTTGTAGATGATTCTGTAGCTTGTGCTATATGTGAGGCCACACTGTACCTTTTTCTCCTCCTGATCTATGAATAAGGGGTGGGAGGGAATCAAAAATTAGAGTAAGAATTCTGTCCAATAAACTCTGCTTAACAAGAAGCATTAGAGGACTGGCCAAGTTTCCAAGTTAGGTATGTTTTTTTCTGTGGAAGAGCAGAGGTTACATGTGTGTTTATCTGGAATCAAAGTATAGGAACTGTATCATTTAGTTCTTGATTTGTTTCTTCCCTTTGAATTAAATACTATTTTCTTAAAAATAAAAGGTTCAGTGATTCATGGAAACATAAGTCACGCTGCAAGTCATTCAAGAGAAGATAAGAATGAAATCTAGGAGTCAGAATAGCACGGCAATGGATGGTCTACACCAGCTGCAGAGGAACAAAAGCTCATCTGGCACGCCAGCTAGGTACAAGCAAGGTCCAGCCTGGAAGCTGCATCTGTTGCACTAGTAAGCTTATCCCAGTGTCAGGGTAATGTGAAAGCAATACGAGCCTGAAAAACTGCATCCTGTGCTGCATTGAACCACGATGATTGCACAGGGACAAGTATCTTTGCTGGCTCAACAACTTAGCTCCAGGGTCACAAGGAAAAAGCGAATGCAGAAACCTTTGTGTTCCTC
>WAAB01015071.1:46516-63448 GCA_013389865.1 Piaya cayana | reverse complement strand
AGAGGAGGTTGAGAGGAGACCTCATTGTTCTCTCCAAGTACCTGAAAGGAGGTTGTGGAGAGGAGGGAGCTGGGCTCTTCTGCCAATTGACAGGGGACAGGACAAGAGGGAATGCCCGCAAGCTCCGCCAAGGGAGATTTAGGCTAGAGATTAGGAGGAAGATTTTCACAGGAAAGGGTCATTGGGCACTGGCAGAGGCTGCCCAGGGAGGTGGTTTATTCCCCTTCCTGGAGATGTTTAAGGCATGGGTTGATGAAGTCCTGAGGGACATGGTTTAGTGTTCGATAGGAATGGTTGAACTCAGTGATCCAGTGGGTCTCTTCCAACCTGGTTGTTCTATGATTCTATGATTCAAATATCAATAGTTAAAACATTTTTCATTAGGTATTTCATCCCCTCTTGCAGTGGTATGTAACAGGAAAAATACGTATTTAAGTTACAAGGCTAAATTTCTTAACTTCTGGAAATAGTATTTAAGCATCAAATCAAGACAGCTTTGCTTCTCAGCTGTGCAACAAGTTCTTAAAAATAGAGAGCGCAGTGAAGACAAGAACTGCAGCAGAATTTCTGGTCAGTTAATCTTGTTTTCAGCCCACAAGACACTTGTTTTCAGTCCTGGAATGAAAGAAAGGCAGAATCACTTCAGAACTTAAGCCTAAGGCAAACACTCAGATAGCAGCTTTAATTTTATCTCTGGTGGTTTTTGCAACGTAATTGTTTGTTGCTACATAGAGCTTATTTGCCATAACAAAAAAGAAGTTAGGGAGGGTTTATGTACTGTGAGTTCAAGTCTTGGAGTTTATTTCTGTTTAGGCAAGTCCACTCAGTAAACTTGCACTTGATATGGTATTTGGGCTTCCTCAGCTTAATAATCTTCAGCATATACATTCCACCAGTTCTGCTTTTTCTGGGGTTGTATAATATAGCAATGTATATCCAAGCACTTATGGATGCACCACTATTAAGAGAGACAAAACAACATATGCTATCACAGTGGAGTTTCCTCTTTTGAAAACTGGGCAGTCAATATGTCATGTCTTGACAAGAAGAAACAGTTTCGCAGTAGGGAAACAATTACAAGCATCAGTGAAATTCAGTATTGTTTTGCTTTTCATTATGTGATGGGATACTGGGAGGCAGAAAGACAACAGAATTTCATGAGAGAGATAGCTAAATATGATTGAAAAGTAGACGGTTAAAACGAAGAAAGTGACCCAGACTAGGTGATTCACGGGGAAAAATCTGTTTTGCCGTGAAGAATATGAGTTCAAGCACTGAATAAATGAAACACTGGAATGAAAAAGTTTAACCCAATTTATCAATGATATGAAGAGATTCTGAGCAACATCCTGTAGCAGAGTTAAAAAAAATTATAAAGTATACAGTATCATCAAGTACATAATATTAAAAATAACCCAAACAACACAAAATAAAAACCCCACTAAAACTTGTATATGTAGTTCCATCTATACCAGTGAGCTGCATGTATATAACCAGTGGTATTTCCAGGATCAAGCGCCTCATACACTAGAAATTCATACCTGCACACACAGGCACATCTATCTAATTCACAACTGTTACATTTAAAAATATTCTAAAAGCCACTGAGTGGAGCATATCATTCAACATACACAACAGAATGCCATTGTTTTATGAACTTCTTTTGTAATGGTCGTTCTCTAATTTACGCAGTGAAAAACACATTGGGAACATAAACATGTTGACCTGAGTAACTGTTATCCAAGTAACTCAAAAAAATTGGATCTGGAATCTGTCCCTGTCTGCCCCTACAGCTTTTGCTGACTGCCTTTGGTTGGGGGAAGGCAAGGCTGGACCACTGTAACAAAGTCCCACGTCACTACCCCCACTAGGACTTTTTTTGGACTAGAAATTAATCAAGGACTACTAAAAGTAAAAGTTCTTAAACAGCAACAGACTGGAAAATCATATTAGAGAGAAATAGTTTCTCATCTCATTCTTCTAATCTTAAGCATATGCTTCTCCCTACCCCTGAAGAAGTGTTCTGAGCTGGAAGGTCTTTGATGAGGCACAACACAGACAGTCGTATACTCTTAAATACCTCAAGATCCAAGTGCAACCCTCAAGACTGTCAGTAACTTTGGAAACCAAACTTTTCATCAGTTCCAGTGGATATGGAAATAACCCTGTGTGGGAAGAGAGTAGTTTTGATCCCTTTTCTCTGAAATAGCAGTATGCTCATGTCTGTCTACATTTACTGTAGAGTTTGCAGCAAAATATTAAGAATTCAATGATAGTGGTATTGAGGTATTCTGATCCTCACTGACAAAGTTGCTTAATTTCCTTCAGCTAAAGTGTTATGCCTGAGCATGGGTCAAAAAAACCCCCCATAAATATTATATTTGAAATTATTAAATGTGTAGCTTAATTGTACACAAATTGTGTTTATTGATAGAACATAACTCAACATGCTTATATATATATCACAGAAGAAAATTTAAAGTAGTTCTGCAAGTAGTAAAAGAGAAAATCAAAGGAATGTATGAAGTTCAACTTCATAAACAGTAAATCCCTGAAGTAAGAATGAAGAAAGTATGCAATAAATTCCATTTCTGCAAAAGCTAGGGTCAGGGAAACAGTTTTATAAATATCTGTCAACCCCCAATCATATCTACAGCAGTACTAAATAAATCATTTAAACCTAGACAAGAGACTGATATGGAGAAGATTCCCTTAACTTTCTCCAAGATCAAACTTCATATTGACAACTGTGCCAGAGGATCTCTTCCAATGGACTGTTGTACCGCCCGCAACATTATTCTGCACAAATTAAAAACACCCTCAGTGTATAAAATATTAAAAAGACTGCATCACTGCTAGGGACAAGTTACACAGTGTAGCAGGATACCAATAAGTTTGATCAGAAAAGGAAAAGGGACTTTCAGATTTCCATTTTCCTTTCTATTTCAGGTATTTTTCAACATTTCTAGGTACATACCCAGAAAAGAATGAATAGTTTTCAGAGTTCTGTGAATGTTGTCATTACAAATAAGCAATTTCATCATGACCCTTTCAGACACCTCCAAACAGCCTCTTTCATCTCCACAGATTTAAGATATAGGAAATAAAGTAATTATTTTCAGAAATTCCTAATGGATTTTGGAGCTCTAATCTAGTTTTCAGAAATTACTTTGCACTTAAGAATATCTGTCTCACTGAAAATCTCCTTGTAGCTGGATGCTAAGAGAAACAAATCACCTTAATGAATCACATCTGCTTCTTCACTTGGAGGATATTTTCAGTAGTCTATATTACCCTCCCAGCTCTGACTGACTGAAGTTGAAGTTTTGCCTGTATGCCTCTTTTGTTCGTATATACGCCAATTAAAACCTTAGACAAGTCATTTTGAAGCCACCAAACTTGAATATTGAAGAGTTTCCATCAAAGTCCACTTGTTGTTAGCTGTGTTATTTGTTGTGGATTAAAGGTAAACTTTTTTCTTTAGTGGGAGAGGAAGTGCAAAATAAATTTTCATGTTTTAAGAAAACAAAAGAAATTAGAAGTGTTCAAAAATCAACTGGAAAATGTCCTAAAGAGCTTTATTCACTTTTGAATTAAGCTCAATGTTGGGCAAGTAGGTCAGAGCAGATGACCTTTTGTGTTGGAACTGGATGATCTTTAAGGTCCCTTCCAACCCAAACCGTTCCATGATTTCATGATTCTATATTTTGGAGGAATTATTTAGCTGGGAAAAAGTATTTTTCTTTTTGCTTTTCAATTCTCTCTCCCACTTGAGACTACAAATGGTAGTGAAAATTCCTGAAAACTCATCTCCTCACTAATTAATTCATTAAAGCATAACAAAGTATGCTCCCCACAATTCTGTTGTACCAATGGGCCTTATGTGACCTATGTTCTTGACAGGTGCTATTTCTGGAAAGGTGCTGAAAGTAGAAAAGTGTCAGCAGCTGGCCTCTAGTAAGGATATCAGTCCTTCATTCAGAATAATCTATGACTGAAGTGACTTATAATCTGTGATCACAATATTCTCATGCATTTTTCACCTCAATATATCAGGAAAATTTAACAAGAAATCACATTATAGAGAAACCATCTTATAGATACATCAAGTGTAAGCAGTTTTAGGGTCTGTGGGGAGCCGAGGACTCTTAACACAAACACACACATTAGCTCAGGAATTTTGTCTGCTTGGAATGTTCCTCCTCCAAATTCTCCTGCCAACTAACTTGATTGTTAGTACAAAGGATGATAAGATGACATAGTCACATAAATTTCCAGTCATCAAACTGTGCTCTCCAGAAATATTAGATTGTTGATAGTATTGGAACTGCAAAACAGTGCTTGATTATTTGTATCCCATGCATACTTTGGGTGTAGGATATTTGTCCAGTAATAATGATAAAAAAGATATTGAAAAGGTTACCCAAATCATCTTCATTCATGAATATTAAAGATTAAACCATTTACACCAATTTTGAAGAGTTGTTTTTTCTGCATGCCTCTTATTCCCTCTTCGACAAAACAAATGGCAAAAGTGTCAGAAAGACTGCAGTGATTCTGGAATGTTTAATATTATATAGTCTGAAATTGTACAAAGCTGCAACTAATCACAATCCAATCTTTTTAAATATTAAATGCTATAAATTTACAGAAAAATGTCATATTCCTTCTTCCAATATTATTTGATTCTTATATATATGTAGAAGCTGATTCTAAAGCTTTTTCCGAAATTTTAGCTTTAACTGGTCAAATATTCTTGATGTGTAATCCTGTTAAAAAGAACTTAGAAAAAAAAATCACTTCGTTTTAATTCCCAGTGCCAGGTTTGGACAACAGCCCCCAGAAGACCTTCCTTAATGATCAGACCACTGCTGCTAAGCTTGCTTAAGCCATCTCTTATACCTTATTTCAGCAAATTTCATTTTTAATCACAAATGAAAGGAGAAAGGGCAAAGGCATCATAGCTATTAATTTTTAACACAACCCAAAGATATTTATTTGTCAAATTAGTACTCAATTTCACCCATCCAAGACCACAATTCTAATCAGATCATAGCTCTGCATTCTGAATGCCTCCATGAATGTTACCACAGGGCATAACATTTAACATCTTTTCAGTTTCATGTACATGCTGTAAGAACTCATCTAAATGCTGTCTTTGTATCATATTTATGCCAGAAGCGTTTGGATTTATTGTTTCTCAACATGATTTAAATAATGCTTTTAGCTAACCTGCCTCTTTTCTAAGAATTTGATGAGTGACCTTAAAATGATGTGCCTAAAATAACCTTTGAAGGTACAATACTCATTTATGGACACAATGTACATTGATTTCCTCAATAAACTCTGTTGTTTACTCACTGATGTTAATAGTAGGCATCTGGCTGGTCTGGTTTACAGACAACAAGAGTAACTACAGGTCATATTATATTATTATGAGCTGCCAGAGCAGCTGCATGAAGAATCACCACAACCAACAAGAGATTAAAAATTCAGATTCCACTTTCACTGCTTCAGTAAAGATCAGTCTAGAGGCAGCAGATCTAGGAGATCTGTGGAACTGCAAGAAGGGTTTAGTGCATAGGCAAACTGCCATATAGTACAGTTTACAAGTGAAGGACAAACACTAAAAGAACCTCTGAGAAGCAAATCCCACAGCATTTGTTAGATTAAGGAAAAGTAATTACACTGATTAGTCACTATCCCTCAACAAACACTTTGTACCTTACGTGTGTTTCTTCATTTTGTCTCTATATTTACTTAAGGGAAATGAGGTATTTCAATTTCCTTCTTAGTTCACATCTTCTTATAGGTTTCCTTGTGTGATTTAATTAGATATGATTTGTCTCACCGCATTCTTCTACTGTATATATTTATGCAAATCGAACCTATAATGTATCTTTAGTCTTTACTTTCCTGTTTAGTAGACTGCAACATCACCTGAAAGGAGGTTATAGAGAGTAGGGTGCTGGCCTCTTCTCCCAGGTGACGGGGGACAGGACAAGAGGGAATGGCCTCAAGCTCCACCAGGGGAGATTTAGGCTGGACATTAGGAAAAAAAATTCACAGAAAGGGTCATTGGGCACTGGAACAGGCTGCCCAGGGAGGAGGTTGATTCACCTTCCCTGGAAGTGTTTAGGGGACGGGTGGATGAGGTGCTGAGGGGCACAGTTTAGTGTTTCATAGGAATAGTTGGACTCGATGACCCAGTGGGTCTCTTCCTACCTGGTTAGTCTATGATTCTTTGATTCTATCACCAAAGAGTGCTATATTTCATACACGCTGCAGTTGAGCAGTGATGTAAACCTAGATGCGGAAAACAAGAGCAGGGATCTTTTAGTTAATTCTGATAGTCTTATTCCCTCTGTTGCCTTTTACTTTCTACAGTTATAGAACTTCAAATGACAGTTAATAAAAGCATGAGTTATATAAAAGAATATCCAGCAGCTTGTGGCAATTAAACAGCAGCATCACAGTGATAACTGTGTGAAATCTGGCATGTAGACACTAATGTATTAGATGCTGCCCAGAACTGAGGTTGTACTGCGTGTGCATGTTGAATCAGGGCACAGAATGGTTTTTAGCTCTTACGATTCTTTTATCAACAAAATTCCAAAGGCCTTATTTTTTTTTGTTCTTTCTGTGGCAGTCATACACAATTCCACTAAATTCAGCCCTGCTTATTTGCTCTTAAAGGACATGGAGTCTGGTGAGTAAGGAAGCAGCAAGAAAGTCAGTAAATGCAAAGATCTTCCTACATTTCAACTGTACAAACTCATGGTATCTCTTCCAATCATATCTAACATTAATTCAGTTTTAACTGTGTGCTAATTCCCACTTACCCGGGTTTGTTACTGGGAAATGGTGTTGCTCAACAGAGCCCTATTTTTATTTTAATTAATATATAGCAAGAGAATCATAGAATCATAGAAACACCAGGTTGGAAGAGACCCACCAGATCATCGAGTCCAACCATTCCTATCAAACACTAAACTATGTTCCTCAGGACCTTGTTCACCTGTGCCTTAAACAAGAGAGAACAAAGGAGAACAATCATAGATTAGATTGGATTTTGTGTTGTACTCTAAGTCTCACCTTTTAACAATCATTGGAAAATTCTTCTAAAATTAAAGACATCCACTTAAGAGAGCCAAGAATAAGGATTAGTGGTCTAAATTCATTTCAAGCCAACAGCATACATGTATTTTCAGGCTGTGAATAATTGGTAAGAAATTATGCTGAAATCTACATGAAAAATAAGTAACATTTGGGGGGTTCATTACTTCTAATGAGTGACATCTGATATGATTAGAATTAATACATTATCATATAGTCCAGGTTGGGATTTTTCCATTCTTAACAGAGAAGCAGGGTTCTATTATGTATGAGATGTACTTAGAACACTTCAGGAGTTTTTCTATTAGTGCCTGATTCTGCTGTGATTTGCAACTTTAGTCAATCACAAATTGCCAAAGTGACTGAAAATATACCTGGGAATATTTGTAGGTGACAACTGATTGTGTGTTCAAAGGAAAAGTCCTAATCATCTTTACATCTCAAAACATGAAGTTATATTTGTTAGCACTTAGAAATATGCTTCAATTACTTACACCAACTTAAGAATCTACTTTTCCTAGTTAACTCCTTATACGTACTATTTTAAAGTAATTCCTTCTGTGACTTTCTATATGTAATAGCTCTCTAAGACATCAATAACATGTAAAACTGACTTGTCAATTCAGTAATTGTGCTGGCTGTTAACAACCACAATATAGCACAGGAATTAACAGGAACTAATTTTTCATTCTTTGTGTCCACGTTTCCTGCGATTTTGTTGCTGCTGTTGCTGATGTTATTTAGTTTGCAAACTATATAAATTGTTTGCAAAAGAGATAAAATGAGAACATTTTAAATATTTTTGAGCTGTGTCTTATTAACCTCTCCATTAAAGAATGATAACAAGAGAGAAAACAAGCATTTTTAAAGTTACCAAACTATTTAATCCAAATATTCAAATCTTTAGCACTTCAAGCCATAACAGACCTTAAGGGCAATTATTCTTAAAATCTTGTCCAGGAAATGCTGAATCAAGTGAAAGTCTTTGGAGCTCTACTGGCCCAAGGTCTTATTAACATCACTATCATTGGTGTGTAAGAAATAGGTGACTCACTGATGCTTAACTCCGTTGACAGGATTTACAGCTTCTGACATATATTGTGACTAACACTCTTCCACATATATTCTTACTCCTGCAAGACAAAAATGATAAAGACAGTGGTTTTCTATATTAAAGGAAACTGGGAAAGGTGCAGTTCACAAGAATTTGTTAATTTTTGAAATAAACCCTCTCTTGTTTGTCTTTGTATAGCATTTACATATTAACATTTATCAAGATTTTCCAGCATGCTCTTCTTGTTTAAGAGATCTTCATATAATCGCTCTGATGTCATAACCTATACCACCTATATTCTAATATTCCAGCATATATCTTTTGCTTCTCTACAGTTGTGATGCTCTTCAAGTCTACTTCTTATTCTGAAAATGCACAGTTGTGTTTACCAGGAAAAGGTTGTTGTTCAACTGCAATATGTTGGATCCAATTTTATATAACCTGGTTTTGTGAAGAAATTAGCCTGCGTATCCTATGAAGAAAGAGAGAAAATTGTATCCATGTAATTAGTTGGATTTTATTTTTAATTTGCCCTGCTACAAATTCTCTAATGTAGCTGAGTTCTTCCCTGAATGTCGGATAGCTTTTTCTTTGTTTATACTGGAGTACAGTTCTCACTGATTATTAGTTAGTGATACTAAGGTCCAATTCAATATTTAACTAAATTCTTTTATTGCTCGCAGTATTCTATAGAACATTCACTACTAAAAGTTTCCAAGCTAAACACTACAAAAGGAAGTATGAAGAGCTATTTTAACAAAGTATTGCAAGGAAGATGTACTGATTATTTACTGTGACTCACAAAATTGCTGAGAACACTATAGGATATGTTAATAGCATTTATCGTTCAAGTGAAGGTCAAGGAAAGTGAAGCAGTAAGCACTATATGGCAAGAAATTTGTGAGACAATGATTAAACACTTACCTGTACTACCTCTGTTGTTTCTATGAGCACATGAGAATCCTTCTCTCCAGCACTCCTGAAACTACCCAGCTTTCTCAAATTCTCCTGCTGTACTTCTTCAAGCTCTCCTGATGGAGCAGTTCATTTTCAGTGTGATGGAGCAGATCATTTTCAGTGCCATCACATGGCTCTCACATGATAACCAGGGGATCAGGCCCAGTCAGCATGAGCTTAGGAAAGGCAGACCCTGTTTGACTAGTCCAATCTTCTTATATCACAAGGTGGCTGACTTAGTGAACGAGGGAAAGCCTATTTTTACAACCCATGGCTGACACCAGTAATGTTAGGACATGATGTAGCGATGGACTTGGCAGTATTATGTTTATGGTTGGACTTGATGATCTTAGCAGTCTTACCAAACCTGTGTTACAAGACAACTCTGATTCTGTAATAAAATAGTTACAGATCACACTAAGATCATCTCAGCAGTACAATTCCTGTTTAAAGTTTACACTAATACAGAATATTATTGTTTCCATTTGTTAACTTTGACTGTTTCAGTACTTAAAGCTCATCTGTAAACTTTTCTTAGTCCACAATATTATTAAAGCAGCTGTCTAGCCACAGAGAAACTCAATTTCAACTACTGGCCTTCTTTTCCTACTTAAAGGAGAAAGACTCTGTGCATTAAGCCAACTTTATTTGTAAATGGCTTTCTATACAATGACTACTTATCCCTCTGGCAGATGGATGATGGATAGTCCTCGATTTGAAATTTAATTTTATTTCACTAAACATTCAAATTAGCATTTTGTAAGTTCTACTTATCATTAAATATTTTGGATAAATTATTTCTAATGTAGTAATAATTGGAATCTCCTTGGATGCTTGCAGTATGAACCACACTTCAATGTTGTTTTAATTTCTCATTACGGACATCTGTCTGCATTTAACAATGTATTTTTATTCTCAACCAAATGCAGAGATCTAAATGACATTTTAAAATAAATCCTGAGGATAAGTAATTTTGTAATTTCAGGCTAATAGTCTTGTAGAGCTCTCATTCACAAAAAAACCCCATGATGTCAGCATATTATAGACTTGGAGAAAATGCTTCTGTATGCATTACAGGCAATTTATTGATTTTCAGCTTGCCTTTATAAGTAATTAATAAGCTCTGATTTCACTTTATTTTTTGTATGAGTAATTCATGAAGCCAAATTTCTTATTTCTTCTGACATAACTTTAAGGCTGAATCCATTAGAGTCAGTTTTTAAAAAGCTTTTGTGAAATAACATGCAAGAAAAGTTGAACTTTAATACTTTTAGTTTTACCATCCACAAATAGGTAAGAAACTGTTAGAAGAAAAAATGGTACACTACCGAATCATCCCAGCTCTTTCAAGAGGTAGTTTATACAGGAATTCTCACACCACTTTATAATATCCTGTTCATAATGTTTGGATAATTTTTAGAAATGATCAAGAACTTTTTTTAACTGTAAATGATTTTTCTGTGTCATGACAATGTTGTAACTGATCATGACATATGAAACAGTGCAAGTTTGTATGAAGGATAACACCATGGTACATGAGACATAAAGTAAAATGATGTCAGAATCCCATTTTTTAAAAAAATAAGGTAGAGTGACAACTATTTTACCAGGGGAGTTGGTACATATCCTCAACTGTCCTTGGAGACCATGGGCATACATAATATTTTATGGACTATATTCAGCATACTCAGTCTAGAATTTTGTCGGTTTTCCTAACATTTTACCCCTTTGCCAGCTGTTTATTTAGAAACAATAACAAAATAAATTATGCTACTCTGATTTTTCAATAGTCAAGAATGTTTAAAGTTTGGCCCTCCTCTACTTCTGATCCTTCCAGCTACAGACTCACTCTTTCTGCTCTTTTGTTGTTCAGTTGATTGACTGAGGTTCCAAAGGCACAAGCGTAAGTCTATATAAAATTTCTCAGACTGGAATTTAACATCACTCTTCACTGAGTTTTTTGAAACATTGGACATAGTTGGTCGAGTTCCCGGCGTGACTACCTTGAATGTTTCTTTTTGTTTCTGTTAGCTTTATTTTGCAATTTTAGAATTGTGGAAGTTGAATATTAAATTTATTTTCAATGACCATAAGAAAGCAGTCATGAACAGAAGTCTGTGAATATCTTCAGAGGCTGGAATGACAAAATAATTTGGTATGATGGTGTCTCCATGATGTGTACAGTGAAAACAGAGGGAATAGAAGCTGCAATCAGATAATGCAAAACAGTTTTTAAAATTAATGGCAAAATAAGAGAATTCATGTGATGGTGTTAATTAAAAATTCCAGTAAATTAACTTCTATTTTCTTTTTTTAACAGATAAGATATGGCTGCTTCTTATGCCTGTTTGACACAGACAGAATTTAAGATGAACATATGTGAACTCAGCAGGATTGAAAATGAGCCCATTTGTTTATGTGCCTAAAACAGAATTTATATGCTAATTTTAGGTACACAAGAAATCCTAGCAAACTATGAGAAAAATTGTCTACATGGTCTTTGGTTTTGTGATTTATTCACTTGGCATGTCTGACCACTAGCACAGATGAACACATGGAGCTTGAGTGGCAGAAGGGAAAATTTTGAGTATTTCCTACTTTGCTGGAAAAGCAGGTTTGGCAGGCACATCTACTAGTGGGGATCCTCAGGACTCCCACATTGCCTAACTGCACCTGGCCAACCTCCTGAAGGTTGTGGGTGCATTATTGTTTCCAAAATTAACTGTAAGCACCCTGGAAGTAGGATAGCTCGCTACAAAGTCAGTATGTTAAGCCAAACCTCATAAACTGCATATTTTTTAATTTTTTATATTACATATTTGTATTTAACATTCTAGTCCTTGCCTGTGTAGAGTAGAGAACATACCTTTTCAATGATGCTGCTTTTCTAAGGATGGGGAATTCCTTTTAAAGGGAATTCTTTTGATACTTCCATTATATTCTTTCCCTGATACAACACACACCTTCTTCGTGCAGGCTGTCTGGACATGGAAAGTGGTTCACCTTATTAAACCTTCTTCCATCTGCCCTGTAGTTCAATAAGACTTTTTCAATGATGCTTCCGTCTACGGTGAATCCTTCTCTATGTATTTGTCCTTAATTAGTGCTCCTTTCTCTGACTTTCTCCATGACTGATTACTTATTGGTGTCTGACTTACAGAATAAATTGTTAGGTACCAAAAGGAATAACCCTGATGACAGACAAAGCATGCATTTGGAAAGATGATGTTGGAGGATACCAGCAGCTATCCACTCTGTTTCATTTTGTAAGTCCTTTTCTTTAATGCAAAACATTTGCTGAAACACTGCAAAAGTCAGTCGTAAAGTAAAATTATTGTCAGTGGTATGACATGACTTGGAGTTGGTTTAAATTGCATGTTATGACCAAGGCCTTATGAGGAATGGCTGAGAGAGCTGAGGGAATTTATCCTGGAGAAGAGGAGGCTGAGGGGAGACCTCGTTGCTCTCTCCAGCTACCTGAAAGGAGGTTGTGGAGAGGAGGGAACTGGGCTCTTCTCCCAGGTGACAGGGTACAGGACAAGAGGGAATGGCCTCAAGCTCCGCCAGGAGAGGTTTAGGCTGGTCATGAGGAAAAAAAATTTCACAGAAAGGGTGGCTAGGCACTGGAACGGTCTGTCCAGGGAGGTGGTTGATTCATCTTCCCTGGAGAGGTATAAGGCACAGGTGAATGAGGTGCTGAGGGTCATGGTTTAGTGTTTGATAGGACTGGTAGGACTCGATCCAGCGGGTCTCTTGCAACCTGGTTATTCCATGATTCTATGATTCTTTGATTCAAAGAAGGAAACAGGTTGAAAATCCCATTAAGTGACCTTAAGGGAAAGAACTGAAAAAATATTTTCTTCACATTTTGTGACAGTAAAAATCAAGTCAAAATGACCCCTAATCTGATGAAGGAAAGCAAAACCACTGGGAAGAGCACAAATAACATCTCTTCATTCACTCTTCTCTAGAAACATGCAATGAAAAATGCACTGCTGATATCCATAAGCTTCTTTCTTCAAAATACCAACTATACCCTTTATGGTTTTTTAATGGTAAGGTTTTCCTACTGTACCTCAAACACAGTCACAATTGAAATATTGTCGTGTAATGGACTCTCTGGGCCTTGTGGATGGCAAACACCAAATTCACTGTGAGTTTGCAAAAGAGAACAGTTTGCAAAAGGGAGCAGTTCCACTTGAGCAACTAACAATCTCATCATGCAAGACAGGCTGGATTGGGTGGTGGTCTCTTGAGTCAGCTTAATAACACCTGGGTTGAGGTGGAGACCTCACAGCCCAGTGTTGCTTTAGTTCAGAGCAGAAATGCCCTCAACAGCACATACTGCACTCCCTGCCTGTAAGTTGTGGCAAACCACCAAGTCCTCATTTCTGATGACAGAAGTGGATTTGCCAAGGGCCAACTAACATATACTAATTGACTTCATCCCTCCTTGACAAGAGATACCGAAGAGTTTTGAAAAAGTATAAAACTGGTATCTGAAACCTCTTTCTCTGTGGGGAGAAAAAAATTACCACCTTACCTGACTTACAGGTCAATGGGCCTGGACCTCTCTTTCCCCTCAAGAAGGGATGACTTTTTGGTGAGAATTGTGTGCCTCTGACTCTGCCAGATGTGTTCTCATAAAATAACTACTAAGTTCAGTTTTTGTTGTTACTTGTTGCATATATAATTTTTAATATATATTTTATTTATATATATATATATGTATATGATCATTGTTAATCACTTATAATAATCTAACATGAATGCAGCACAGGAATTTACCAATGGCAATACCAAACTGCTCTTCATCTGTCATTAGGATTACATTAATTTCTGCCCCCAGCATTATGAAATTGTCTCCCTGACAGGCATTACAAAACTTTCTAAACAGTGGCAGCCACTGGCTTGGGCTCACAGAATTCAAGTACTAAACCTATGGGTGCCAGTGTCTGAGAAGACATTCACAGGTAACTGAATTCTAACTGGTGGCTAAACACGCATACACACATATCACATCATCTTTTTGTTCTAAACTATGGACCAGGACTTGGACTACAGATGAATCCAGACATACCTAAACTCTTCTCTGAGGTGAATCTTAGAAAGCAGGAAAGCTAGGGGTCCATCTTTAACCCTGTGACCTGAAAAGAGGGTATCCCACAGGCAACTGTCAGAACTGTACCTGTTTAATGTGATAAACACATCCTTTTTTCTTATCATGACAAAACCCCTGCTTAATTTAAGAGACTTACTGTGCTAACATATTCATTTTGTCACTGACATTTGTTATGAATTTCCTCTGAATACTCAGTCTTTATCTGCTAAACTTTTCATTATTTGACCCACATGCCTTTGACGTGGTATCCAGCAGTCGCAGTTGTAATGTTTTAACTTCAGTGTTAAAAATATATGGTATTTAAAATACACAGTACTCATATATGTTTTATGTGCCAGCCATTTGCCATTATGGTTTTCTACTAAAATGGTTATTTCTCTGAGTGCAGTTTGCAGATCTTTCTTGTATTTAATCTAAAACTCTCTAGAGCTGTGAGGCAGCATTATCAGAGATCCCTATTTCAAGATCCATTCTTTATTTCACCCACTGGTTGCATAGCTAATGGGAAGGAGGAATCAATATTTATACAGCAACATTGAGCAAAGTTAAATTCAAAGCAAGTTTCAATTACAAATTCAGCATGCAATAACCTTTTCTTCTAGTCAAAAGGAAAGATAAATGTTTTCATATTGTGTTGCCTCTGACCTCTTCACCTGAAATAGAAGTTTGAGTGTGTATTCTTAAAATTTTAATCCACACCCACGGGCATTACTTTACTGTATTTAAGGTATTCAGATGATATTGTATGCAGGGAGAGCTTAGACAATGATGGCAAGTAAACTGTGGCACGGCCTTTAAATTTTGACATAAAACCTCACTGGAATTCACATGTCCAAGTCTGAGAGGGGCTGCAGCACCACAAGAACTTTACTGAAGAAATGGGCTGGTGTGTTCAGAGCTTCAGGGTATATTACAGGATAACTTTATGAGTATTTAGAGGAACTAGAAATACATAGAGATATTCCTAGAGATTGAAATGAAGAGAGAAAAAAACCCTGCAGGAGATAACAGAATTTAAACATGGTCTTAAAGTTTTCACTAAGACCCCATCTTGATTGCTGAAGTACTGGGATGTGAAAAGCCTACAAGCAGAAATCAACTACACAGATGCCAATCATGACATCAGCTACCATCTACAGTTTTCTCACTCCAAGAAGCAAAATGAGAGGATGGATCAAAATAGAAAATAATTGCTAATGTATGGCTTATTGTAATGCAAAATAAGCTATTTATTCATTGCTCAGTGCAGACTATCAACTATAACAACAAATATAACAAGAAGTAGAGCCAAAGAAGATACCTCCAGCAAGGCATCTTTGAACAAGAAATTCCATAGAAGGTATATAAGCATGCAGTAGGTAAAAAATGAAAATAAGATTGTTGTAATAACATCATAGTAACTATTATAACATAGAAATCATAGTAATGAGGTGAATTACTGGACTGTGTTAGCAAATTATATAGCATTATTTTCCAGGATTCAATGTTTAAGCTAAAACAAAGCACTGAAATATACAATAAAACTTTCCATTTTGATGATAATGTACCAGTGCTGCTTTCAATTGAGAAAATAATTAGGCATTTGTTTGAAAAGACCATGTCCTTGAGGTCTCAGAAACATGAAGACATTGAAATAATTCTGATAGTTCTTTATTGTTACTTGACTGAAAGCAGAATTATCCACTCACTGATTGATTGCTTCCAGTGCAGTAATGAAATGGTATACGGATATAAAGAAAAGGGTGAAAAATATAGATTAAATTAAAAACATAAAACTTTGCTTTAACATAGTAAAACATCATCATATCCCTACATTTTTGAAACACCATCATGTTTACAAGGTATCAACAGAAAAAAGTGAATATTTTTAAATGGATATTTGCATGTCTTATATACTACTAATGACTTAACAATGTACTGTAAACAATCAGTTTGGGCTGGGTTTTTTTTCCATTATACAGGCTCCAAAATCAATATCCTGACATCCAGAGTTTTCAGAATTACAGGTGCACATACTTCTTTATCAATTTCAAATATTCAAAGTTGAGGCATGATCTGGAACCACAATGACTGCTGGAAAAACAAAGACAGTATAAGACACGCAGGTAAAGGGAAGACAGAACAGCTGGAAGTTATTTACGTTGAAGTTGAACATTAAAAAATCACTAACAAAATCATGTTTAGGAATCATGCATCCCCTCAAGGCCCACATACATCTAGAAGCAAAGCAACATTACCTTCACTGTAATGATGTTTATAAGCTCTTGGGACACAGTTTGCTAGGAGGTACCTCTTGGTCTCAACACAGGCATATTTCAGCTGAGAACCTCTAACACTTAACTATGTCTGGAGAAAAGGAGACTGAGGAGAGACCTTGTTGGCCTCTACCACTACCTGGAAAGGAGGTTGTAGTGAGGTAGGTGTTAGTCTTTTCTCCTAAGAAAAAAATGATAGGATGAGGTTCTTTGAACTAGAACTCAGGTTGGCAAAGACCATGAAGGATAATAAGAAATCCTTCTACAAATATATTAATAACAAAAGGAGAACTAGGGAGACCATACAGTTCCTTTTGGACACAGAGGGAACAACAGTAACAGGGGATGAGGAGAAGGCTGAGGTACTAAATGCCTTCTTTGCCTCAGTCTTTAATCGCAAAGAAAGCTGTTCCCTCTGTGTACAAACC